>CM021773.1:16225681-16586634 GCA_011076525.1 Nettapus auritus
AAAAAAAAGGGGGGGGGAGAAAGGAGAAGGGGGGGGCTTGAAACCGCTCCCGCCGCGCGCGCCCCTCCCCTCGCCGCCATCTTCCCGCTGAGGGCGGGGGGGCCTGGAAACCGCCGGCGGCGGGAAGGCCGCTCCGGGACCCCCCTCAGGCCATCACCCCCCCCACCCCCCCCCGGTTCTCGTTCCCCTCCCCTCATGGCCGCCTGCGCCCCGCTGTGGTGATGGCGGCGGCCCGGGGTAGGCCGCGCGCAGGCCTCACCTTGGCGATCTTCACCATGATGGCGGCGGCCTGTGGAGGCGCAGGGGCGGCGGCCGGGATGCCTCGGAGGGATAAAGGCGCCGGGTGGCTGAGTCCGGAGCGGGGCCGCGGGGAGGCGGAGCGGGAGCGGCGGCGGAGCGCGGCCGACCGGGAGCGGCGGCTGCGGGGAAAAGAGCGAGCGCGGGGCCCTTCCGCTGGCTTGCCTAGCCCTCGGCTTCGCCCCGCCCCCTCCGCCCCCGCCCGGGCCAATCGGCGCGCGCGCCGCGCCGCGCGGCCAATCGGCGCCTCCGCCCTTCGAGGCTTCGAGCCAATCGGCGGAGCTTTGACATCGGCCAACGGGAGGCAGCGTTACGGCCGGCGGTGGAGGGAGAGCACCGCGAGGCGGAGGGTAGAGAACGGGAGGATAGGGGCAGCCAATGGGAGGGCGGCAGCGCGGTTTCTGCGCGCTGATTGGGCGGCGTGGTTCGGAGGAGGGCGGGCGGGGCTGGGGCCCAGGGAGAGCACGTGGCGGGCGGCGGGCCACGTGGTGGGGTGGGCAGGGGGCGCTGGGCCTGGGGGCTGCGGAGCTGGGGACTAGGGTTCGAGTCCCGGACTGGACCCGATACCCTGTCCCCAGTCTCTGTCCCCATCCCTCTCCCTATGCTTCTCCTTATCCCTATTCCTATTTCTGGCCCCAGCCCCAGCCAGGCTGTGCCCCTATCAGCAAGCAGCCGGTTTTCCTGTCTTCTTCAGCCATCCCCAACAGGATGGGGCTGGGGTCTCCGTTGTGCTGCCCCCCTACCCGCCCTGGGCTAATGCAGGGGGAAGAATAACTCGTGCTTGCCTGAGGGATGGTTTTTAATTCATTCACCAAAATACCATCTTCCCATAGGGTTTTGCCCCGTGAGGATAGGGGATATATGACCCGCTGCAGTGCTGGGTGCTGTTCCCAGATCCCTGGGTGCCCGCTCCAGCTGCAAACCGGGCGTGCAGCCAGCTCCATGGGGCTCCTGACTCACCAACGGGTTTCTTCAGTGCTCCTTTTGCCCTTCCCAAGCCTGCTCGAGAGAAGCCCCTAAGCTGGGGAAGAAGAGATCCTCATGAGCATCATCAGCCAGCACGAGTCGGGGAGTTGGGGCAGCGGGGACGCTGCTGGGCTCCCCATGCCGGCCGTGCAGACGGGCTCTGCGTGTAAAACACAGCGACTTGTGGCTCACATCCAGCCCAGGTCCTGCCACGTGCTGCAGGATCCATCCCCGAGCACCCAGACACACCAAAAATTAGGTGTGCGCCCTGCCTGGCAGCCCTGCTGCCACCCCGAGCACTGTTGCAGGGCCTCAGGGCCGAGGGGAGTTTGTAGAGCAGCATCAGCGGGGCAGTAATTGGGCCAAAACGGGAGGATTTGCAGCTCCATCAGTGGAGTAAAAGTATTTTAGGTGCTTCTGTGGCTCTCTGTTGCTGTAGTGTGGCTGCGCCTTGGGAGCTCTGGTATAACTGTGGAGTTAAAAGGGGTCTAGGTGGTTTAATAGGGACCCCAGGAGGGGCTCGTGGAGGACACACAGCCTCTGGCACAGCAGAGCCATGCATCAGGGGGACAGCATCGGGGGGACAAACATGTCCTGAGAGACGTGAGCTATGCTTTCTGTAGGAAATTTCCTCTCCTGCCCATCCCACAGAGCTACCAGCTCCTTTGCCCGTGCACCGAAGGGCAGGAGAAGCTCGAAGCAGGCTGAGGGTTGCCCTGTGCCTCCCCTGCTCATTTTTAATTGTAGAGCAAACAAGGCAGCACACTGATTCATCCCGCTGGGTAATTAAATTGACTACGAAGACATTAGGGTTCAGCAGCCCAACGCTAATGCATTAATAATCACATCTGTCGTGGCGAGAAAGTGCCACGAGCTGCTGTCGAGGAACGTGATGGTTACAGGGACCAGGAGCTCACAGCCAAAAGCCTTAGGACCCGAATTAGTGACTGCACATGGTGCAGAGCCTGGGATTAATGTGTTAAAGTACGGCCACGCGGGTGCTGGGCCAGGCAGCAGAGGGCATTTTCTCACCGTGTAAGGCGGTGGTGGTGCTCGGTTCCCGGCTGAGCACCCACGTTAGCACCCACTGCCCAGGGAGAAGGGGAGACAGCAGCCTCCAGCCCAGAGGCCAGCAGCAATTTGCCATTTTCTCTGAGCAAACAAGTGCAGAGCATGCTGTCAGACCCTTATTTGATTTGTTCCTCTGGTGGCTATGCACCATTTGCCTTCATTACCTTCTCTGTCCCATTCCATAGCCCAATCATCTAGCATCTGTCCAATAAAGGGTCCATTAATAGAATTTACATCCAGTTGTCACTTTCTGCCTTGTCCAGGACAATGGGCTCCCTGGGCGTGCTGTCACTTGGAAAAGTTTTTATTTTCACAGGTAGGCTGAGTGGGATAAATAACCTCCTAGGACTGTTTATCACTAGAATAGTGATAGCTTAGTGAAGTTGAATTTCTCCCAAAGATTTGATTCATGGCTTGAAACTGAGCCATTAAAAATATATATATGCATGTGTGTATGAATATATGTATGTATTTATTCACTCTAAAAAGGCTGGAAAGAAAGAGAAAGGAAGGTGCTCTCCTTCCTTTCCCCTGGGAGACCCCAGACAATGCCTCCAGCTGTTCAGGAACAGCCAAAGCAGAGCACTGAGCTGGGGTGAGGAGCAGCATGCATCACTCCTGGCGCCTGCATCCTGGGATGGAGACCTTTGGATGCCATAGAAAAGCCTTTCTGAGACTGAGATAACTTTAAATAAATACCTATATTGGTACGTATGTGCATGAAAACCTCTCTAAGGGTTTCTTGGGATGTTAGGAGCAAAATGCATTTCCTGACAAGGCTCTGACAGTAGGGCAGTCACGTGGCTGTTGGGGTCTCAGCACCCCTTGGCTCTGAGTCTCTGGGACGTGGCCATGCAGGGGGGCAGAAATTCACCCTGGCCTCCCAGGAGCTTGAAAACTGTTAAAAAAAAGCAAACCATAGTGGGTTTAGCCCCCACCGTAACCCTCTGCGTGGTAAAGGATGTGCTGGAAGGGCTGGAGGATGCAGAAAGCAGCAAGTGCCCATCGGCTGCGCCGCACCCGCGAGTGCCCTGGCTGACCCAAATGGTTTTGCTGGGTGAGCCATGAATTTTGGTGTCACAGCACAGGAGAGGTCCCCACGGGCATGAAGCACCTGTGGCTGAAGGAATCCCCTCACAGAGTGGGGCTGTGGTGGGGCTGTGCTGGGGTCTGGTTGTGTCTCTGGCGTAGAGGCTCCACCGCGTGCCGTCCCTGCAACTTGGAGAAGCTCAGGGTTGCCCTGGGCACTGGATTTAAAGGATACCAGATTGCTTGGCCTGGTCTGTCCTATTGTTTGAGATCCTCCTCCCAGATCCTGAAGCTAGTGCAGCCAGGCTTTGTCACCAAAAGCACCTCTAGGGTGAAGAGGCGGGTGTTGGGATCCCATCCTCACCCCCCTGAGCGGGGCTGGAGCTCCCCAGACCTGTCCCGAGCACTTTTTTGGAGAACACAGGGTGTCTCAGCACTAACCCCAGCCTCTTCCAACCCACGTATGCAGAATAAAATTGCACAAGCTCTGGCCAGAGGCCCTGTTCTGCCCCGGAGCCGTGGTGCCAGTGGGATGCTGAGCTCATAGGGTGAGGACGCAGGACGTGGGAGCAGAGACTTCTCAAAGATACCCATAAAATACCTATCGGGTGAATGTGAGCTGCAAGGGTGGGTGGGTTTCTACCATGGCAAGTGGAAAAAAGTGACACTCGGGGTGAAAAATCCAAAATTCACACCCGTACAGCTCCCATCCTCCGTGCCCCGTCCTGCAGCCAGTCCCCCCAGGGGCAGCTCCCCCGCCGCTGCCTTGGTGCAGCGTGTGCTGCCAGATGGACTCGCTGCCTGCAAGCCGGGACTGCTGCAGAAAAACAGAAAGGAAACCCAGCTCGAGCCATTTGCTTTTCCATCTGTGCAAGCTGGTTGTTTAAATCAACCCCAGCAGAGAGGTTTGGGGCCAGATCCAGGAGGAGATTGGACAACTGGAGAGCTGGGCAGAGCCAGAGATTTCTCTTTAACCAGAGCAGAAATCAGCTGAAGCCACCAGGAAGAGCAAACAGCTCTTAAATAAAGGGGCCTGGGCTTTAGAAAAAAATACAAGGCAGCACGTGGAGAATGACAGCTTGAGCCTGGAGTAGCCAAGGGGCTCCTGGGATGGAGGTGTAGGTGCGGGAGGGCAGGATAGGACCCCACCAGCACCTCCCTTGGCAGTGTGGCTTGCCGGGGCTCCCAAATTATGGGGACTTTCTTGTTCTTAACTTGATTTCTTTCTGGTGACAGCAGCGGCAAATTGGTCCCAGCTGTTTTAAGCACCGGAAGAGAAATTAAAAATAATAATAATAATAATAAAGGAATTAAAACAAGCCAAGTGCTGGGGGCTTGGGGGTAGGGTCGGAGGGGGGACTTAGGGCCAGGGCTGGATGGCAGGGCAGCAGAAGATGCCTGACAGGAGCAGGGGGGGCAGGGTTTGGGCTAATTAGCACCAGCCTGTGCTAATTACCCATCACTTTCATTTCTCAGCCAAAGTATCCCCATGAACCAAATCAAGCACTGCGAAGGCTCCCAGGACGTCACTTCTCTCGTCTTTATTAACCAACCCTGCACTCCGCATGGCTCAATGGGAACAGGCATGGGGTAGCATGGTGACACCTGCTCAGTATTTGGTGGCTTTAATGGGCCAAATGTCCCCCAAAATTGTCCCTGCACACCACCTCCAAGGAGGTTTCATGTTGCAGTCTGTGTGTCCCATCACCCTGCCATGGGGACCAGGGGGTTCGGGCAGTGGTCCTTCAATAATAAATGGGATTTCATCTCCCTTTGGCACCGAGGAACACGGGGGGATAGAAATGGAAACTCTCAGCTCACGGAAGCCCCCAGGGGCAGAAGCACATCCCACGTACAGCTCCTGTCTCTCCGTTTGTCCCCGTGCCTCCGTTTGTGCTGCCCATCATGCACGCTGTTGTTATTTTTCACCTCCGCTGGCGTTCCAGCATAAGGGGAATAATTGAAATACCGATAAAAAAAGCAGCCTAAATGCGAGGCTCACATCGAGCACATCTCTGACATTTACGCTTTCCTGGTTCTTGTGCCACTTGCAGAGCCCCAGCCCACACGGGCACGGCCCTGCTGGCGGCCACGTGAGGGCTTTGCAAACTCTCTCCCCTCGAGCTTTCTCCCACTCCAGCTCTGCAAAGGAAGGGAAAAACAACTCTTCCCTTGGCTTTTGAGGAGGGGCGGTGAAGATTCTGCTGGCACTCCCAGCGCCATCCATCACAGCTCCAAACACGCGAGACAATCTCTGTAAAACCGGCTTTGGCTCCATCGAGGAACGAAAAAAAAAAACACCGAAACGTGCCTGTTGCAAACGGCCACGGCACAAAAAAAGAAAAAAAGAAAAAAAAAAAAGCCTTACAAGGCTGGGGCAGCCTCACGGATTGATTGCTTTTTAATCCCTAAGCAAAGGTGATAAATCTTGTTATTGGAAGCGCCGCTGGGGATGCTGCGTGGCCCGGGGCAGGAGGCGGCTGCAGCGGGGTGCTGGCGGAGGCACAGATTTGCCGTGCCGCTGCGCAAGCGCCTGCCTGGAGAGGGTTTGGGGTCGGTGGGTGCTTCAGTGGGACCCGGCTGCTGGAAAGGGGCTGCTGTATATCTCAGAGGATGAATGACAACTTTTGGGAAGCGGTGCTTTGGAAACAAAGCAGTTGGAGAGGAGTGGTGCGGGACCCAAGCCAGACACATGCCCCGAATTGCAGGGACAGGGATGTGTTCCCCGTCTTGCAGGGACAGGGATGAATTCCCCAGCTCATAGCGAAGACCTGGAACAAACCCATCCACCAAGAGCCACTCGCTCCCCCAGCCCTGTCCCCACCATGTGCCTCTGCTCCGTCCCTCCCAGGCTCTGCGATGTCCTGAAATATCATCTGTTGACAACTCCAGGTGACGTTTTGGGGACCCTCCATCCACCATGGCCATCCTGCCCCAAAGGATGGCTGATCCCCGACCAACCACATGTGTGGGAGCTCTGGGGGTCCCTGCACAGCTCCCAAACCCCCAGCCCCATCGTTCGGCCCCAGCAGCAGCAACGAGCCCTGCCTGAACATCAGCAGCTCACCAACACCCTGGACTTCAACTCACCGCCTGTACACATCCCCTGGCAGCAGTAATCCTCTGATTTATCCTGTGGGATTTGCAGCCAGGGAGCAGCTCCTCTCCTCTCCTGCAAGCTGCTCTCCCCTCAGCGGGACAGGGAGTCCTTTTTCTAAGCGTACTTTTGGGAAATGAGGCAGAAGTGCTCAATCACCAGCCACCTATTTTTGAGCCAGGCGTAAGCGCTTGGCTGAGCCCCCGGCACGCGGCTAGGAAGGTGCCACAGGGCCACAAGTGATGCTCGGAGGCTTGGGTTTGCCCCCGTGTGCTGTCCCAAAACAGCCAGAGGGGCAAGGTTTACCCTCAGATCTGCACCCAGGAGATGCCACAGCTGCAGCTTTGCAAAGATGCTTCCCGAGGTGATCCAAAAAACAAAGCAGCCCCCAGCATCCCCACCAGATAGGTATCACCACGCCGGAGCCTCATCAGCAATTCACTTCCTGCATCTCAAAGAGCAAATTCGGGGTGGCCAAGGAGGGGCAGAGGGAACATCAGGAGCGTGGCTATGTCAGGGGACAGCTGGGGACGTGACCCGAGAGCCCGGTGCACTGACCCAGGGCATGAGGGACCCGAAGCTCTGCGCAGGCTGTGCAATAAACCGCTATCGACTGCCTATTAAAAAAGCATTCCCTGGAGGTTTCCAGGCAGGGAGGTGCCTGCATGGGGCATTAACAGCCATCAAGGAGGCATCCGTCACCTCCACCCTTGTGGCTGCCTGCGATGGGAGCAATGGGAGACGGAGGAGGGAGAAAACAGGAGGAGATCGATGCGCTTTGCCACGTTGACATCCTCTGGAGAGCGGCTGGGATGACCCTGAAATGTAAAGGTGGCTGCAGCCCCATGCATGTCCTCACCCTACAGCACACAACAGGACCCCAAAGCGATCCAGTGGGGATGGGAAGCTCGGAGGGGACCTGGCTGCAGTGACTCCAGGCTGAGGCTGGGACAGTGTGGTGCAGGAAGGAGCCTGCAAGCCCAAATCCTGGCCAGAGGGCAACCAGGACTGGAGAAGTCCTATGGGAAACATCCCAGCCTGTTTCGGAGCCTGGCTATCTCATCCCACGGGAGGACCTGGTGCACGCCTGGAAGCTGTCGGCATTGATCCCAGGCAGCAGATCGATCAGTCCCTCCAGCCCGGGGGAGCGCGGCCAGCCCGCCTGCCCTCCGTGGCATTTTGTGACATTTCCCGAGCCGTGTGGCTGGGGACAGATCGATCATCACCACCCCGCAGGCAGCGGGCTGCCAGCGGCCCCGCGCGTCGCGGCGAGCAGGATTGGTGCATGTCCCCCTCTGGGAAGAGGGCCGGGTGCTGGGAGCAGAGCTGGGTCCTGGGGGATGCAACCAGGGCACAAATCAAGAGAATTTTCTCTCTTGTTTAAGGATCAGGTCATGCAGGGCAGGGATGAGGATGTCCCCACTGCCCTGCAGGGGCTGTGGTGGCTGAGGAAGAGGAGAGAGGCAGGCCAGGTGCCAGGTGCCAGGAGTGCATCACGGGGAGGAGAGCGGGGCACTCGCAGGGGTATTCTCCTCTCCACCCATTGCAAATCTCTCTTGACCCAGTGGGTGTGAGCATCTCTGGGGGTCCTCAGCTCATGGGCCCCCACGGGCTCATGCTTGAGCCGCAGAGGGATGGGGAAGTTTGGGGGATCGCTGGCGTGGCCCTGGGGAAGCAGCCAGATGTCCCTGCACCACACGGGGTGCCCTGGCCTTGGCTGCTGAGAGGGTGCATAACATGGTGAGGGACAGCCGCCACCATGAAGCTGCCAAGAAAACCATCCTGAGAAGAGCACCCCGCGTCCCAGCGGAACAAAACCAAAAGCCAGGCTCTCCCCATCTCCCCCCTCCATCGCCCGGGTGGGTGCCAGGGTGTCCCCGTCCCCACGCGTCCCCCAGCTCCTCAGCAGAGGGACGTCGCATGCGTGGCCGCCTGCCCCCCCTCCATCTCCTCCATCTCGTACTCCTCGCCGTCGGACAGGGGCAGCCCGTTGGCGCCGGGCACGGGCTCACACTCGGTGCTGCGGGTGGTGGCGTGGGTGACGCTGGGCGAGTACTTGCGCGAGCCCGGCGGGCGGTGGCCGGGGTGGCACATCACCTCCTTGAACATCTCGCGGAAGCGGGTGGACATCAGGTTGTAGAGGATGGGGTTGGCGGCCGAGCTCAGGTAGAAGAAGACGCCCGAAATGATGTGGACGTACTGGAACATGTGGAGCATGTGGCTGGTCCAGGTGGAGACAAAGCTCCAGACGAGGCGGTCGGTATGGAAGGGGGCCCAGCAGATCCCAAACACCACCACCAGCACAACTGCGGGGAGCAGGGGGGTGTTAGGGAGGGGACAAGGCTCACCAGCACCACCACCACCACCCCTTTTCTGCCTAAAGGACCTGAGGAGAAGGTTTGGATGGACGTGGGTGCAAGAAGTGCAGCCTCAAGCCACTAGTTCTGGCCACATCCCATGGGGTCCTGCCCCATTTCGGCCTCAGCTTTGGCAAAAGGCGCCCTGCTGCTGTCCGAGTCCAAGGATCAAGAGGTGTTTGCCCCTCTCCTGCCCTCTCTGCTTGTTTTACACCCCAGCCTGCTGGTGTGGAGGAAAGGGGGTGACCACTTCATGGTCCTGGTGCCCTCAGCTCTGCCAAACCCATGTCATGCTGCTTCTATGTGGCACATGGGGACGGGTCCCCCTTTTGTCCCCTCCCCGTCCCGTGCCAGGGGAAGGCAGGAAGTGTTTTCTGTTTGTCGGGGCTGTGGCAGAGAAGCAGCCCTGGCCCCGCTGATGGACTGGGCTGGGCAGCTCGCCATGGCGTGCCGTCACGGGGCCGGGAGCACGCGGAGGTCAGCGTGCCGGGGGGGACGGCTGCCCACAGGCAGCCAGCCCCGCTGCTGGGGGGGGCGGCCAAGGGCTGCTGGGGACAGGGACAGGGGAGGAACAAGGGCACGCAGCCGTGGGACAGGGGGATGCTGCAGTCCAGCCTGGGGTCAGAGCCTCATCGCCATGGGATGGGGAAGGGCAGGAGGCCACCATGGCACCTTGAGGCTATGGGGCACAGGAGTCTGAGGAAGGTCCCCACACCCCAGCCCTGCTCCTTCCCCTTTCTCACCCAGTGATCTCTTGGATAAGGGGGGTCTCGTGGCCAGGAGGGAGCCAGCACGAGCAATGCCCACCGCAGGACCCCATCCACCAGCTCTGCCTTTGCCTTGACACCTCCCACACCACTCCTGGACCCCTCCTCTGGGATGACCCAGCCTCAGCAGCCCTGCACCAGCTGTGCCTCAGTTTCCCCCCAGCACCCTGCTAACACAGCTGCTGGCTCTGCCCGTCCCCAGGCTCCTCGGACTCACACAGCATCTTCGTGACCTGCCTCCTCTTCACCTTCTTCTGCCCCCGGACACCACCATAGTCGCTGTTGCCGCTGGACTTGGCCCCCAAGGCCTCCAGCATCTTCTCCTTCTTGAGCTGCAGGCCGATGAGCAGGTAGAGGACGCTGATGGTCCCCATGGGCAGGAAGAAGAAGACGATGGTGGTGATCTGGATGATGAGGTTGTAGGTCAAGCGTGGCTTCACCAGGGTGCAGATCTCCGAGTCGGGCACGCGGCCCCGGCCGGGCACGTAGAGAGGCCGCAGCCCATGGAGGCTGGTGTTGGGGATGGAGCAGACGACTGCCACGAGCCAGATGGCAACAATCACCCTCTTGGCGTGGTTCCTGGTCACCACGTACTTGGCCTTGAGCGGGTGCACCACGGCGATGTAGCGCTCGACGCTCAGGGCCGTGACGTTGAGGATGGAGGCGAAGCAGACGGCCTCGAAGAGCAGCGTCTTGAAGTAGCAGCCGCTGGCACCCAGCAGGAAGGGGTAGTTGCTCCACATGTCGTACAGCTCCAGCGGCATCCCCAGCAGCAGCACCAGCAGGTCGGACACAGCCAGGCTGAACAGGTAGTAGTTGGTGGGCGTCCTCATGAAGCGGTGCCGGAGGATGACGATGCAGGTCAGCGTGTTGCCCACCGCCCCCACGGCGAAGATCAGCAGGTAGACGATGCAGACGGGGATGAAGAAGCTGGACCGTCGGGGCCCCAGGTACTTATCCCGCAGCTGCTCCTCCGTCAGGTTGGCGTCCCTGGGGTCGAACAAGGCGTCCGGGTGAGTCCTGTTGCAGAGACCCGGGCTGAGGTGCTCTGCGGGGAAGTCTCGCTGGGGCAGGGGGAGCTCGGGGCTGGAGCAGTTGATGTAGGGATTCATGGCTGCAGAGAAATGGGGTGGCTTGCAGGATGCTTTCCCAAACCCTTTGTCACTCCTGAGCCCTCTGCCCCTCTCCCCTTGTCAGCATCAGGGTGCCAAGACTCGGCTGCTCAGCACATCCAGCCTGCCCCAGCCAAAGTCTTTCCTCTGGGAAACCACCCAAAATCTCCCCAAAACCTCCCTTCAGGGTTCCCACCTCCCCTTGTCCCATTTCCCATCCGCAGACACCCCTGGCAGCTCCCTGACCTACTGCAGCCCCTTCATCCCACCTGTGGGTTCACCTCAGGGGGGGCATCCCCTCTCCCTGCTCTGGAGCAGAGCAGGATACGACCCCAAATCCAGCCCCAAACCCATCCCCGAGCCATGCCACAAATCGATCCCAGCTCCAACTCCCCAGGCTGTGCTGAGGGGCAACCATAAAACAGCCGAGGGGAAAATCCCTCTTCCTCCCCAGGAAGGACTTACATTTTGCTGGGGAGCTCCAGCCGAGGGACGAGGTCCCGGCACCCTTACGCCGGACGGTCGAGCGGGGAGGGAGCGAGGGAGGGGATGGAGACGTCGCTGCCTTAAGAGGCAGGCTGGAGAAATCCTGCCTCTGCTCTCCCCTCGGAGAAAGCGGCTGCCCTTACCCACGGCTGCTTCCCTCCTCCGTCAGCAGAGAGGCTCCCGGGGGAGCGTCGGGGGCTTCCGTGCGAGCCCAACCTCGGTGCCGAGCCCCTGCCTCTGCTGGGAGCCGGATCCTCGCTGGCAGAGCAGCACGGCGGAGAAGATGCTCTTCAGGAGGAGAGGAAATACGTTAAAGTCATAAACTCCATTGACTCGAGAGAGTCCCGGGGGAGGGCAGCGCGGCCGTCTCCATCCCCACCGGCAGCCTTCGCAAGGCGGTGATGTGCCATTTACGTGGCCTCCGTGGTGAGCAAGGCATCGATCGGCCCCGCTGCTCTGCCGGCGGTGCGGGGGCCAGGGCAGCGCCGAGTTGGATGGACTTGTCTGGAGATGGGGCTGCCGGAGCCAGGGGGGCTCCTGTCCATCCGATGTAAGCCCACCAGCTCATCCCCGGCAGCTGCTGCGGGGCAGGAGGCTCCTTTCCCACCTGGGTGCGAGGGAGCTGCTCCCTCCTGCTGTCTGTCTGTCTGTCTGACTGTGCCGCTTGTTCTCGGTGCTGATCACTCCCCCCTCGCCCACCCTTTTGCGTTGCAGGGCAGCAAACCCGCTCTGCAGGCAGACACACAGACACACAGACATACAGACACACAGAAACACAGACACAGACACACAGACACCCCCCACACAACCCCACACATTCTCGTGTCCCCACACACCATGGCAGGCTGCCTGCCCCCACCCCACAGAGCCCCTCTCTCTCCTGGAACACCTCATTTTTTATTTTATTTTATTTTATTTTATTTTATTTTATTTTATTTTATTTTATCTTTTAACCCAGTTTCAGCCCAACTTCCGAGGAGCAGCTGGGCACCTTCTCTCACCTCCCAGCCCAGATCCTGCTGGGACACCCAGTTCCCATCTCCCCGTTGCCCCCACTCCATCCCACCCATCTCCATCTCCTCACTGCAGAGGATGGATCCTCCCCTGTCCCCTTGTCCCCCCCCCTTAAGGAGCTCAGGAGGACATGGGGAGGGGCCTGTTGAGGGGGGGCTCCACAGCTCCCCATGGAGACAGATATTTTTCCTCCCCAGTTTCGGGACACAAAGGTCCAGGAAGCCTCGAGGGTGCCCTGCAGGCTGGAGCCTTGCCCAGCTCTGTCCCCACCGGGTGAGGATGACAAGGGGGGAGGAAGGCTGCGGGGACACCAATGACACCATTGCCGTGGCTCTGCTCGCTGGTGCCAGCCCAAAGGGCTGCGTGTGCGGGTCTGCGGCTGGGCACGGTGCTTCTGCTTGGGGAAATTTCAGAGCAGGAGGGGGATTAAAGGGCAAAGACGGCAGGGGATGGCTTGGTGGCCCTGTGCTGGCCCTTTGCTGTTCCTGGCAGCAAACAGGCTGCAAACAGAGGGGAACTAGCAGAGCAAACATGCAGAGGGCAGGACAGGGCCAGCGCTGAGAAGTGACATTCCCTGGCAAGTCGTCTCCCTCGGCAGAGTTGCTGGAGCCAAAGGGCTGCAGGGTGAATGGGCACAAAACACGGAAAAATCGTGTTTTACGCAGGGGAAAAATCCACAGAGCTGGAAATTGTGGCTGGATCGGGACAGAGGAGGCTCTGCCCCCAGCCACGGGAGTGGGGAGGGCAGAGAAATGTCCTTGGTGGATCAGGGAACAGGCTGTGCCAAGGCACGGCGCTGGTGACAGCAGGGACAGGGCAGAGGGACAGCAGCCGGGCACTGCTGGCAGAGGCTCAGCAGACCGGGGTGGGTTGCGGAGCCAGGGAGCTGCCAGAATCAGCAGCTGATGGGCACAGGTTTCTGTCCCTGTTCCCGGCTGCTGCCACAGGGCTGCTTGTTTTTTTTCCCCAGGGATGCCCGAGGCAGGGACCGATCCGTGCCGGTGCAGGAGCAGATTGTGCCGCAGCGAGGGCACAGCAGGGAGGAGGCATTCCTGGAAACCTCTCTGCAGCCACGTCTCTTTTGGGAAGGGTTCGTGGCTCCCAGCGACTGCACGTCGCTCCCCACTTCTTTCTGCTCCTTGCCACTTAAAAAGGGCGAGCTGAACACCAGAACACGACCTGCCAGCCTCTTCCCCTTATCAGGCACTTTATTATATGAACCCTGCCTGGTTTGCCTTGGCACCCAAGCCCACTCCTCGCTGCAGCCCGAGCACTGCTGCGCTGGGAATTTTGGCAGAATTCAGGTGAACCCCCTGTGTGCACCCACCCCCCCAAATCTTCCTCCCCATGGTCTCCCTCCCTGCATGCACCCATCCCTCTCCATGAGCTGTCCAAAGGCAACTGAAGTTGTCCCTGTGACCGCTGAGTCCTCGAGGTGCCGGTAAAGGCTGGCGCCCAGAGGCTGAGCGAGGCTCACGCTGCCCACGGCATCCTCGGGGGAATTAAGAGGCCGAAGGAGAGGCCAAACAGCGCCTTTGAAGCTGGAGAGCTGCGGCCCTAATAACCGCCTGCATCCACTCTCAGCTCCTTTCAAGGGTGCATCACTCACGGTAATTGCAGGGAAGATCAGCGCTGCCTTTACCGAGCTCCCTGTTCCCCGTGTCTCTTCTCATGCCTGCACAGGGCTTCAAGCTTCTAATTAAAGCCTTCTGCTCCCGAGCAGAGAAAGGCAGCAAGCCCTGGGGCAGCACAACATCTCAGAGGGGAAATTGAGGCACAGGCAGTCACCTGTGTGCTCTGCGGTGTCCGGCAGCGGGTGTCAGCCCTGGCCGTGCACCCTCAGTGCAGTGAGAGGATGAGGATGGGCAACCTGTGCGCAGGGCATCACTCCCGAGCAAGGTCCTGGCTGCAGGGTCCACATTTACCAGTGCCACTTCAGCCTTTACAATCACTGCAAGGGGTGGGCAGTGGCTGTGCCTGTCTTTTCTGAGCTGGTCGTACCTTGCCAGGAGACTTTCCAGGTCATGGATGCCTCCATATGTGCCAAGGGGTGTAGAAAAGCTGCCCTCATTCCGCCGGGACACCCAAACACATCCCTGTGGGACATGGGGTCAGTATGCAGCCCCCTTCCAGCCCCATGTCCCTCCCTGCAGCACCCCTTTCCCTCTGAGAAATCATGGGGAGGGGGCATTTCTTTTCTTTCCCCCCAAACAGGGCCGAAAGGAGAAGGGAAATAAATAAAAGGGCCATTTGGATGTTCTTTGGGATAAAAGTAACCCATTTTCCTGGGGACAGCGGAACCGGCCTCCGCTCGGGTCTGCTGGGGGGCCGGGGGAGGCAGGCGCTCTCGGAGCAGGAATTGGGGCTCCATGGCAACCATAATTTTGCTAATCAGGGCCGGCACAGACGAAGTGCTTTTCCACCTGGCAGGAGCACCGGGCTCTCACAGGTCTCCATCAGGTTGAGCTGCCTGGGGATGCTCGTGGCTGTGGGCAGGGACAGGGCTGGGGGCAGCCAGAGCATCCCAGCAGCTGGAAATTCCCTGCCTGAAGCTAAAAGGAGCTTGGGGTGACCTCGGCGACAGCAGGACCTTCTCTGGGGCACGTTGAAATGGAGCACAGATCCAGGGCGCCTTCCCAAGCATCGGGGAGACAGTTTATGGGCTCTATTTATTCCTTCTCAAACCTCCTCCTCTGTGAGTCATCAAAAGCAGATAAATAAATGGCACAGCGTGGGGACGGCCTCTCTCCCTGGCCCTGGGTTCGGAGCCACTTTGCATTCACGAGTTGATTTAAGGTGCCGGCTGGGGCTGCCGGGTTGATTGCTGGGACATTTATTAGCTCTCCTACCCAGTGAGGCCCATGGTAAATATTCATTCCCTCCTCGTGCATCGCCTCTCGGCACCCAATTCGCAGCCGTTTAAATGGGACTGAGAAGAGACTTTTGGCTGGAAGGGAAAAAAAAAAAAAAACACGCTCAAGTTCTGCAAAATCTCATTTGCAAAGAACACCGGGCAAGGAAATAATGTCTCCGTGATTGGATCCCATTTGCCACGTAATGACTCACTCACCAAGTCAAGATCGGCCCCACCAGCCATAAAGAACCGCCCCCGACAACAACAACAGGCTGGAGGGAGAACAGGGATGCAAGGACTGGGTTTGCTACAAGTGCATGGTGTCACCCCCAGAGGTGGATTTAATTGCTGTGTTAATGGCCCCGTGGTTTTGCTCCACGTCTGCTGTTTTATTTTTTTGATGGCTAGCAGCCTTCGGGGTGCTGGCTCCTTTGCTAGATTTTAGGAAGGATGGATGGGGTAGGAGGGCAGGTGGGGAGAGGTGTGTGGGTCATGGAGAGGGTCCCACTGACTGGTTGGTCTCCGCACCACCCAAAATGTCCCAGCAGTCTCAGCACATCCCAGCATTTCCACCACGTGCACACCCCAGCACTGGGGATAATGGAGGGATGTCCCAGCAAAGCCAGGCTTGGGACCCCAGTGAGATCCCAGCACCTCCGCACCCAGCTCACAGTGGTGCTGCCACGTCCCCATGCACTGCTTGACACTTTCAGAGCCCTTCTCATGCAGCCACAGAGCTTGACCACCAGGCGTGGGACAAGATGCAGGGAGAAGATGCAAGGAGAGCAAGTGCCATGCTCTGCTCCAGGTCATGGGATGGGTTTTCCTCCTCAGTGCTCTTCAGGCACTGATAAACCTCAGGGACAGACTTTTCCAGGCTTGCTCTGCATCCAGTTTCCAGCTGGAAAAAAAAAAAATAATAAAATAAAGGAAAAAAAAAGTGGGACATGTGCACACCCTCATTTTCAAAAAAAAAAAAAAGTGCTTCACCTTGAGAGAACTCAAAGGGAAGGCACACCAGGAGCTCCCAGGGATGCCAATGAGGCAACTTTAGTATGAAAAAAAACGGTCCCCAGCCCCTTGGTCCTCCTCCCCGTGCAACCCACCAGCCCCTTGGCCACCATCACACAGGACACGGCAGAGAGAAGGTGTCACCTGCTCCTCCCGTGTATGGCCACCGAACACGCAGGGATCACACCCGGAGTGCCACAGGAGGGGCTGAGTGATGAGGTGTGGGGCTGAGCTGCAGTTTAATTGCAGCAGGAGTGGGAAAAGTGGGGGAACACAGGCACTAACAGGCTGTATGGGGCCATTCAGGTTGGCAGGTCCGGATGAAACCCACCCCTGGGGCAGCACAGCAAGACACCAGACAGCCTCCCGGCCCTTAGCTGAGCCCTGGGGACACCCGGGGGATGGAAAAAGATTAGGGATGGTAATTCTCTCTAAGTGGATAGAGATGAGAGACTCTCAGCCTGATTTCCACACTCAGAGAACCCAGCATGAATAATGAAGCATCCCACCTGCGAGCGCTGAGGATAAGCCCAAACCCACGTCATGTCACAGGCAGATCAGATCCAACCAGTCCCATGGGATCCCCTACAGACCGGAGGGCGATGCTGGGCCCAGCTTCTGCAGGCTGAAGGAACGAGGTTCATTTGGCTGGGGGAGAGAAGGCACCCCACCAGTCCACCCTCCTGTGCCTCAGTTTCCCTCCGTGTCCCTGCCTGCCGCTGCGGCCCTAAGGAAATTCCTCTTTTCTCCCCTTTTCCCTCCTTGAGCTGTCACCTGGGCGGGCAGGCAGGCACCTTTCCCCACCCCATCTGGCCTGAGGGGGGCACAGGGCTGTAGGAAGCCTGCCACAAACCTGGGGCGCATTGCTCCCTGCTTCCAGCACCACTGGGAACAGTGGGAAGAGGCTGGGGGAAACCCAGCCTGGCTCAGTGCCCTGCCAGGAGCATCCTGGCATCCAGTTGCTTCCCGTACCCCAAAGTCCCCACACAGGGCACTCGCAGCCGCTCCCCTGGGGCAGGCAGGATTAAATGCCGGGGCTGGCTGGGATTTCCTCTCCTGGCCATGCCAGGCTGCTCTGGCAGCAGAACCAGGTGCCACCTGCCCAAATTTGGCCTAGATCTCATCTACCCATGGCTCTCTGAGCCTCCGATGTGCCAAAAAATCTCCCAGGTGCATGTGAGGGGCTGGGACCCTGCCGTCCACTTGGGTTCTCGCACCCACGGAAGTTCTTGGTGGTTCAGACACATCTCCCAAACAAGGCACCCGATTCGCTCGGGACTTCTGTGAATCCTACCCCATGTGGCTCCCACTAATGACAGACTTTAAATAAACGAGCAAATTCTGGGCGAATGTGAGAGATTCTCCTCTGGCACCACGCAGCGTCGCCGGCGAGGTTTCTTCTCTGGCTTTCCCCCCGCTCCCATCTGTTGGGTTGTTTCTACTCTGCTCCCGGGGAGGTGCCAGGGGAGCACCAGGAGCATCGTTTCCAACCTTCCCTTTCTGGTGCTTTGCCAGAAACCGATGACATCCTTTACCGGGTGTTCAGAGGGGAGCTGCTCCTTCCTTACAGGTGCCGGGAGGAGATTTTGGTTGGGAGAAACCCAAAAACCAGCGAGGAAATTCGGGGCTGCTTCAGGCACAAGTTGGGTTTGTCGGCACAAGTCGGCAGGACGGGGTTTGGAGCAGCTGGAAGGTTTTTTTCTTTTTTTTTTTTCTGATGACAAAGCCCCACGGAGGGGTGACAGGGAGGTGACAGCCCCCATGTGGCCACCCACAGCTCGGCGCCCCGACGCCACGATGATGGGCGCCCGTGGCCGGGCGGATTTGGTGACATTTGGGCTCCCTCTGGTGGAAACGCCTGGGAGCTCCGGCCTGCACCCCCCCCCCCCCCCCCCCCCGCGGCCCCCCCGGGGGCCCCGGGGGGGGTGAGGGGGGGTTTGGGGCCCCGGGGGGGGGGGGGGGACAGAAATGTCCCGGGGGCAGCAAGGGGCCAGCGCTGCCCGGGGAAGGCCACGGGGACAGCGGCTTTGGGGACGTGTCGCCTGTCCACACGGTGGCACCAGGAGCCGGAGCAGTGTCCCCAGGATGTGAGGAGCATTTGGGGTGCTGGCTGGCTGCTCTGGAGGCTGTGGAAAAGGAGGAAGGGGTCCAAAAGCTGCTTCTTGTCCTTTGTCCCATCACCCTGCACACCGCCCTTGCTCCGGGTGGGGATGTCCGAGTCACCCTCCCCAAGCCCCATTATCTTCCCAGCCTCCCTGGCATCCCACAAGGTCACAAACCATGAGCCTGGCCGATGACTCCTCCATCCAAATCCTCATGCTCCACGCCAGCAGCCTCCTCAGCCCCCACACACCCTGGGACCCCCAGGGTGCCATCCCCAGGAGACTCCCAGGCATCCCTTTTATCACCTGTGGGGTAAAATCCAAACCATGCTCACCTGGGATGGATGCTGCTATGGCCTTGAGGCTGGGGAGCTCCTCTTGCTGGGCCCACAGCAGCCTTAGGGGTCCCACATTCCCACAGTGGTCCCCGTGCCACCAGTGGGGACAGGCACATGGCACTGAGGGGCCACCATCCCCTGCCCCCTGCTCCATCCCCCTGCCCGGACCCCCCAGTGCTTGTCCCTTGTCCCCCTTTGTCCCCAGCCACCCCCGCATTGGGGACTCCCCCCCATTCCCCGTCCCCCCCACCGCCAGGACCCACAGAAATTGCAAAAACACGCGGCTGGGCCGTCGGCGCTTCTAAAAATAATAACTCAGACGGTGCCAAAAAAAGAAAAAAGCTGTTTTTTGGGATTTTTTTCCCCACTATTTTAATGAGAAGCGTTTGCAGTCCCCTCGGGAGAGGTCCCATGGGTGCCCGTCCCCCCGGGGGCCATGAGTGGCCGCCCCCCACCCTCCATCCGGGTGGGGGACCCAAATCCCCCCCGTGCTGTCGCCATGGTGACAGTGACATCACGCGGGGCCCGTCGCGTGGCAACCTCCCTGTGACATCAGAAGCTCTCCGGTTCCCATGGCAACCCTAGGGCTGGGGGGGGCGCAGCCCATGGGGGGGGGGTTCCTGGGGCCACCCCCACCCCCCGCTCCGGCAAGGAAAGGGGTGGTATATGCATAAATCTGCATATTTTAGTGATGTCAGCCCCATGCCAGCCAACCGCAAGGGGGCTGGGTGAGGAAAGAGGCCCGGTGGGGGGGGGGGGGTATATGTGGGGGAGGGATGCTCTGCCCCTTTTTAATCCCCCCAAGCACCAGGCGGTCCCAGCCTGTCCCACCCGGCCCCTGGGGACAGGGCCCATGTGGGGGCACCGCAATGGGGACCCCCAATTTGATGTACACCCCCCCAAATTCCACCCCCTGCCCTAGCAAACACCCCCTGGGGCTCTGCACCCCATATATCAGACCTCTGGGTGTCCCCCCAAACCCCAAACGAGGCCCCAGAGAGTGGCTTGTGCACCCCGCAGCCCCCCACTCTAATTAAACCTCTGACCCCTTGGGCCAAAACGTGTCCCGTGGGGGTCCCCGTGGGAGCAGCCGCTAGATAGCACTGGTGCCGTACCCGAGGGAGCTGCCGGGGGCATCCTGCCCACCCAGCGTGGTCCTGAGCAGTGCCTGGGGGGCTCCGTTCCCCCCGCCAGCCCTAAATACCGCCTGTGGGGTGACTCACATGGCAATAGGGGCAGGGTGCGGACCCCCCCCGCCTTCACGTCCCTCCCGGCTGCTGTGACTCACGCTCTCCGGCCGCCTGTTTATGGGACGCGTTCCCAAAGTCCCCGCGGAAGCAATGGGGGAACGTTGGGGCTGCTGAGGGAAACCCCTTGGAGGTCTGGGAGGTGGCAAGAGGGGGACAAGAGATGGACCCCGGGACTTCTACGGAGGGACGGAGGCCACCACATGTCCTCAAGGAGCTGGGGGTGGTATTGCTGTGACCCCCATGGCTCTGTGGCCAAAAGGCCAAGTGTCACCAGCCTGGAAAACATCCCTGTGCTGCTTCCCGTCATCCAGAGGGTGTCTGAGCCCCGCTGAGCCAGGGGACGGACCCAAGAGGGTCCCCAAGGGGCTGAAGGCAGGGAAAAGGAGGAGGATAACGGAGCCCCAAAAGAGTCGAAACAGCCCCAGAGGGAGGTCCCCGTCCCCGTGGGGGGGTCAGGAGGGGCAGACGGCTGTGCTCTGCGGTTTCCCAGTGCCTCTGTGCCCTTTGAATCCCCACGTGGATGTGGAGGTGGGAAAATGTCACCAGCTGGGCGGCGGGGAGAGGGCCAGGAGCGGAAAATCCCGATAAAGGGTGGCCATTGTCTGGAGCCAGGCGGTGGAACTGGGGGGGGAACCCGCCGCTCGCCCCTCGCCCCCGCTGCCCAGGTGCCCAAATGAAAGGGCAGCTTTATCCCCCCGAACCCCGCGTGGGAGACGATGCCGATCCCAAAACGTGCCCCTCGGGCAGCGGGGGAAGGCCAGGAGACAGGGGGAAGGCCAGGGAACATCGCGTGCCAGCGCCCTGACCCGCTCCACGCCGCAGGGCTGCTCTCCAGCCCCTCATTCCCACGTCCCCGATGATCCCGCCCGGCCCCTCCGTTTCAGGGCCTTTTATGGCCATCAGCTCCTGCGCCTGCAGATGCTTCCCAACCCAAATGGTCCCTGCCAAACAGGGCCAGGGACGCTGCCGGGGGCACCTGGGGACACCCCCAAGTCCTGCCTCGGCTCCGTTTTGGGGGCTGTGCATGGCACGCCAATGAGTTTGCTGCTGTGTGCTGGGATGGGCGGAGAGAACGATCCCAAATATTCAGCAAGGGTTTTGAGACCTCCATGGGGTCCCGAATGCCCCCCAAACCTCTCCCTGAAGCCGGTTGAGTGCAGGCAGGGGTAAAAGCAGCCCCGCAGCTGCAGGATGAAAGGTGCTGCCACAAACGCCGCCTGTAATTTCCTCCTCCGTGGTGAGAGCAATGGAACAGGTTCTTCGGCAAACCCATGGCACAGTGACAGGACGGGGAGAGGCCGGGAATGGTGCCAGCCCAGGCTTGGCACCAGCAGCCAGCGCCGCCCCTCGGGGGCTGGAGAGGGGCCCCGGGGACCCCAAATGTGCCCATGTGAGCTGAAGTGGCTGGGGATGGCGAGGGGACCACACGGGTGGCAACTTGGCCAGGGCCCCTGGGGACAGCCCGAGGGAGAACGTGCCATATGGATGTGGTTTCACGGGGCTTGAGGCCAAATCCTGGTGAGGGACAGGGATGTCCGAGGCAAGACCCCGCTCCCAGCCTCGAACCAGGGCCCCAAGCGGGGTCCCCGTCCCCGTTCCCGGGGGTGCCAGCGGGGCAGATGGGCCGGCAGCTCAGCGGCACATGGATCCTGGTGTGAGCCCAGCAGCAGGCGTTGGCGGGGCTTTGACGCAGGAGACGTGTGACAGGAGAATTGTCGCCAGGCTCGGGGAGGGATCCAATCGCGCCGGGGTGCTCTCAGCAGATTAAGGATTGGAAGGCTCCGGTAATTACTTTGCAGTACAAAAATAGGCCCGGCTTTATCCGGAGCCCTGATCTCCTGCCCTGCCCCGCCGCTCCCCCCACCCAACGGCGAGCTGATGCCACCCACCCGGCGGGCGCAGGGTGCGGAGCTGCCACTTCTGATGGTGTTTTTAGGGCAAAGGGGGTAAAAAAAGAGCTTGAGGGGCTCAGGGATGTTGGTGGCAAGCGCAGCAGCAGCATCTGGGTGGCACGTGCGCGCCGTGCAGAGCAGGGGTGGGAGAGGAGCCGGCGTCCCTGCGTACCGGGGCAGCGTGCCAGGGGAGGGTAGAGCCTGGGGACGGCAGCGGAGCAGATGCTCGGGCAGGAGAGGACGTCTGTAGGAGCATGCAGCGCTGGCCAGCCCTATAGTGGTAATAGAGGGAGGACCAAAGGGACGGCTGCTGCAGGCACGGGTCGACCCAGATCGACTGGGCAGTGCCCAGGTTCCCGTTCCCTTTGCCAGAGCCACGTGGTGCTGGGAGCCACAGGGGCAAAGCGTGCTCCCAGCCTGCATTCCCACCTCCTCCTGCAGATGCCCACGCCAATCTGCTCCTCATGGCAAAGCCAAAACATGGCCTCACCCCTGTGTCCCCAACCCCTCACCGTGCCACCCTCCAGCTACCAGAGGCCGTGGGGATCAGGACAAGGACGAAGCCATGCCGTGCCTGGATGAGGCACCGCGGGCGCTGCGGCATGGGTGCATGGAGCACACCGGGACCCGTAGTCTGGCAGCCAGCCCCGGCACGCAGCCCCGTTACCCCGCGGGCTCCCACCCACCCCGTCCCGGCAGGAAGGGCTGCCGGGGACGCCACAGCCCCGCAAACCTCAGCAGCGTGGTCGCTATCTCCTCTTGCCAGGCTCGAACGGTCACGCAGCCGAGATCCCAGGAACGTCCTCCCCTGTGAGTCCCTCGGTGCAGCGCAGCCTGCTCCCCCCCCAGTGCTCCCGTTCACAGCCACGGCATTGGGGTGCAGAAATTAGTGGCAAAACCCCACATTTCTGCCACTGGCACAAAGCAACGCCAGCCCCAGGAGTCGCCCATCTGCCCCCCCTTGGCCACTCGCTGCCCCCCTTTTTGCCTTCCTTTACAAGCACAAGCGCCCCTAAAACCACCCCATGCAGAGCCCCAGTGCAGCACCCCCATGCCCACACTCTGGGCACTCTGCACCCCAAATCCTGCATCCCCCACCCTATGGGGGGGGACAAAACCCCCTCACCCTCATCCAGGGGGTGGGTGCACCCCTGTGCCCTGAAGAGCCCCCACCCCACTGGGATGCTCCGGGCATGGTGCCCCGACACCCCCAACCCTCCGACACCCCCATTCCTCTTTGCATCCACTAGTATTTTTCCATCACCCCCCCCCGCTCCCAGAGCTTGGCTGTGGGGGGAGGGGGGCCGCCTCCCCGCTAGAGTATTTCGCACACCCCCCTTCCCCCCCCAAAAAAAACAAAAAAAAACCAAAAATCCCCCTTGGGAATTCACCCCCAGCCCGGCAAATCCCTCCTGCGGCGGCGTGGGCTGAGAGGGGGGGAGCCGGGAGAGGGGGGCAAAAATTGACCCCCTGCCCGGCTGCACCCCCAAACCCACTTGCCTGCTGCCTCCGGAGCTGCTGCCCTACCCCGGAGCCACCCGGGTCCCGGAGCCGCCGCCGCCGCCGTTCCGGAGCCGCCCGGTGCCGGGGCCGCCGGTCTCCGCTCCTCCCCTCCCGCTCCCCCGGGCAGCCACCGCCGGGCCCGGCCAGGGGGGGCTCCGTGCTCCCCGCCCCGCTGCCCCCCCCCCCGGCACGGATTCCCCTTCGGTCCCCATCAGACTCAGCCCCATCGGTGCCACCCTGGGGAATGGGGGATCCCTGCAAAAAAAATGGGGGTTCACTCCCTTTCCCCTTACAACAGCCCCCCCACCCCAATCTGTGCAGGGGGGTGAGGTTGCTCTGTCCTAAGTTCAGTGGGACCCCAAGCAGGACCCCAAGCTGAGAGAGGGGTTGGGGACTAAGGGAGCATGGGGCAGAGGAGAGGGGAGCAGAGCCCCCCCAAAACCAGGAGGGCGTCCTGGAGCACGGTAAGGGACACGCTGGGACTGTCCCCAGGATGGGGGGAGCAGCAGGTACCTCAGCACCGAGCTTTATGCACAAACCATGGGGTGCAGGCAGCTTTTTGGGGAGGGATTGCAGCGGGGGCCCTATGGATGCCCCACTTTAGGGTTTTACTCTGAAATCCAAGCCCAACCAGCCCAGCTCGTTGCCTTGGCTGTGCCCGCGCCTGGCAAAAATCACAGCCCCGTCCTTGCCCCCAAGCCGCTGCGGACCACCCGCTCCGATCAGCCCTCTCGGTGGCGGGGAGCAAATCGCTGCGCCGCCGCACGGCACGCCAAGCTGCTCTGGCAGGGAGAAGGTAAGTTAAACCTCCCTCCCTCTCGTTCCGCCAGGGAAATCTGCACAAATCCAGCGTTATCCTGGCGTGCGGACAGCCCCGGCCCCTGGCAGAGCCCGCGCAGGCTGGCACAGTCCTCCCTGGCCACCCGGCCGCCCCGCTGAGACCGTGCCAGCTCGTTTCACCCACGGCGAGCGATGCCGCAGCATGGAGAGCCTTCGTCTGCAGGAGGGAGAGGAGGAGGAGGGCTGGGGGGCCGGTGGGTTGGGGAACAGGCTGCACCCCTGAGTCCAGAAGGGGAAGCATGGCTGCTGGGTCATTGGCTATGGAAAGGGACAGCACAGGACACAGGTCCCCCCTGTCAGTGGCACGGGGCCAGCTCATCGCACCTGGTCTCTGCTCCCTGCTTCCAAGCTCCCAGAGCTGGACTGGTGCTGTTACGCTGGGACCATGCGTCCCTGGGTGCCACGGACCCGTGGGTGACACAAGTGGTGGCCCCACACTGCCTGTGGGGTGGCAGCAGCGGGACGGGGCATGGCACGGTACAGCAGGAGGGAAACTGAGGCACGGGGCAGCGCCTGGGTGGAGCGGGCACGGCGCTTCCCGGGAGGGCGGCAGAGCTGATGGTGGTGGAGATAACGCTAAAAATACGCCAGGCGCTTTGTTTCTGGCGACAATAGCTCGCGGTATTTTTAGCCGTTGTGGCGTGAGCGGCCGAGAGACTTCTCCGCGGCCCGCTGTCCCAGCCCGCCCTCGGTGCTGCCGGGCCCCCCGCGGCCCCCCGGGGCTCGGGGCTGCTTCCCGGTGCTGTGGAAACGGTAACGTTAGAAACTAAAACACAAACACCTCGCCCGCTGCCACCCCCGGCTGAGTCACGGCGCCGCCTGCTCCCCTCGCCCCTGCCGCCCCCTGCGTCCCTGCTCCCTCTCCCTCCTCCTGCCCCACCACCCCAAAACCTGCGGCTGGCACCCCAAGGCCCAGCCCCGCTCCTGCTTTTGGGGGATTGCCCCCCCCCCCCCCCATGGGGGATGTTGGCTTCGCTTCCCTCTGTTCCAGGACTCCAGGAGATGGGGATTTTGGGGGCAAACCCAACTGGGTGGCTTCAATGTCCCCTACCCTGTGGCATGGGGACTCCCCTCGCTGCCCCACCGCAGGGCACTGGACCCCGAGTGGTGCCCGGTTTCCTGCACAGCCCAAAACCCTCGCCCTAAACCCTCCGGTGGCTGCGGCTCCAGCACAGCCTCCTGTCCCCAGCCCGCTGCCAGGGATAAAAATAACCGGGCAGGAGAAGGGAGAGGCAGCGGGAGCCGCAGCGCACCCTGCTACAGGGGACGGCCAGGCTGGGGGGCTCTGCCCCGGTCCCCAGCCCACCGAAGCGGGACTGGGTGCTCAGCACTGTGCTGGGGTCGGTGTCCTTGCCCTTGACATGGGACAAGAGGGGACCTGTCACACTTCATGGAGGTAAAAGGGTCTCGCTGGCCCCCACAAGGTTTTTGGGATGGTTTGGGGGCACCCTGTCCCACCCATGTCCCAAAGCCCCCAGCACCCACCAGAAACCTTCGCAGAGCAGTTTGTGCTCAAGGGACGGGACAGCGGCCGCGCCGCCTCCTCCCAAAAATTCAGCAAAGGGCTGCAGCCATGCAGGGGGCGGGCGGCCGCGGCCGTGCCTATGTTAGGATGTTCTGGTGCTGAGGGCAGATTGCGTGGCGGGCAAGAATTAATTAACGTTAAGCACTTTTGGACAGCGGCCCAGGCTCTTTTTGCTGTTTTCATTTCTGCCAGCTCCAACCAAGCCCTCCGGTGTCCGCTGGGTCCCAGGCCTGGGGTTAGCCTGCAGTGGAGGGGATATCCGGCAGCTCCAGCACTGCTCCCCACTGCCGAAAGCGGCATCTTCCCGTGCCTGATCCCCCCACGCCACCCGTGTTGGAGACCGGGGAGCGGCTCCACAGCCCCCTCCTTTCCCCTTCCCTGGCCCGGCTGCCTTTAAATTTAGCTTTTTTCCATCTCCGGTTGTGCGAAGCCGGGCCGGCGGCCAAAGCCCTCGCCACCCTGTGCAGGACGTGAGCCCCACAGTGCGTGGGTGAGCGGGTGGGTGCCGCGGGTGTGCAACGCGTGGGCAAGCCCAATTTATTTATTTATTTATTTATTTTGGGGGGGACAACACAGTGCATGTGCGTGCTCGGTGCATGCACACGCACCCAGAATTGTAGGCAGAGGTGCACACATGTGGGGAGCCCCCCATGGGGTTTGGGGTGTGCTTGGGGCAGGTTCCAGCACAGGTGCCCTGCCTCCATGTCGCCCTGTGGGGACCTGATCCTGCGCCCCTGTGAGGGGGGGGGACACAGGGTGGGGGGACACAGGGTGGGGGGACACAGGGGTGTCCCCAGTGTTGGCTGGGGGCTTGGGGCTGTAGGCTGGCCACCTCCCAGTTTGTTGCCACCAGGCTGAGACCTGAGCAAACTCATCACATGGGGACGCAGAGATGAAGGAGGTGGCTAAGAGCAGAGGGGGGGAGTGGGGATTTCTTCTCCGTGCCCCCTCCCAGCCATGAGGGTTTGGTGCTAGCACCCCCTGCCAGCCTGCCCCGTGTGGGGATCAGCCTCAACCACCCCACCAGCTCCCTTCCCACGTCCCCACGGTCCCCAGCACAAGGGCACAGCGGAGTGGGTGCTACACCATGGTCCCCGGCCCCCCCCCCCCCCCCCCATAGCTGGAGCACAGCTGCCCTCTGCTCTTCGTCCCCGTGCTGCTGGCTCTGATACCCCCAGGGGGGCATTTCTGTCCCAGCCTGGTGACCTTGTCCCCACGTCCCCCCTCACCAGGACCCTGGCCACTCCCGGAGAGCCACAACGGGGCCAGGCAGGAGGATCGGGGCCGCCCAGGAGCCACCCCAGCCCCGCAGCGCCTCCGAACCAGCCTGACCTGCTGGGGAGGCCGGACCTGCTCGGGGACCAGGGTTCCCACGGCTGGGGCCAGCGGGTGCTCAGCACGTCTTTCCCTCCCCTCCTCAAACCTCTCCCCGAGGATGGGCCCCATCCCAAAAACCTAAGGGATCTCCTTAGCATCGCACGTGCCCCTTCTCTCCCTGCTCTGGAGCAAGTGATGCTGCTGGGGTGCCCCTGGGATGCACCCGTCCCCCATGGCACGGGACCTGCAGCCTGGCGTTTTTTGGCTGCCCTGGGAAGAACCATCGCGCCTTTAAGACAAAGAGCGGGGCACAAAGCAGCTTTGTGTCCCGACTTGTGAGTTTTTCCTGCCTGCTGCAGCATGGCTTTGTCCCGGGACATGTAGGGGCACGAGCACGGCTCCGCGTCACGGCGGCGCCCGCTCGACAGCCGCGCTGCCACGGTGTGCCCCGAGCTGGGCGCACGGCCGGCCCCAAGCTCACACCCCGTAAAAGTGGATGGACCTAAAACGGGCCAGGGAGCAGAAGCGGCAGAGGCAGCCAGACCCTGCTCCTGGGCACGGGATGGAGACCGGCCAGGGCATCCCCCTCCTGCCCCTGGGATGTGCCCAGATGTGGGGCTGTGGGGGCACTTTCCCCGTATCGTTTGGGGCAAGAGGGCAAGCCCCCTACCCACCCATCCGTCCATCTGTCCCTGCATTGCTACCCCACCAAACCAGCATGCCCCAGCCCCAATTCACCCCCTCCCAAAATTCACCACCCCACTCCTCACGTGGGGGCTCTCCGGGGGGTTCATCACACCGCGGCGCGCGTGCCGCCACGGAGACGTGTGAGCGGAGAGGGACGTCCCCGTCCCCAGCAGCCACGGCCGGACTGGGACGAGCCCGTGGCCGTGGTGTGACCCCTCTTGTGCCCATCCCGGCTACCCCGAAGCAGCCTGAGGTGGCCATCTCCATCCCCGTCCTCGTCCCAGTGCCGGGGAGGCCGCTCCGCACGGCGTCCCGCTGGCCTCCGTGTTTTCCCTGCAGCCTTTTGTGTGCGTGGCGGCGTGGTGGCGCACGGGGAGGCCGCATGGCGCCCGGCCTTCCACACCTCCGTCCTCCTCCTCCTCCTCCCCCCGATCCCCGCCTCCCCGGCCGCCATTTCGCAGCGCCGGCCTCGCTCGCTCTCCACATCATGGAGGACCGGCGTGGGGGGGAACAAAGAGCCCCGGCCTGCACCGATGCCCCCGGCCCAGGCGTCCCCACATCCCCTCCTGACGCTTGCTGTTGCAGCGAGCCGTGCCCATGTGTGACGAGTTTGCTCGGGCCTCAGCCTTGTGGCAAAGCTCCCTCCTGTCCCCCCCCAGCCCACTGGGCTCATCCTGCCCTGGTGTGGGGTCCTATGGGGTCCCCGATGGACACAGCACGTGCACGGGGAGAAAGGGAGTGTGTTCACGTGTGTGTGAGATTGCAGGCACTCATGGGACAGTTTTTGTGCACACAGGTGTGAGATGGGTGTGTGCACATGTATGTGATCACGCACACACATGCACAGATGGCAACCAGCACATGTGACATGTTTTGCACTGCACGTGTGACACTGCTGACGTGTGGCACTCTGCACACACACAGCCCACATGTGTAACACCGTGTGCACACACACGGCAGGCTGCATGTGCGTGACAGCAAGAACATGTGTGTGAGTGCGCAAGCATGTGTGGTTCGGGGTGTGTGTGGTGTGACCCCACATGTGGGGCGCACCCGGGTGGCACCCGTGCTGCGTGTGCGGGCTGCGTCCCCCCGCTTCCTCCCTGGCGTGCGAGCAAGTGCTCAGCGTGAGGCTGCAGGGCGAGTGTGCGCCGGGGGGGAAAGGGAGGGTGCGTGGGGGGACAGCCCTGTCCCCCAGGACCTGTCCCCCCATGGGGACACACAGCAGATCCCTCGCTGGAGCTCTGACCTGTGCCTTCACCAGCAGAGGGGCCAAAAAGATGGGGCGGAGGATTCGGGGGTGCACCAGTGCCTCCTGCCCCAGTGGCTGCTGCGTGCCGAGCGCTGCTCCGCTCACACTCCCTTCCCCTCCCCGGCGCCTTCCAGCCACCGACATCAAGGCACTTTGCAAGCATTAAATATTCAGTTCCCTTCTCCTTCCCCTCCCTGCGAAGGAGTTCAGCATGGCAATGAACCCCGTGCCCCGCACCGGTGGGATTTGTCTGGGAGGAGGATGCTCTGAGCCAGCCTCCCGCAGAAGTCCCCAGAGGTGGCCACGGGGACGCGCAGGCTGCTGGTGCCCGTCCCCACGGCCTCGTGCCCAGGGTCACCTTCTCCCCCTGCTCTCCTGTGCATCTCCCTGCTGCAACGCGGGGCTCAGCTCTCCCCACCTCTCACCCCGGGCTTGGATCCAGCCAGGAGGTGTCCCTGTTCCCCCGGGATCCGGTGACAGCGGGGACAGATGGATGGCAGCGGGAAGAGGTGGCTGTCGCAGCGAGACAGGGACCGCATCCTGCCGCCTGCGTGCACAGCGCCTGCAAACGGGTTATGGCGAGGCCAGGAAGTGACAGCAGTGGCAGGGGTGCTTTTTTTATTATTATTATTTTATTTTGGTTTTTGTTTTGTTTTGTTTTGAGGCAGAAATAAATGTTATAGCTGGGGAAACAGGAGCGAGTTCTTCTGGTTCAGGAGGGCCCAGGAAGTGTCAAGCCACCATGGCTGTCTTCAAAATCCTGGGCAAAATCCTAGCCCAAGGGGCTCTCCTTTTTGTTTTGCCTTCAGGTCTGTTTTCAAGGTTTCCTCTGTGACCGCAAAGGCCAGGAACCGTGGGAGCCCAGATCCTGCTTGTGGGCCCTCAGCACACGGGGGACCAGGACACTCGGGAAAACACCGGGTCAAGGGAACGTCATGCAGGATGCGCCCTGCGTGTCCACGGCTTTTTCCACAAGGCAGAAGTGCCCCATTTGCAGGTTGGGATGGGAAATCCCTAATGCTGGGGGGGTGACAGCCACAATGCCAGCAGGAAAGGGCACTTGGGACCCCCAGGAGGGTGCTGGGGCATGGCTGGAGCAGCCCCGTGCCAGCCTGGAGCAGGGGCGCGCCATCGCGCCATTCCTGCGGCGTGGCATCATCGCTTTGCGCGGTGCTGCCGGAGTAATTATAGCTGGGCTCAGAGCCAGAGCAGCGCTCAGCCCCCATCAGAGGAGATAACTCCAGCCCCACACACCGATATAACCCCATAATGCTCAGCCCCACTGCACTGCCCGGGGCTGGTTCCCTGCTGGGGTGAGCCGGGAGGGGGGCACCGATGGAGGGACAGCACGCAGCGGGCACGAGCCCAGCTCGGGGCCCCCTTTTCCCCATGCCCCACTATCCCGGCTTCACGTGGCTGCTCAGCTTCCCATGGCAAAGGCTGCCGGAGCGTTTTAAAAGCGTTCTTTCACCCGGCTTCCTTCCTGGGAATAAACCACATCCTGGTGGTGCCGGGCATCGAAAGCAAAGCAATGGGCAGCGGCCAAATGGGGGAGGCAGCGGAGCCGCAGCCTCCCTCTCTCCCGCCCAGCCTCGGCCTCATCCCCAGCCTCCCAGTGGAGGAGACCTGCCCATCCTGCCACCAGCACGTCCCAGCCGCCCTCGCCAAAAGGGATGTGCCAAAATCCCACGTGGAGCCCCAGCGAGGGGCCTCCCCTTGCCTGGCATCCCTTTGGCCATCGGACATGAAAAGGGACCCTTGTCCCCAGGCAGGGGAGGGACAGCAGGGCTTAGATCCCTCCAGCTTATTTCCATAGAGCCTGGAAAAGTTTAATCTTCACTATTGCAACCTAAAGCTCTTTTAAAACTGTTGTTTATTTAAAAAATAAAGTATTTTTTTAGATGAAATGGCACAAAGCAAGTGCTGCTGCATTGCAGGGTGCCCGCTCACTGTCCCAGGCCTGCACAGCGCGAGCTGAAGGCACCATCCCTGCTGCGATGTGGCACAGGAACACCATGGCAGCACCATTTCCTGAGCAGATCATGGCCTATCCTGCAGGCAGGGCATGCTGGGATTCTCCCCTGTCTAGTATGGGGTTGAGCTGCAGAGCTTTGGGCTAAAGGAAAGGAAAAACTTCTCCCTCTCCCTTCCCACCCCCTTCCATGCACTTCGGCCAGCCCTGCTGACCTGAGCGTGTTTACAGATCCCTGTCCTCCTGTCCACCGGGCTGGAAATTCGGTCAAAGTTTATTAGGAGGGCACCAGCCACACGGACATGTGGGTGTGTGTGTAGGCAAAGCATGACGGCGCGACCTTTGTTTTCTTAGGAAGCCGCTCTGGAAAGCGAGGCCACGAGCGGAGGAAGCAAACAGGCAGGAAGGGGACTGGGTGTTTGTCCTCCCAGCTGCGCTCTGCCTCCAGCAGGAGACAGCCGCTGGGAAAGGAGGACACGAGGGCGAATGGCTGCGGCAGGAACCAGAGAGCCCAGGGATTTGCAAGGGGGGCGGCTGCAGGGGACAATGTCCCAGGGGGCAAAAGCAGCCGCTGTGTCCCACCGTGTCCCTCCTGCGGGGTGAGGAGGGGACAGAGCCCGGGTGCTGTGGGGCAAGCACACTTCCTCCCCTGGGGCAGACAGAGCGACGCTGCCTGTACCCGAGCGAGGCGGCTGCCTCCCAGCCACCAGCATGTGAAATCACAGGTCCCCATAATCTGCTCCCCTGGGGACAGCCAGCACCGGCTGCACCCACTCACCTCGGGACAGGTTTGTCCTGGGACAGCACCCTGCTGGGGCACTGCAGCCTTCCCAAACCCACTGCTGACCCCAAATGTGGCCGGAGAAGTGCAGGAGCTTTTAGGAGACTATACTGAGGCCTAACCCTTGGACTTGCAAACCTTGCTCCTCCTGCAGCAGGTCACCACTCTACATTGTCCCCAAACAGCCGCAGGACTTGGCCGTGGTGGCAGCAGGGCTGTGCCATACGCAGGGACCAAGCCTGAGCGCAGCAGGGGCCCCATGCCCAACCCATGGCCAGGAGGAACGTGGTGCCATGGTAGCAGGAGCCCGGCCAAGGCTCCCAGTGGACACCAGAGCAGTGTCTCAGGGCCAGGACAGCCAGCCACAGTGACTCAGAGGTGAGAAGGGAAATTCATACTCACTCCTGCCCTCCGCAGCCCTCTGACTGGTTTCCTGGCTCCTTTTGGTTCGTGTAACAGCCCAGCTGCCTCCTGGGGCCACCAGGGCCCCCCTGCAGGCACCGGGAGCCCCACAGCCGGGGCAGGATCCTGCGGTCAGCCCCAGCTCTTGCTCATGCAAACGGCCACAGCAACGGCTGCCTGCACGTGGGGGCTCGCGAGAGCCTTGTCCCCAGCCCAAGGGGACACCGTGAGCTCCACCAGGTGCATGGAGCTCTGTGGGTGCTCAGCTGGATGCCCGTTGTGGGGTGCACCTCTCTGTAAGCACAGGGATGGTTCATGGGGACAGGGAGAGGTGGCTCCACAGGGTGGCTGTGACCAATGTCCACTCCATCCCCTGCCCACATGGGGCTGGTGGCTTTGGCACAGAAGTGCCTCTGGGGCATCCAAGGTCACCATGGGTGGCTTCCCACAGGGCAAAGGTTGAGGCCTCTCATCCTGCCCCAACACCCCCAGGTCCCTGCCAGCCCTGGGAGGGGGCTATAGGGCCATGGGCTGCGTCACCCCCTCTGTCACTGGCATGACTCAGGGAGCAAACAGCAAGCCCAGCCAGGAGCGAGGGCCAAACGCCACGTACCTGACCCAGCTCCAGCCGCTGCCACCAGCGTGTTCCTCCCCAGCTCCCACAGCAGCAGCAGAGTTTGGGGACAAACTGGCCTCCCCCCTGCTGGGATTGGGGACGCTGCAGAAAGTAACACGGACTGGATGCAGTGCCCATGGTGCTGTCATCTGGCTCTGGACATCACTGCTTAGCCCAGCATCAAGGTTTTTGGTTTTCAAGGATGCAGCACTTTGGCCAGAAGGTAGGACTGAAGCTGAGCTGAGGGGGACAGCGCAAGGCTGTGACCGCTGCCCAGAGCCACCACTCGTGGCAGTGACAAGGCAGCAGGACACCCTGGGTCAGCTTCAAGCCATCCCACAACTTGTTCCAGGGGCAGAAGCAGCACAGAGCTGCCCAGCTCCAGCTGGGGAAACTGAGGCAGGGGCTGGCCACACACCCCCTTCAGCCCCCCAGCACCCATCTCACACCAGGATTCACCCCACTGGTGTCCCCAAGCCCGGCCACAGGGAGCAAAATTCAGGGGTGCACAAACAGCACCAGCCCCGAGCCCCCCAGCTTCCAGCAACCCTACAATAACAAGAGCACCTCTGCCCCATCCCCACAGGCAGTGGGGTCACCACTCTGCCCCCATGGAGCCCAAACACCTCCAGCAGCATGCAGCACCCCAACACACCCCACAGCACCCCATCCAGCCGACCCTACCATAAGACTCCCCCAGGTGCAAAGGAGAAAGAAAACCAATCGGAAAAAAAAAAAAAAAAAAGAAAAAGAAAAAAGAAACCCAGACCCAGCACAACTGCAGGCAGGGCGAGCCGAGCCGAGCCGCCCCGCGTTTATTGGGGTGCAGGAGGGATGGAAATACCTGCCGGCAGCCCGCCGCTCTCCCTCGCAGCCGCCCCGCTCGCAGGGCTGCGGCGCACAAAGGGCTCCGCTTCCCCGGCCCACGGTCCTATATATTTCCCCCAAACCCCACCCAGCCCTGATTGGTTGGGCCGGGGCAGCGCCGCAGGCTGGGCACCCCCCTTCATGGCGAGGAGGGGGGAGAAAATAGTAAAAAAAAAAAATAATAATTAAAAAATAAAAAAAATAAAAATAAAAAAAATAAGGAGAAAGTGCAAACCGGCCCCAAACACCGAAAAAAAAAACCCAACCCAAACACCAAAAAAATCCAGCCCCCTGTGGCCGACCCCTTCCCAGCCTCCTGGCCGGCCGCCAGCTGTGGTTAGGTCGTGGCTTATTTTTTATTTTTTATATGTATTTTTTAAGGTTTGGGGTGCCGGCGGTGTCCGTGGAGCTGTGTTTTCGCAGCTCGTCGGCAGGGGGTATGCTTGTACCGGCTAAGGCAGCCCTTTCGGCCAGGCTGCCGGCCCCCAGCCCCGTCCCACCGGGAGCTGCTCCTTTTCGGTAGCCCCCTGTTCGGATATTTGGGCTTCGTGGGCTCTGGACATGCCTTGGAGCCGGCTACAGCGAGGGAAACTGAAGCACGGGGGAAATGTTGGGCAGAGAGAGCCCAGGGCAGAGCCAGCACCCCGCTGCCAGCACCTTCCATGTCCCCATCCTGGGACTGCTTCATCTCTCTGGGGATGCACCAAAAAGTTTTGGGGTGCTCATCCCAGCAGCGGGGCTGGGGCAGTTTCCATCCCTCCCATCCCCTGCACTTCAACCTGTGATGGCGCAGAGAGGATGAGCAGGGCTGGAAAAACAAATATGTTTTTCTGTTCCGTGTTCAAAACCTTTTGGAAAGTTTCCTGCCCCTTGGAGCTCCACCACGGGTGCTTTATAAAAGCATCCCAAGCTCGAGCACGAGCTTGGCCTATTTTCTTTTCATACTATCTGGGGTACATGCGTGGAGCATCACCCTTTGTCCAGCCACTGGGATCCACTCTTGGCCACGTGGGGATAGAGAGCCACCAGCCGGCAGGGCCCAGCGGGTGTCTGTGCATCTTGTCAGACTTGTCTTTATCCTTCAGGAAGGGAAACTGAGGCACAGAAGTGGGCAACAGCACTGGTCCCCAAAATAGGGGTTGTTCCTATGTTTTGTGAGCAGGTGCTGGGTGATGGGGAGTGTGGTGTGGCTGCAAAAGGAAGGGGAGACCCTTTGATTTTGTTTCTTTTTCCTATGGGGAGCGTGTCCTGGCTCTGTGTTTCTGCCCCTACCTTGCAGATAGGTAAACCTGCATGGGGATTTTGATCAGGCTGGCTTCCCAGGGACGAGAATTAACCCTGGGGCTGAACAGTGCTCAGGGCTCCCCGACTGACAGCGCTAATGATGACACCGCATCATCCTCCAGACTCGTTAAAACCCGCACGGTAACGAGATGGCTGCATGGATGAAACCACATGGCCCTGCTGCAGCGAGCTCGTGTGAAACCAGATGTGCTCAGAAGCCCACCCAAAAGCCTCCTCGGAGTGAGATAACACCTCCTCTTCTTCCCTTCGTCTGTGCAGTTTTGGCACTGGATGCCAGGGTGTGAGGGGACCTGGGCTTCATTGGGCACAGAAAGGGAATGGTGGCACTTGCAGTGCCAGGTCCTGGAGCAGCTCTGGGAAAGCACCATCTCTCCTCCACTAGGGAAAAGCAATTGAAAACCACATCCTGCACAAGTTTCACCTCATCTGGTTCAAAGCAGCTCAAGCTGGGAGCTTCCCGTCACTTTTGTCCAGAAGTTTGTCCCCTCAGGTGGCTGCTAGAGGAGAGCTGGGGATGCTTTCAGCCCTGCCAGGAGCTCTGTGGGCTGCTGGGGAAGGTTGTGTGGAGCTGCCCCAGACTGCCCTTGGTGCTCGCAGTGCTGCAGGTGGATGTGAGCTGGCCCTGGAGCCCAGGGGAGAGCAGCTAGCACAGCCCAACTGCACCAGAGCTGGTGCTTTGGGATGTCTCATCCGTCCCTGGGGCTCTCCTCTCCGCTTAGACCATTTCACAGGCCAATGGAAGTCACTGACCATGCACAGTAAGTTCATCCTCATCTGTGCATGGCCCAAAATGGGCCAAAGCCTGTAGGAGAGAAGTGCCACCAAAACCAACTGCCTTTCCTCTCCAGAACATAAATCTCCCACAATAGTCCAGGCAACGGGGAGAAAACAAACACAAATACTGAGCAGTGAAAGTTTGGCTGCAGCATCCTGGCAAAGAGAACTCTCTCACTAGGGTCTGTTCCAGCCTTCGTGCGAAGCCCCCTTCCCATTAAACAGGGTCTTGGAGAGTCTCACAGCTGTGGGAGCAGCCTGGTGGGGCCGGGCTGGCTGCAGGAGAGCGATGCTGAGCCAGGAAGACCTCACCCAGGACCTTGCTGCTTTTTCCAGCAAGAAAAGTAACAACACCGCATGGGTAGTGCTGAGGGACCATTTGTCATAAACAACGTGATGGCACCGGCGGGGAGAGAAGGAGCAGGATGCCAGCACCCAGACCTCAGCTGCTCCATGCTGCTGACACCCAGGCTCCTGCTTTTGTTGCTTTCATGCAGCTGGGGTTGGCTTTGTCCATGGTTTCCCCATCATCTGTAGTGTCACCATCATCTGTGGTGTCACCATCATCTGTGGTGTGCAGCCAAGAGGCTGTCTTCCCTTTAGGATGGGGCATTGCCCCCTCAAGTCTTCCCCACACTGATCTCATGCATATTAGGTCCTGGGAAACCACGGGAACCCATGTATTGAGCAGGTTGCTGGGTTTCTCCCAGCTGGCTGGACAGATCTGCCTGGGGTTCCCGTTCCCCACCATCGCTCACCTCCAGTGGTTTTGGAAGCACCGCTCCGGATGCGATCCCCCCCCGCCGCTGTGTTACATGCGCATGTGTTTCTGTGTGCTCAGGGCCACGGCAGCTTCTCCTGGGCTTTCCTCCTGCTCTATTTAATGAGGCACCGAGGGACAGGGACAGAAACCAACAATTAGGTGAGCTGGAGGAGTGCCCTGGTTTCCTGGCCTCGCTGCTCTGAGCACCTTGGGAACCAACATCTCCTGAGACAGCAAGAGAGGGAGGGAGCCAAGGCTCTTGGAAATACAGAGCAGAACAGCATCATCTGGGAAAAGCAAGGTGCTGGGTTAAATTGTGCAGGCGATGCAGGTTAACTCTCCAGGAATGGATGAACCGCTTGGGGTTTGCTCCTGGACTGCTCTGAATCAGTGCGGCTACGGGACCGTCAGCATCATCAGAACGGAGGAACATCCTCATCAGTGCCCTGGGAAGTGCTCAGCCTGAGCTTGGAGTTGTCTGGGGACCACCGAGCCCTTGTCACCAGTGATTGCACACCTTGTCCTTTCATAGCTGACTTGGGATCATCAGCTATCACCCTCCCCGCAGCAGCGGTGTTCCTGGCATCCTGCAGAAGGAATTACCTCCACTGCCAGCTGCGCGCATGGTCCAGCTGGAAACAGGCCCAAGCAGCCTCTGCCTCTCCGCCTGTTGCCAATTCGAGGCCTTGGAGCTGATCCCCAGCGTCTCCACGAGATCAGGTCTTGGCCCTGTTGGTAACCATGAGCAGACAGCTCAAGATGCCGCGCCAGGGGCTGGGCTCCTGGAGAAGACCAGGGGGAGCTGGGGTCTGGCCGCATCCAGGAGGGGCTGGTGGCAAGACAGTGGTGGTGTCTGAGCAGGTGACAGAGGTAACCTTGATCCAAAGCCACCTGGAAATGCCCTGGGAACCAGAGGCCAGTACCTGCATCTTACTGGACTTGGGAGGCACTTTGAGACTTTCTTGGTCCTGGTCTTTCTGAAAGGCTCAGCATTGGCCTCGCCAAAGCTGGAGCTGTCTCCAAGAAGTTCCTGCCAAGACGTTTTTTGGCCAAAGTCCTGGAGGCAGGATAAATCAGTCTGGATTTGCAAGCCCCCGGTGAGCGGCCGTGCGTGTGCTCAGACACGCTCCCCTAGGAGAGGCCGCGTCTTAGCTGCATCCGCTCCTGCTGATCCCCCTTCGCTCAAGGTTGTTTCAGCCCTTCTCCCACTCCTGGCTCAGCTCCCTTAGCTTCAAATCCCATTAGGCTTCCACAACGTCCTCTCAGAGGGCTTTTCAGAAGCGTTGTGTCCCGCTCCCCTTGCCTCGGTGACACAGTGTGAAAGGGGGACGCGGGATGAAAGCACCCACCTGCACACACACCAAATGGCCTGGCAGTGGCAAATGCCATCCCTGAAGGGCACGCAGATCCTCAGGGGCTGATCCTGCCTTCCTAACCCCCTGGTGGAGCTAGTTTGGTGTCCCCAGGTCCACGTTCTCCTCCAGATGAAGCTGCTAAAGACAGGAGTCTCCTCTCACAGGGAAGCCCTGGGGAGAGCTGGCAGGGAGGAAGATCCCAGATCTGCCAAATTTCCCACCAGAAACAAGATCTGAAGCCATCCCTGGAGCCACTGCCGTCCGGGTGCATCGATCAGAGGCGTCTGATACATTATTCATCACCAACCCGTGCCGCGGCTCTGGAGAAAGTGGTGAGCAGGCACTTCTCCTCGGGAAGTACGCCTGGGAGAGCTCATGAGGCCCTGCCCGAGACTGACGGTGTTCCAGGAACCACAGCACAGCTCAAAGGCGTGTTGGGAACCTTGGGCTTCCCCAAGGGAAGGGAAGGGGACAGAGAGGAAGGCGATGGGGACACGATGAGGACATCTGCATGGCTTCGTGCTTGGTTTTGTGATTCAGTGTGGGAGTCACAGCCCCAAATAGGCGCATCCCCCATGGCTGGCCACGTCTGGAGGACTTTGGGGAGGATCCTATGAAAAAGACCGTCCTCCCCAAATGCTCCAGCAACCAAATCATCTCAGCCCAAGCTGGAGAGCCTGTCCGGGGGCAGCCAGGGTCTGTGTGAGGGGCAGGGGGGAGCAGAGTCTGTTTGCACCTCCAGAGCCAGGCACCCCTCCTTGACTCCCTTCCAGAGGGGTGCGTGATCCGCACCGGGTTTTGCTGTGCCGTGGCTCCGGGGGAAGGGGGCGCCGCAGCTCAGGGCTCAGGCCAGGCGCTGCGGGGGCGCCTCGAAATCCCGGTGTGGAATCCACCCAGCCCGAACGGGGTCTATGTCACAGCGCTAGCCCACCCGCACCCCGCTCCCCCCGAGGCCTCCCCATCACCTCCCGAGCCGTGCCCCCATGGCTGCCCACCCTCCCCTGGTCCCACCGGCACCCCTGCTCACCCCTCAGCAGAATCTAGGGTTATGCATGTATTATTTGCGGAGAGCAGCCCAGTGTGGCTGTCCATGGGACCACGGTCGGGGCAGCGAGGGGACAAGTGGCAGCGTCTCCCCCATGGGACCCGCTCCCCACGGCCGCAGGCACCCCTGGGAGCAGGAGGCAGCTGGGTGACACACGGGACATCTGCTGGGCACGATGCCACCGCACTGCAGGACCAGGGCTGGCAGAGATGCTGCGCTGGGGCGTGTTGGGCTGGGAGCGCCTTGGGTTTGGGGCTCGGGGGGGTCCAACCGAGGGCAAACCAGGGCTAGGAGGACGTCCACGATCTGCATTTTTCAAGGGGGAGGCCTAGCACTGGGCTTTACACCCTTGCCTTCAGCAGCAGCCCCACAGGACGGAGGGGAAGAGGCTCACCCCCAGCCCTGCAACCCCTCGAGCTTCCTCTGTGAGGCCGCTGCTCTTCCTGAACCCATTTCCTCCCTTTCCCCACGCCTGGGGATGCGATGGCTCTGCCGAGGCTGCAAATAACCCGGCCAGGCCAGGGACACCGGCTGCCTCCTCCCTACAAACACGGCCACCAAAATTCCCCGTGGGGCCGAGGTGAGCTCCATATGGCCGCAGGCTCCTCCCTGGTGCAGTGTGGTGCCTCGCTGCCCAGCCCCAGTGCTGGGGGATTAAGCTTTTTTTTTTTTGGGATCACGTCTTTTTTTTTTTTTTTCTATTTATATTTTATAATTCTTTTTTAAATAAACCTAACGAGGCAGCGGTTGTGCAGGCCCTTGAGGGCAGGTGGCTGGGATTTATGACTGCAGCACTGCCGAGTGACCTGGCATAGAGGCGGGCAGGGTATCAAGAGAGCAGGGCACCTCGCGCTGCGGATACCCGCATCCCTTGGGGATGCTGGGAGCAGGGGAAGAAGCAGCAGCAGCAGCAGCAGCAGCAGCAGCAAGGAGAGGGCAGTGCCATGCCCAGCACCACTCACCACAGCCCCGTTAGCAGGGCCACACGCTGGCAGCGCTCCCGCCGGAGCTGGCGAGGACGCTGTGCCATGCCGAGAGAGCGCCCGCGCTGCGAGAGGCACGGCTGGCACGGGCGAGGTGCTGCGATGAAGGGGCATTTCACTGCCCAGACGGCCGCTGTGCATGAAAAGGGCATTGTAGGGAAGCGTGCGTGGCTGGGGAGCAGCTGGCATCGGCAAAGCACCGCCGCCTCTTAAAGGCGCACAAAGACCACCGCCTCCTGCCCCAGTGCAAGGGTTTATGGCTAACGGGGGGAGTGTGAGAAGAGGGCAGGGCATCGATGGGGGCAGCACACATCAATTGTAGGGACGTGAGCACCCCGGGGATGTCACGGCCCTGCGATCCAGCAGTGCCATACCTGTGCACACTGTGGATGGCGTGGAGCAGGGTCGGTGCTGCCCCTCACCGCATCCCGCTGCGTCCCTGCAGTGAACGCCCCCTGCCCTGCCCGGGGGGGCAGCGTGCCCCCGCGCAGCTCTGCATGGGCCCGGTTCACACCAAGGATCACAGAAGTTTCCTCCCGAAACTGGTTTCCCAACGGGCTCGGCTCACCCAGCGTGAAGAGCAGGCCGGGCACGGCGCGGTGCAGACGGCGCATAAATCACCCCGCGGCTGCTGGCAGGGGGCGCGGGGGCAGCCGGAGGGGACATTTCTCCGAGTTTGCAGCTCGGGGCCTGAGTGCGAACCCACGGCCACGTTCGGCTTCAAAAAGGGACCGGGGACATGTACAGGACATGCAGAGGACACACAGGGGACACACAGGGGACACGCAGGGCCCGCTGGCAGGGGAGGAGAGGAGCCAGCTGGATGCTGCGATGTCCCATACAAGGGCCCTGCCAGATCAGCGGGGACAAAGCGATGTAGGGCTTCGGGGAGCACACAGTTCCCTCCATGGGGAACCTCCACGGTTCCCCCCACCGGGAGTGGGGCGTGAAGCAGCCGCACGAGACGAAAGCGCTCGGCAGCATCCGCAGCAGCCAAGCTCACCAGCCCAGACACGCCGCGCTCGCCGCCGAGCACCTCTCTCTGAGAGCATGAAATAAATAAATAAATAAATAACCTTTGAGGAAAAACCAGGGAGCGCAACCACACTTCTCCTCCTTCCCCTGGGGGCCAGGCTCCGCTGGGTGGCACGGAGGAGCCCCAAGGGGAGGCAGGCGCCGGCGGGGGCTCCTCCAGCATCCCCGGCTGGAAACGGAGGAGAAGAGCGGGGAGAGGGGGCCGGGGGGGGGGGTGAGACCCCCTCGAGGCAGAGGGGGATGTCCCCCTACCACCTCCCCACGGCTCCCGGGCCCTCTCCGTGCCCCGTTCCCCGCGGCAGAGGGCGCCCCGCTCCACGCTTGCGGCGCGGCTCCGGCGCCGGTGCCCCTCGGTGCGGGGGGGGGGAGGCGGAGGAGATGCTCGGGGTGGGGAAGGGCACCGAGTCCTGCCGAGGGCACGGGGAGGCCGAGGGGAGATGCTAGAAGGTTCTTGCACCCCGAGAGGCACCGGGAGAGTGAGATGGGGAGGTTGGTCCTGCTGCCACCAGCAGCAAATTGAGACGATGCGGGAGGTGGAAACACAGCCATGGGGATCCTCCTGGGTGCCCGGTGGTCTGCAAGGGGCTGAGAAGCGAGAGGGGAAAGTTACGGCAGAAAAATCCAGGGAAGACTTGTACAAAAGCTCAGGTATGCCCAGGCTGCCTGGAGCACCTGGGCAGTCCCAGGTGTGGCTCCTGCTCCTCCCCGAGCATCTGGGGAGCATCCGGGTTTGGTTTCCACTGCAGATGGGGCACTGGGGGAAACGAACCTGTGGATGCCCTGCTCCACTGCTCCTCTGCCCTCATATCTCTGGATTTCACACTGCACTGTGTGCTGCCAAGCCTCCCTCTGCACTTAAAGCTAATGTGATTTCTTAGGTACATTTTCCTCCTGCAAGAGCCCAGTTCTCCCCACCCAGGAATACCTGTCCCATCTGGCTTCTGGGTTGCTTGTTTTTTTCCTTGCAAAGGATGAGCAAAGGATCAAGAAACAGACCATAAAAAATATAATAATAATAATAATAATAATAAAAGTCTGCAGCTAAACATCTGTAGGAAGCTGGGATACAGAGGAGGTGGTTTTAGAGGAAGCTGGTGTCAGAGGATCTGGATGCAAACCTCCTCCTCCTTCCACTCCAGGGACAAAGGCCCATGTTGTGCGGAGGGAGGACCGGTGCTGTAACTCGGATGCTCCTGTGATTGCAGAGTGTGTTGACGCTGGGAAATCCCCAAAGCTCATTGCCAGATTAAGAATTAACTCCAGGCTGCAGGGAGAGGTTTCAGTGTCCCGATGCGGTTACCCTCAGGCTGCGGTCACCCTCAGGCTGCCCATCGTAGCTGCTACCTGGGGTCAGCCCCAGATGGTGAAGGGAAGGGAAAGCTCAGGAGGGAACCAAAGCAAATGACTGAGAAACCTGCACGGTGCCCTCAGAGCCAGGCTTGATCCTGATGGCCTGAGCTCTTAGCTGATTAACAGCAGCTTGATCTCTCCCCTAACATCACAGCCTGGTGTGTGCCACCCTCCCTTGCTGCCCAGAGAGTAGGAAGGGTCCCTGGGGACAGTTCTGGGTGACAGAGCTGCCTTGCGGAGGCAGGATGGGAAGCCAAGGGCTGGAATCACAGCAAGGAAGCAGCTCTGGCATCCTGACCCCCTTCCCAGCTGGGAGCAGGACCAGATTTTGTACAGCCCCAGGCACCAGGCAGCCTCAGCTGCAGCTGAGAGCTGGCTGCTGCCAGAGGGCATCAGTATTTCTGTGTGACAAGGAGTGTTTGCTGTCCCCTGTCCCAGAGGTGGCTGCGTCTCAGTCTCTGCAGGGCTTCTGCAAAGGCGGTTTGGGGCTCCGATTTTCTAACAGAAAAGATTTGTTGATGTTTTCCATGTGGGACTGTCAGTGGAAATGTTTCCCAGGCTGGAAACTTTGCCGAAGGGTAGGGGGACAGAGATGGGTGAGGGACATCCCCAGGGCTGCTTGACCCCAAGGAGGAAGGAGCCCACAGAAGGCCAAGCTGACCACCTCCTCGGCAGCTCTGGGGCTGTCAGCTCTCTCATTTTTCCTTTCCCTTTGCTCTTTCCCCCCTCTCCAGCCCCAGGCAAAAGCCTCCTGGCCTCCTTGGCCTCCTGGCTGCAGGGCTGGTGGCTCCCCACACGCCTTTGCCAGCCCAGGGTGAGGGATTTGTGCTGAAAATTACCTCCTCCAACCATTCCCTTGCACCACAGCCCAGCCAGGTGGCTGTTAAAGTCCACACAGACCCTGAGCTGTGGGTGCCCATGGGGTCTGGTTCAGTGCTGAGATGTCTCAGAGAGCTCATGGCTTTGGGGACCCCCCTAGAAAGCCCAGGAGAAGGGGGGGATGCTCCAGACCAGGAGGCCAGACTTGGAAGTGATGCCATGGGTGTTTGGAGGAGAAGGATTTTAGACTAGGGAAGGAAAATCAAAGACTGGGACTGAGAGGGGAGTAAAATGGGACATATGTAAATAGCCTGGGATCTATAAAGCATGTTGCGCTTTCTCCTGGAGGAAAGGCTGGGAGATGTAGCAGTGAGGCTGGGAGGGATTTTGAAGCCATCTGGAATGTCTTCAATGGTAGCACACACCAGCATGGTGTGCACCCCATGAAAGAAATTCCAAGGGGTGTTTGTAGAGACTCCAGCCCTAATAGAAAAGGAAGAAGGTGTCGGAAGAGAGCTGCTGTGCTGGTTGTGTCAGGGGACACCCTGGCCTATACGGCTCCACGCAGACTGCCGGCGACCGCCGCAGCTTTGGGACGGGCTGGTGGCAGTCTGGAGAAGGGCTGGGCTGACAAAGCAAGGCAAAGCCGCCGAGGAGATGAAAGCAGTTCAAACATAGCGCGTTAGGAACAAAATGAGCCCATGTGGCAAAGGACATGCCTGGAAAATATTTGGTCCGTGTATGCCAGGGTTAGACATGTGCTCACTGAGGCAGGGGCACTGGAAGCTCTTCCCGCTGAGGACCAACCTGGTGTCATCAGTAGGGACACAAAGCCACCGGCGTGGTCCGTGTGAGGGGAGACACGGCCTGTTTGGGGAGGACAGTGTGCGTGAGAGCTGTGAGGGAGGGAGCACTTTATGGAGGGGATGCTTCCTGGGCTCAGACCCATCGATAACCACGAGTGCAGGATCTGGGATGCACATGGACCAAGGCGCTAACGGCAGCGCTTGAGAGCCGTCCTGCCTGCGGGTCTGTACCAGGGACTGAAGCAGGGAGCAGGAACAGCTTATTCCTTAAGCACTGTCCTACCATCAGGGGGACAGGGATAAAAAACAGTTGTTCTCGGGGGTTTCACTTGGGCGAAGGCCATCCTGCAGGTCTTGCACATCCACAGGTGAACAGAACAAAAATCAAAAGTTGCCTCAACTCAAGGCAAAATGTGACATGAAAAGAACCACACAGCACACAAAATAATGTGAGACTGAGCTTCATTATGTCAGATATGGGTGAATTAGTCGCTGGACTGAAAGTTTGTGGTTGCCTAGGGACTAGTCAGCATGGCCCAGTCCCATTTATTTTGGGAAAGAAAAAGGACACTTCTGGCTCACTTGAGCACCCCGTATGCGCAGTGCTTCATAGGGTTAATTTTCCAAGGCTGGCAGAAAGTAGGAGGGAAAGTGGTTGGGAGGAATAATTTAGAAAAATGTGAGAAAATATTGCGAGCTCTTTAGAAGGAGTTTTTGATAGCTGGCAGGTCACAGTGCAAACAGAGAGGAAACGGGTTTGGCTACGAGCCCATTCTGATTCAGTGGCAAACTGGAAACCAAAGAGCCGCATGTCACAACTGGAGGGGAGGGAGGACACTAAAAAATCAGTCAGTTCAAATGGAAACTTAGGAAATTGATCAGGGAAGCTAAAAAAAGAGCAAGGAAAAAATCCACATCAGGCAGGGGCGAGGACAACAGGAAGGACTTGCAGGGAGATGGGGAACCAAAGGTATGGAAGCATCGATGCAGTCTCCAACATGGAGATGATAATATGAACAGTGATACGTAAAAGTTGTTGTGCTCAGTAACTAACTCCATTTGGAGAGCAGGAGGGGGATATGCTCATATCAGATGAGATACCATCCAGACCACTGGAATCTTGGAAAGATATTAGAGCACACTCAAAAGTAAACTCGCAGGCTCAGAAGAGTCCTTCGAGAGCTGGCAGAGGTGTCCCGCGTTACTGATCTTTATTTGCAAGAAGATCAGAGAAATGCTAATGTTTTGCCAGAATTTCTAAACAAGGCAAATGAGATCACTGGATAATTCAGACCTGTTAACCTGGCATCATGCAAAATAGTGGAAGAGAAGCTGAGCTTCAACCAACACTGAACTAACAGGCAAGAAAACAAATAATGATTTGCCCTCTTTTTGTGCAAACAAGGCTTGATATAGGAAAACAATCCTGGGCTTGGCTTGTGAAGTCACTGCACGACCACAACATCATTTCTGCGAACTTTTCAACTGAGGGCTCCGCTATAGAAAAATCTGCTGTAGCCCACAATGAAATATTTCCTACAGGAGCCAGCTGCAGATGGGCTTCAGAAGTAGCTGATCTCTGTTGACAAACAGGAGCCTTTCCCACAGGCTTCCCCTGGAAGGGAGATGCTCTGAAGCCTTCTCACCGCTGATAATGCCGGTGCACGGCAGGAAGACGGGCAATGAGATAAGGGCCTCATGGTCCTGCTCAGTGGTTTGCTCCTCCAGTGAACTCAACCCATTCAAGCCAAACATCTTAGCAAGTCAAATGCAAGGAGCCAGGAGCGGGTTGTGGACTTCACATACCAAGTGGGAGGATGGAAAGTTCAGAGCGTGCAATTTTTGGATATTTAAATAGGGAGCAAGAGATGCGAGATGACATCTCCTCTGGCTATGACATGGCTGATGCAGAAGTCCTGCCTGTGTTCCTGTGTTTTGTTTTGTTTTGCTTTGCTTTGTTTTGTTTTGTTTTAATGAAAACATGAGAGAAAATGTAGAAAAGGACCACCGCAAGGAAGCCAGGTCATGGGAGAGAACAAGAGCGCACATGCCGAGTCTGGTTATCTAAATGAAAAAGAAATTAAGGGGTGTATGAGTGTTTTCCTAAGGCTGCAGGAAAGCTAATTTCAGTTGTTGTAGGTAACACTGAACATTTACAGGGGAGAAACCAACCAGATACAAACTCTGCAGCCTGCTGCTGCCTCGAAGGACGCGTTCTAACAGAGTAAAACCTCCAGCCGCTTCTCATCATGTTCCCAATCTCTCTGGCTTGGCAGAAGGAAGATGCATCACAGGTGTCGGAGACCTCACCCTGGGAAACAAAACCCTCAGACACGCCCTTTGATCCCCTACAGCTATCTCAACGTACGTATTCGTCTCAGCGTACCCCAGGCAGGCATCCCGCAGCACATGCTTGGGATACCTGCCTCTGCTCATTGCCCTCATATCAGTTCCGCCTTTGTCGAGGCATTAGGGCCACGTAACGGATCATTATCCGTGTTTGATCTCAGAATTATCTTAAAGCAGTCAGTGTTAACACGGACGGACTTTGGTTATGTTTTATGAAGATAGCTGATGCTAAAATATCCTTATTGCTCCGTCTACACCCATTTTAATCTAGTGCCTTTTACACATTGAGAGATTTATTGTTTTACCACTCCATTAACAAAATCATACACCTTAATCTAAGGTCCTACGACTCTTTACCCTATACTAACTGACAAAACCCTTAACTAGGTCTCTCTGGAGCCTAATTGCTTCCATTTCAATGCTAAATGTTTTAACATAGACAACAAACCAATGGCTAAATTCCAAAGCCAGATAAACCCACGTAGGAACGATCACGCTTCCTCGATGAGGAGCACATTGAACCGTCAGAACCAACCAGCTACGGGATCAAACTCTGCTGTTTTATCTTCCGATCAAGACTCGGTTCCTTTCCAGGAGAGGCGTCACTGACAAAACCCAGATTTGGCATCTGGTGTGGGGCAAAACCCAATGGGCTGAGGTGGGAGAGAAGCCACACAAGAGGGGTGACTGTCCATTTCCTCCTGATTCCCCCAGCTGGGCTGCACCTCCGTCTGTTTCACCCTGACTTGGGGTTGAGTGAGTGGCTCCTGACATCAGGGACAGAGCTCATCCAGCCTGTCCTCCTCTCTGCCTTCAAGGGAATCCCTTAATATGCGGTGTGAGGCCGTCAGAGAGCCAAAGCATGGCTAACCCAGCCCAGCGCCATCAGATGCCTGGGACTGATACGATATATAGATCTTCAGCACGCGCCTGGAACTGCCACAAACCCAAAAGTCTGAGTGGGTCAATAGAGTAGGGCCTTCCTTGGGGATCTCAACTTGGTGAACTCGTTCCTTCTCTAAATCCAAACTCCCAGCCTAAGGCCCCAGATCAGTGTGCTCGAGAGAAGTCCCTCAGCTGGCAGCCTCGTGGTAGCTACGCCAGGATCGTCTTCTCACAAGAGACCCCCCATTGTGTTCACCTTCAGCTGTCACCTGGAAACATCCCTCACTAAAGCTTTGCTGGCAGGCCTTGCCTTGTCCCTCTGGACATGGCCAGATCTCTGCCATCTCCCCCCTTTCTCACCACCATTTCTGGCTGCCCCACAGTGATGCAGTAACCTGAACACAAGGAGTTTTGCCCTGAGGAGACAGTGGTGTTGCCACATTTATCTCCAGCAACTCATACGGAGTACGTCAAACCTGTCCTGAGCTTTCTGTGCCAGCATCTTGGGGCTGGAGGCCTGCTGAGGGTGAATGCTTTGCCCTCCAGGTTGTTGTGGAAGAGATCTTTGTGTCTTTGGCCCTTGGTTTCCAAAAGAATGGACTTTTATGTCTTTACTGAGGCAAGGTCAAGCTCTCCTTGTCTTTGGGTTCTCCAGGGTGTGAAACAGGCTGGGGGGCGCGGGGGCCGGGCCCGCGCATTAGCTGCTGCTTTGACACAAAGCGTTGAGGGCACCCAAAGCACTGAGGGCACCCTCAGCAAGGGATCATCTGCTAGGGCCATCTCCATGAAGCACGGTGACACCAAAGCAGGGCTCTCACGCGGGCTCATCACTCCAGCAGCACGTGGCGCGGGTGTGCGTGCCTCGGGGGGCAGCGCGGCCCCCTTGCCGTTAATCAGCACCAAATGTGCGTGCGCGCGGAGCGAGCAGGGGGAGAGCCTCCGTCAGACGACAGCGACCGCCGCTGCGGAAACAGCCTGGCTATTGTCTGAGAGCCGTTTTCCCCTTGCAGTTTACTACTTTTACTGCTGGTCTGGCCTGGGAGGCTTTATTGCTCCAAACGGAGCCGGGAGTTTGCTCTGAAGCCGACAAACGAGGAGCATCTGAAGGCCTTACATCTACGCGTACACTTGTGAGCACACCTTTGTGCATGCACACCCATGTGCGTGGGCACAAGCACACGTGTGAGCACACAGGCACTGACCCGTGCAGAGGTGTTCTCCTGCATTTCAGCCTCTTGTCCGGGCTGGCAGCAGGAGGCTGAGCCCCGGCCTCTCCTGCTGCTTGCTTGCAGCCCTCCCGTGGCCTCGGGAGCGGCAGCAGGCACGCCGGCCGCACCACGCCACGGTTCTGCCGGCAAGGGGGCCTTTGAGAGGCCGGGATAATGGCTAATAGTGCTGTTTTCCCCTGCTCTGCTTTCCTTCAAGTGAATTACCAGGGCCTTGCTGGGAATTATCCTGCCATTACCCGGCGCTCTGGGGAGCTGCCAGTGATTTACTTAACGGCAAACAACACAAAGAGCCGGACAAGGCGGGAGCTACACAGCCGAGCGAGCTGGGGAACGTGCGAGTGGAAGAAAAACCTTGTAGGAACCACGGGGGCATGGGACTGAGGCCGGAGGTGGGCACTCGTTACCCCAAAGCTTGGTGGGTGCAAGACCGGGGCACCCCACAGCAAGCAGCGGGGCTGTAGGCACACGCGCTGCCTTGCACACCTGCTCCCTTGCACACCCACTCTCTGCTTGGCAGTTTGCACCATCGGGAGGAGGAAAAAAAAAAGTGTTTTTAGAGCAAGGATTTTCAACTTTTTCTCATTTGTAGTTCTCCAGAAATATCCTGCCAGGGGTGCAGGTTCCTTCAGAGCAAAGCATCAACACCCCATGGGAAAATGCTTGCTGGCCCCGGTCGCACTTTGTCACCGGCGGTCCCTAGGAGGGTGGAAAGTAGAGAGGAAGGGGGAAGAGAGCAGCCTGCTCCTGAAAGGGGCAGGTTAAATATCCCTCCTCTGACATCCTGTCTATCACCAGTGTCTCCGCTGAAGTTATAGGGTGCAGTAGGTTGCCTGAGCATCCCAGCTTAGCTGGGGATAGGTCTGACCTCCAGACTTGTCCCAGCGTCCCAGATGACATCCTTGTCCTGGATATTAGAAGTGGTAGCCCAGACAGTGCCTTGTAGGCAGGGATCTTCCCTGTGTTCCCACCCTGGTTTGTAGGGCTGTAAATGTCTGTTGGCTGTAAAAAGCTCTGTTGGCTCCCCAGCGCAGCTGCATGACACGGGGGACACGCACCCATCCATGACCCGCATGTGTGGTGTTTCCCCTTATATCCCACTTAGATCTGCCTTTACACAGCGGTGTAAAGAGCATCCTAATCCCAGATCAGAAAAGCCCCCTCTTGAGTCCACACAACCATGAGACGAGACAGCCAGATCGGGGTGAAAATTAACCCCCCGCACACCAAAGAAATAAAGGGCAGGGTCTGTTTTCAGCCCGGGCAGTCCCCTAAGCTGACCCCTGCTGCAGAAGCCAGCCCCAAGGAGGCAGCGAGGCCAGGCGAGGCTGGCGGCTCCTCTTGGCAGCCGTGCAGGTTTCGATCAGCTCGAAGCCATCGTGCGATCGCTGCCTGAACTTCCAGTGACTCACGCAGGGAAGGGAAACTTCCTGGCTTGTGTGCTCCAGCATTTCTGGAAAAACTGCTATATTTGGCATGGAAAATAGGAAGGATTCCTCTGGCCACTTGAAATGGGAGCAGCACAAATGACTCAATGGACAGTTTAAGGGCACCGAACGAGGATGCTCCCCGAATTATTCCTCGCGACTCTCCACATCATGTGTTTTGCCCACAACGCGCTCAGCACCGCGCACAGGATGACCCAGGCTCCACCAGAAGCTGGGATTTATTGCTGCAAGAGCCACCCCACGGACGCACTTTTGCTGTGTGTTGTTGACTCCGGACCTTGTGGGCTGCTTCCCGTCTGTTTACCAACAAACACGGCTCCCGAAGGTACGGCAGGGTGCTTATCGCTACACGTTGACCCAGCGTGAAAAATCTGCCAATTTCTATGTTCGTGACATCAGTAGCTAGAAATGCATTTCTTGCCGGCTTCAAACACTTTCAACTGTTTCATCTACTATGCTGGGGAAAAAAAAAGAGAAGAAACTACTCTTCTGCAAATTACTGAAGTTGGTGGAGGGGGGGCTATTTCAGAGGATTGGGAATGGATTCTGCTCCTCTCCTTTTTATTTTTAATACTTGTCCAAATGGTTATCAAATAGCTTGTTCATTAGACTCCTGAGCTGGTAAATGAAAATTGTTATTAACACAGATCATAACGGCATCACCTGAAAGAAAAAAAGATGTGAATAAATCCCAAGGGAAAGGAAAAAGAAAAAAAAAAAAAAAAAAAAAACTTTTCATGAAAAATCAGTTAAAAAGAAAGAGAGGCCTGCAAACATTTTCCATTGGATGAAATGCCAACCGCCTCCTGGTTAGCATAAATTAAATTACATATTCAATTTGGTCATGCACCACTTTTATTGGCAGATTCGGCATCGACAAACAAATATGTCTAGCGCAGGGAGATGCCTCACCCCGCAGCCCGACAAATCCTGCAGCAGCTCCGCGTCGCATCTTCGGCCGGGAAAACCTCCTCCTGCTGCAGGGCTGATGCTCGGGATGCCCGCTGACAAAAGGGCATTTGTCTGGTTTGTTGTTAGCCTGTAAATTTTCAAGCTGCTCCCCATGCCAGGAGGCTGCCGTGGCAGGAGAGCTGCCACTTTGTTGGCTGAGAGCTTGCTGATTTCTGGTGGCCCCTTGCTCTTTAGAGGGGCTCTGCTTTGCCTCCCGAATGCAGCCCCTGGAGGCTCGGTAGCTGCTGGAGACTTCTGGGCTATCAATTATTTAATTCCCTCCAGCCATGTGGTCTTCAGCCCTGCACGCTCCCCTCCTCCCGGCGCACAAGCCCTCGCGGATGCCAGCGGGGCTGGGCAGGGGGACACGGTGCCGGGGCTCCACCGCTGGGAAGCAGCACGGCAGCACGTGGGGACGGTCCCGGGAGCTGGAGCACGGGTCCGAGGGCTTTTCTTCCAATTTCCTTGGATAGCAAATTGCCTCCCCGCTCCGTGCCTCGCCTTCCCCACCTGTAAAATGGGAACAAAAATTTCACGACCGGAGCGAAACGAGGTGCGAGCGTTGGTGGCATCGACCATCCGCCACCGCAGCACAGGATCACGTTCATGCTTTGCAGTATCAGCAGCGCGGCTCCCAGCCTTGCTACAACGCCACGGCGAGACTTTAGCCCATCGGCCAAGGTCCTTGTTGGCCCCCCTTGGGCCCCCTCTCGCTCTGCCCGCGCCTCTCGAGCTAAACCAGGCGGGCACGGCGCGGCGGGGCGGGCAGGAACGGCAAGCCGTGACAGGCGGGCAGGCTGGAGCCGGGTAGGTGTGTCCCTCTTACCCAATAAATAACACAAGCCCTAAAGCAGCCCATTGTAATTACGGGGGCCCCGCGTGGATTGAAAATGAAGAAGGGGGGGAGGAAAAAAAAGGAAATCGAGGTTCTGCCTTTCCGAGGAGGGAGCGCGCTCTCCGCTGGGAAAGCGGCAGAGGGGGAGCGGTGATTTATATCTCTCCGGAGGAATTCTGCTTCCCAGGGCCGCCCCGAGCGCCAAACCGCCGCCAGGTTCAGCTGAGTTTCTTATCTGAATATTCATGAGCCAGTAATTAATTCTCTCAGATAACAATCCAGATTCGGGGTTGCTTTGGTGAGTGTGTGTGTGTGTGTGTGTGTGCGCGCGCCTCCTCCCAGGTGTGCGAGGAGGGACGAGAGGAGCGAGCGGTGGCTCGCCACGTGGCCGTTCCCGCTGGACGACGTCCCCCGGCACCCTGTGGCCCATGGGGACACCCCACTGGGGACAGCAGGAGGAATGGGGACGGAGGACAGTGTGCTGCGTGCTGGGGTGCTGTCCCTGCCCCGCCGCACGTCCAGCCCCATGTGAGCGCAGAGATGTTTTCCCTCCTGCTAAACAAATCGCAAAGACCTCGTGTTTGCAAAGCACTGGGAGAGGCAGGGAGGGAGAATCCGGCCTTGCCTCCTCCCTCCCTTTCTTTTCTTTTGAATCTCTTCTGTGCAGCACTTTGAGCACCGGGGCAGGAGCCCTGAGGAGCGAAACTGCACCTCTGGCACTGGGACCCAGGCAGGGTGTGGGTGTGTAATCGTGGTGTGATGGGCCCTGAGCCTGATCCGTGGTGTTGCACACTTGGGCTTGAAGTCACAAGTGACCTTCAAATGGAGGGGGTGAACAGAAAAATAGTAAAAATAAATAAATAAATAAAATAAAAAATTAAGGAAAACAACTGCTTCCTGGCTTTACCAAGCCCACCCGCCTCATCCCCCTGCCTCCAGGACAGGCTGCCCCCATGCCCTGCTCACCCTTCCCTGGAGAGAAAGGCAATAATCAGCTTTGCTGCTTCTAAACCCGGTCGGCAGGCAGCTGGGCAGGGAAGGACAGGGCTCTGAACACCGGCTCTGATGGCACGGTGCCACCACCATGGTGCCCATCGTCGTCCCCCAAGTCGTGTCCCTACCCTGCCCATGGGCAGGAGCAGAAGCAGCAGCACCAGGGGGTTTTGATACCCTCAACCTGGCCCTGGCAGCTGCAGAAAGGATGTTCCCATGCCGTGGCCTCAAGCTGGTGGCTCCCTGCAGCCATGGAGAAGCCACTGAGCATCTTGGACATCAAGGGACCGTGGTGTCATTGCCTGCTGGGGCCACGGCATGGTCCCTGTCCTACATCCTCTGCTCTCTGGGGATAACCCTCGCTGGCAAGATGTCCTCGCTGCAGGCCCATGCTCAGAAGCCTGAAAGGGACATTTGTGGGACCACGCCACGTCCCTTCAGAGCAACCAAACATCCCGTGTCCCGCCGAGGGAGCCCTGCAAACATCCCCCGGGGTCGGTTAGCGCGGGGCCGGGAAACGCCAGTGAGTCAGAGCCCTGTTTTGTAACGCCGGGGCAGAGCGCATGTAGGAGCAGGGATGGCCGTGAGCTCAAGTGTGGGGCCCGCCTGGGCCTTTTGCAATCCTCTGGGGAAAGGCGAAGGCTGTGTCTCCAGCTCCTAATTAAAGGCACCGCAGAGAGCTGCTCCCATCCCTGCGCAGCTCGTGGGGACGCACGGAGATCGGCCCCATCTGGGCCACGGTGGCCGGTGCTCCCCAAGTGCAGCCTCTGCCTCCTGCGGCAAGGTCTCAGCCGTGGCCCCCACGTCTCACGAAGATGCTTCTGGTACCCGTGGGACTTGGTGCTGCCTGCCCCCTCGCCCTTCGGGGCACAGAAGGTGACACAGCCAGGATGTCATCTCCGCTGGCTTCACGTCCCGCATTGCCAGCCTGACCTAGAAACACCACCGCGTCTCGTGCCGGAGCCCGGCGATGCTGCAGGCTCATCCCTCTGTTTTTTCCAGAGCGGCTGAGTGACAGTCGCCCCTCCCCTGCCTCTCCGAAGAGTGTAATGAGAATTTCCTCCGAAGGAGCAGCTTGCCGAGATGAAATAATCACCCCAGCAGCAGGATCTTTGCCGGGGATTAGAGAGACAGCTACTTGCTGAGCTAGGGAAACGGCCGGCGAGGAGGGAAAACTCCGACCGCCTCCTGCGGCACCGCCAGAGCCATCGCCTCCCGCAGACGACGACGGAGCAGGGCCAAGATCCCGGACAGAGCTGCGCCCTGGAAACTTCTGTCCCGCTGCCGGGGCACTTTTGCAAAGTCCCCTTCAGCCTCCTCCTTTTCCTCCTCCTCCTCTCGCCGCAGCCCGCAGAGCCGCTCCCCAGCCTGGCGGCGGGGAGGGGTGGAGGAGAGGTGAAGCGGCAGCAGCTGCCTTTTACAGGCAACAGTTTTTTTTTTTTTTTTTTTTTTTCCTTGTTTCTTTTTGGACTGCTGAGGCAGAAAATGCCAAGCGCTGGCTGCCTCCCTCCGCCTCGCATGCACCAGCCAGGCCGTCCCGCTACGGCTGCGGCTCCGCACCGCTTTCCTGCACAGTTTTGCTTTCACTCCGGGCTCAGTTCTCTCCCCACCACCCCCTGCCTTCTGTGGGATCCTGGCCTGACCGTCCCCTGAGGATTCCTAGTTTTCTTCCCCAAACATCCCACATCGCTTTTTTTAACTCTCCCTCTCTATTCCAAGCGTTTTCAAAACGTGGGAATTGAGCCCAGAGGAACATCCCTTGTTCGTGGAGAAGGCACGCGTTAAAGCCAAGTTAGAGCAGAAGTGCTTTATTTAGGGCCAGGCTTTTTTTTTTTTTTTTTTTTTTTTTAATTATTTCCTTTCCTCTTTCGGACGCAGAGCCCCAGCGGCCTCCAGCCTCCGCCTCAGCCGTGGCAGAGGGCGCTGCTGCCTCCAGCAGCGAGCAGACATCCCAGGGCGTGCGTGCGGCCCCGTCCTTCGCCCGAGCACGTGGAAAAGGCCCCGGCCCCTCTCCTACGCAGCGAGGGAAGCCCTGGCCCGAGGCCCCTGGGGTCGGAGGCCACAGCCTCGAGGTCCTTGAGGCCTCGACCCCACTGAGGCTGCCTCATTCCCGCGAGGTGAAGGACGCCGAGGCTGAGGAGGAAAGTCCTCCATGGTGTTAATGGGCACCGTGTAGCCCTTGTGTACAACTGCACCGTGTGTGTGGGAGACACTTGGGGCCCTTTGGCCTCAACGCCCAGCTATGGGACACGTGTGAGGGGACACGGTGGGAGAGGCTGGGAGGCTGCAAGCCCCCATGTCTGTCTCCACACTGTGTGAGGGCAGCCCTGGGGCTCCTCCAGAACTCCCCTTGAGCTGGGGAAGGAGATGGGGGAGTCACATCCCGCCCTCAGGCAGGAGAGGCGCGGCCCCCCTCCTCCCCCGGGGGTCGCGCCCCGCGCCCCCCCGCCTGCCATTCCCAGCTCCGCTCCAAAATCCCGCCGCGCGCCCCCCTCCGGGTTTTCAAACCTACTCCGTTTCAGACAGGCAGGCGCCCCAGCCAATAAGAGGCCGCAAAGCGTCAGCACAGCGTTCGCTCGGCGCTGCCGGCCAATCCACATCGCGCGGGCCTTATATCCCGCCCTCCGAGGACAAGTTCTGCCGATTTGTGCCCCGGCCTGGCGGCCATATTGAGTGTGGCAAAGGCGCTCCTCCGTCTGGGAACGCTTCCCTCACCTCCTTACCCCTTCCTCCGCGCCCCTCACACCGGGAACCACTTAGCTGCTGCCCCGCCGTGCCCGCGGGGCTGTCGGTGGCCGCTGAGCGGCTCTCGGGGAGCTGCGGGGCCGTGCAGTTGTCCCGCGAAGGGCTCCCGGCGCCATCTTGAGTGTGGCAGAGCCCCCGCACTCAGCGCGCCGGTGCCCTGTTAACGAGCGGGAGCCCGGGGCGGGGGGGGGAAACCCCGGTCCGCGGTGCCGGGTGCGGGCACAAGAGGGGTCCCGCAGCCGGTGTACCGGCGGGCAGCGGAGGGGCAGTGCGGGAAAGCACCCGCTGCGTGCCCAGCCTTGAGCCCGCAAACGCGGCGTGTGCGACAAGGGTGACAGCGGGGCTGTGAGGCGGGCCGTGTGTTTTCCCCCTTTTTTCAACTAGAAAATAAGCAAATCGCTGGGAATCCCGCATTTCTGCGCGGCTCCCCGCCCCTGCTCCCCCCCCCCCCCCCCCATCCCCACCCCCGCTCGGCGGTGGCGGCGTTGGGGCAAACTTTGCGGAGAGAGGATCCGAGGGGGGCTCCCTGCCCGTTCAGGGGGGACACCGACCCCCGGGGCGGGCTGTGAGGGCGAAGGACCGAGTTTTGCGTGCGTTGTGGGGGGGGGGGGGGGGGGGCAGCGCCGCGTGCCCCGTACCGCCGTTCTTTATTATTATTATTTTTAACTCTCCTTCTCTTTCCGCCCTCCCGAGCACGCCTCCCGCCCCTCCGCAGGAGCTGAGGAGGAGGAAAAGGGACACACGGCCGCGCACACACGCGCGACGGGGGCCGCCCGCCGCTCCCCGCCCGCCGCCGCCTCACACGGCCGGGCCCGGGGCGGGGAGGGGGAGGAGGGCGGGGGCGGGGGCAGAGCGCGAGCGGCGGGGGCGTGGCCAGCGCCGAGCGAAGGGAGGGGGGGAAGCTAGAAGGGGGGTGGGCGTGGCCACGCCGCGCCTCGCCCACGCTGAGGCCGGGCGCGAACTCATCGCCGCAGTGACACCGCGCGGCCGGCGGCTGCCTCTTTAAGCGGCCGTGCCCATTGTTTGCGGCGCGGCCAATGGGAGGCGGCGGCGGCGGCGCGGGCGGCCAATAGGAGCGGCGCGGGGCAGCGCGCGCGCCGCCCCCGGCTCTATAAAAGGGCCGGCGGCGCCGCGTGAGTCCCCACTGGCTCGCGCAAAGCCATCTTGGCATTGTTCTGCCCGCGCCGCCGCCCGCGCCGCCGCCGCCACAGCCCCGCGCCCCGCACGCCCCCGCCATGTCCGACACGGCCGTGGACACCAGCGCCGAGATCTCCGCCAAGGTGAGCCCGCGCCTCCCCCCGCCTCTTTCGTCTCCCCCCTCCCTCATTATCATATTTTTATTTTTTTTTAACGATTCCGCTTTTTGCCCGTTTCGCCTTTTTAAAAATTTTTTTTACTATTTAAAAAAAAAAATTGGCTTCTTCTTGCCGATCTTCCTCCGCTTTGAAGTTCCCCCGGTGCCCCCCTCCCTCCCTCCGCCGCTCGGTTCCGTGGCGGAGGCGCCGTGCGGAGCTTCCCCGCGCCCGTTTCTTTGTCTCCGGTGTGCGGGAAACGTGCTCGCCCTGCCGCCCCGGGGCTGCCGGGCCCGGCCCCAGCCCGCAGCCGGCTGGGGGGGCTCCGGGACTCGCCGGGTGATGGAGGAGAAAAGGGGGGTACCGCAGGGGGGAGGTGCGGGGGGGACCGGTCCCGGTAGCCGGCCCCTGCGGGGGGGCTGGCGGCTGACAGCGCCGTCAAACTTGGGAGCTGCTGCCCCGGGGGGGGTCCCGAGGGGGGTTTTGGCGGGGGTTTGGTGCCCCCCCGAGGAGGAGGGGGTGTTGTGGAGTTGGTGCCGGAATACAGGGGGGTGTTTGGGGTGCGGAGCCCCCCCGTAAAGGAGGGGTTGGGAACCGCAGAGCTGCTTCGGGAGCCGCTGGCGGAGCCGTCCCGTCGGGGGCAGTCTCGGTATTAAGGGGGAGGGGGGTTGGTTGTGGGGGGGTCCGGCCCGGCAGCGGGGCTGGCTCGGCGGGGAGCGGCTCTCCCGGGAGGCCCCGGTGCGGCTCCCGGCGGCCGCCTTTGTCTGGCACCGCGGCGGAGCGCCCGTTCCCCGGGGGCCGCGGGGAGCCGGGCGGGCTGAGCTCCGCGCCCCGACGGGAAAGTTGCGGGGGAAGCCGGGCTTGAGGGGAGGGGGAAACGGGAACCGGGGGCGGCCGTGCCCCGGGGGACCGCAGCCACCCGGTCGCTTACCGGGCACCGAGGGGAGGTAAAGATCGCTGGAGGTGAGCGAGAAGGGGGGAGAAAAGCGTAACGGAAGGAGGGGGGGTAAAGAAAAAAGCAGTCACCGAGCACCGGGGTTTGTCGGATTTCGATTTCACTTCTGTTTCCCGCTCCGCCCGCCGCCCCCGCTCCGGGACCGGTGCCGCTCGCACCGAGGGGGCGCCGGGGGGGGGGGGGGGGGTGTGCAGAACCGGGGCCAAGCTCTCCGTTAACCTTCCCCTGCCCTTTCCCGGGGCGAGGGGCTCACCGCCCGGCGTGGGCTGCGTTAAAAACCGCGTCTGGGCAGCAAGGTGACCCGCTCCGCTTACCGGGGCCGGCGGCGGGGCACCGGGCCGGCGGGGGGAACAGCAACGACGGCTCCGTCCCGGGAGGCGGGGAGGGGAAGGGAAAAGGGGAGGCGGGGGAGGGCCGTGGGGAAGGGGGGGGGGGTCCCCGCCCTGCCCGGGCGGCGGCTCCGCGCCGAGCGCCGCCCCCGGCCGCTACCGCCGCCGTGCCGCGGGGCGCCCACCACGTGCGGCCCCGAGCGCCGCGCGATGCCCCCTGGGAGCCGGAGTCCTCCGGGAGAACTACAACTCCCGGCGTGCCTCGGGAAGGCGGTGAAAGGGGGGAGTGGGGGGGGGGGTGTGGGGGTGCAGCCGGGCCCGGCGCGCTGGCGGCCGGCCAATGAGAGGGCGCGGAGAGTGGCGCGCGCTTTTGAAAGGCGGGAGGGCGCGTGGCGGCGCGCGGGGCCCCCTGCTGGCGGGAGGGCGGGGCCCGCGGGTGGCGCCGCGCCGCGGACACAAACAGGCGCGCCCTTAATGAGAGGCGCCGGTAATTAGCGGAGGAACTCCCGCTGCGCGGGTTCTGGTCGTGAGGAGGGTGCGGGGCGCGGGTGTGTTTGTTTTTTTTCCCCCTCCTTATCCGGGGGTAAACGGGGCTTTTGCGGGCTCCCCGCGGTGGTGGTGGTAGCGTGGTGCTGGGGCATCCCGGTGGGCGTTTGGCTGGGAACATCTTCGGCAGCCCGGGAAAGGTCAGGGCTGGAGATGCGTCCAGCTGGACTGCCCGGGAATGAGGTGTTCCCTGAGCAGCAGTGCTTACTGTTGGTGAGCGGCTCCTTTTCAAGAGACTCATCGGTCGCAGCGAGGCGTGGAAACTCTGACTGCTCGATGTGCTCAGTGTTTAACTTTGGAAATGTTGGGTCGTTCTCGTGCTGGAGCGCCTGGTGCGAGGTAACAGCCGTGGAACGCGGCAGCGTGGTGGGGCGTGAGAGGCTGAGTGGCTGCGATCCCTGGGTGACGGGGAGCAGAGGTCGGTGGCAGGGTAAGAACTGATGGAGACGGCCAGTTATTCGTGCGTGTGGTGGAAGCAGGAAGGAGCCTGTTTGTGTTGTGCCCCAGCCTCGTGGGATGCTGATTCCATGGGGCGAGGTTTGATCAACAGGTGTGCTAACCCCGCAGCTGGCTTCAGAAGCAGCGCCTGGCACAGGGCAGCCCGGGCACCTTCGCCAGCAGCGTCCCCGCGTGCCCCTCCGCTCCGTCCCTGCACCCAAACAACCCAGTGGTGTAAAACCCCTGCGCCACTCACCCTCGGTGGCTTGAGCCCTCCCTAAACAGAGCAGCGGCCGCGTTCGCGGCTCGTACCAGGTGGTGTGTTCCCACGAGGAAGTGACAGCGGCTCAGCAGGAGTGAAAGTGCCCGCAGCGAGCGAGGCGGCCGCAAAGAGAAGGCAGGAGGGGGTGAGGCCTCTCGCCGCTGCTGCAGCAGAGCAGGGAGCTGCCAGCAACTTGAAACACCTCGTGGTGGCTGCTGAAGCCGGCCGTGTGGCTGTTCTGGCCCTGGGGAAGGGCCTCTCTGCTTTCCTTGGCTGGGGTAGTGCTTGTGCTGAAGGATCCCGCTCCAGCTGATGGAGGAACAGAAGGGGAGGAGGATGCGAGCAGAGATGCCAGCGTTAAATCCAAGTGTTCTTTATGCGGGAACATAAAGTTGGATCCTCTCAGCCTGTTTGCCGAGCGACTTGGCATGACATTTTGACAGTGATCAATAGCAAAAAAACACGCAGGCTCTCCCGCTCTGCTCGTGGCGGAGGCTTGAACCAAAAGTAGCCAGGCACGGCTCCGGAGGGATATAAAAATAGGCTGCTTCCCCCACCCCATCCTGTTACGCGTAACGCTGCGAGATGGATCCCGGAGTCTCCTCTCCGCCGCTACGAGGAAGGCCAGGCGTGTAATGTGCGCCGTATGATTTTCCCCAGGCAGGGCAGAGACCGCAGCCTCTGCTAATGAGTCCCTGGGATTTGTTCCTGCTGTGAAAGTACTGAGCGCAGCCGTGGACGTCTGCAGCCCTGGGGGCAGCGGAGCCCGTGCGTTGGACGGGGCCGATGGCTCGCCGTGGCGTTGCGGGAGCTTGCGTGGACCGTGCTAAGATGGGCAACGGGCCAGCGCTGCCGCCGCTCAGCGTGTGCAGGCAGCCAGCTCCGTGTGCTCGGGAGCTCGGAGGTGAAACAGAGCAGGCTCCTTTTTGAGATAGCTGTGCTCTGGCAAGGCGAGCTCGGATTGAAATTCGCCCCCAAGCTCTCGCCTTCCCCAGGAGGAGCCAGAATGTGGCAACCAAATCCCAGGGCGAAGAGGAGCGAGCTCCCGCGTGCGCTCAGACTGTGTTGTTCTCACCTCATCTGCACCTTCTCTGACCCAGGACTCTGGCCTCTGGGTGACTCTTCTGCTTTTCTGCTCCTTCCAGGATCTAAAAGAGAAGAAGGAAGTTGTTGAAGAAACAGAAAATGGCAGAGATGCACCGGCCAACGGCAACGCTGTGAGTATGGCTGGGTCTGCAGGGGGAGGCAGCCCTCGCCCCGACGGCTTTATTTTCCTTCCCCTTCTTGCTTTTGCTGCAAGCTTGTCCCCAGCCCTGCTTGAGAGGGATCCCCTAGAAACGGCACAGCTGTGCTATGCGGAGCCCTCGGGGTTTCAGGTTGAACAGAAGCTCCTGAGCCTCTCTCAGTTCTCATGTGTGCAGAAAGCAAGGTCTGGGCTCGGATGTCTCGGTCCTTTCCCCCAAAGCCATGCCGGGTTGTGTCCAGTGCAGCCTTCTTTCTAGGTACTAGAGAAAGGAGGGGCAATAAAAGCAGTGTATTCAGTGCCACAACCAGTTGAATGGGGCAACGTGTTGTGTACGAGCAAACCGGTCGGGTTTCTATTTTTAACGTGCTTGGGGGAATTCACTCGGCTGCGTGTTAATGTGTCACAAGAGCCTCCGCGGTCTTTGTCTTGGCCTCCGAGCTGCAGCCCCGAGTCACTATAGGCCTGATCCTTCATGCCCGGGCCGTCTGCGCTGTGTGGAGGCAGGCAGGAAGCGAGACGCGCGCCCGGGGCTCCCGCGGGCTGGTGCTTTAGGAAGGAAAGGTGGGGACGTGCGCTTCTGCTGAACATCTCTTCCCCCTTCTCCCTTCCCCCGTGCATTTTTTTAAGTGATGTTTTGTCTTGCCAAGGAGAACGAGGAAAACGGAGAGCAGGAGGCTGACAACGAAGTAGACGAAGAGGAAGAGGAAGGTGGCGAGGAAGAGGATGAGGAGGAAGAGGGTGATGGTAACTTTCCTTGTTCCCCCTGCCCCCGTCCCATGCTGGCCGCCAGCCCCCCGGGCAGCCGCGGGCACCGTCTCCCCCTCTCGGCAGCCTGGTGCGGTCCTTCCCCGCTCGCCTGAGCCGCCAGCGCCGGGGAGTGAAGTCAGCCTTGAATCCCTTCCAGCAGGTTGAGGGCAGATTCCTTCCTCCCTCCTCTGGCCAGACGGCACCGTGCCGCCGCGCTGAATAAGCGCATTAGCTGTTCCGTGCGAGTAGTAAAACCTGCCCTTGACTCTTGCGATCGCCACGGCTGCCACAAACACGAGCGGGATGGGATGCGGCCGGCCTGGGGCACGGAGACGGTTTCACCGTCCTGCAGCACTGAGGGGCTGATGCCATCCCCTCGTTCAGCCTGGATGCTGTGGGCAAGCAGCCGAGGAACCTGCAGCTCAAACATCCCCAAGAGCTTCGACCCTTCCCGATCCAGTGTGCTGGGTTTCCCTGCCCTCCCCGATTTGGGGTTTAGGTGGCCGTGAGCAGCAATCCAGCAGTGATTTCCCAAACCACTTCTCACACTCCCCACTTTTTTCCCACTCCCTAAGATCTGCTTGGACGAACAGCGTTGTTTATTTTTATCCCCCATTAAGGCTGGAAGGAAACAGTTCTTGTTACACTGGAATGAACTCGAGGCCCTTGATGAGCTGTTACTAGGTTAATCCCCTGTGAATTTTCGGTTAAGTGCTGACCTACTAACCTGGTGGGTAGTTTTGCAGTTGAGCACCAGGGCATATGGGGTCAAAAATCAAATGAACATCGCACCAGCACCTATTTGCGCAGAACATACACTGGGAAGCCTGCCTCCATCAGGGTGGTGCTCTGCTCCCGGCTTCTTGCTGTCCTCTGTGCCCTCCGGGGACAGTTCTGCCGGAGGAGCTGGGCATGGTGGCCCTGTTTATCCCCAGGGTCTTTACCCCTGAGGTCAGATCCCCTTCTGGACGGAAGAAGGGCAGTCCTCCCCTCCGCAGGCAGGGAGGGGGATGCGTGTGCCGCACGCGCATGTGTGCGGGGTGGAAGTGTTGCCTGGATACTGCTGCGAGGAGCCCGGGGAGCTGCGGTCCCGCGGTGCCAGCCCCGCTCTTCCCAGCTGGCGGAGCGCAGGCACGGCTTGGCACGTTCCCCCGGCGGTGCTGGGAGCCTGAAACCTCGCCGGGATCCTGTGCAGGATCTGTCCCTGCTGCCCCAGGGTGATCCGAGCCCCAGAACTGCAAATCCAACGGCAGCGAGCGCAGCTTGCATCGGCTTTTCCCTACCACTTGTGGGCCAACTGCATCCCCCAGTTGGCCAGCAGAGGGGAGCTCGAGGCTGTTTTCCTTTTCCTCACCCTTCTCCCCGTCCCATCTCATAATTTGCTTTGCCTAAAGCAGCTCAAAGAACTAAAAATGCTCCCAAGCAGCTTGGTGCTGTCACCTGACGCTGCCCGGCCCGGTGCATGTGATGGCAGCGGGGTGCTGAGCCGCCCGGTGCTGCGAGCTAATCCGGGCCCTGCCCGCGGCGTGGGGCTCGGCACGGCCCAGCATATGCCAGGAGAGGGGAAAGGAGGATGGGCTGACCTTAATCCCCCTCTGCCTGTCTGTGCGTGGCTCCTGTGGCGGTTTAAAGCCAGCTTTACCGGCCTTAACGCTGCAAGTTTTAGTAGGGTCTCACGTTACGCAAGGCTCTCTGGTTTTTCTTCCTCGGGGGCCTCTGCTCTTACCCCTAACCCCCCAATAACCCCCCAAAACTGGCCGAATACGACAGACTCCCGTTCTGATCCACTGGCCTACTTGAGCTCAAAGTGGGTCAAAGCCCAGAGCTCTGGGCTCATCCTCCTGAGCTGTGAGATAAGTTGGTAGCGTTTGTTTGCCGTTCTGATAATTAGAAAGTGTTCTGACTCAGAACTAATACGTTCTGGCTCTCTTAACTCATTAAAGATGGACTAATAGCTGCAAAGGGAAGCAGAAGTAATCTGGAGTGGTTAGGCGGAGCAGCCGCTAGAAAGAGGTTTCCTTTTTATTTTTTATGCGCTGCGACCTCGGGGAAGGTGTGGATTTCTTTACGCTCCTGTTGCCCACGGCGTGAGCCTGGCCCTGCACAGCAAATCCCAATTTTCCCCCTGCTGGGGGCTGCCCTCAAACACCCCGTCCCCGTGGGTGCCCTCTGCCCTTGGAAGGCAGCTGAGGAATGGGGGTGCTGGGCCGAGCCAGGATTAAACCAAGAGGGGGGCTCACGTTCCTCAACGTGTCTCCCATGCAGGTGAGGAGGAAGACGGCGATGAAGACGACGAAGCTGAGGGAGCCACAGGCAAACGGGCAGCTGAGGACGACGAGGTAGGCAGAGCAGCCCCCGTGTCCTGAGCGGGTTTTGGGGCAGCATCAGCGGGGTCGGAGACACCGGGCTGGGCTCCGGGCCCCATCCTGCCCGCGTGCTTCCTGCCGCGAGTCCCTGGGGGATGCGGCCCAGTTCCATTTATACGCTGGCCTGGTTAGCCGGGTGTTTGCTCCAGCTGCTCGGAGCTTTGTTCTTCCTGGGGTTGGGGCCCCAGCGCTGTGGTGGGACAGGGCAGGGGCGCTCCGCCCCGTGCCAGCTGCAAGAAGTTACCTGCTGTGGGAATGCTGCTCTTGTTCTGCCTCCTCTGTAGCAGTGGAGGGACCCGAATTCTCCTTCCTTTCTGTCCACCTGGGTGTTGTCCCCTCCCCTAACAGCTCTGCTTTCCCCTCAGGACGACGACGTCGATCCCAAGAAGCAGAAAACCGACGAAGATGACTAGGCAGCAAATTATTATTATTTTTTTTTTTAAATAAGGAGGAAAACAAACCAACAAAAAAGGCCAGCGCGTCCTCTTCACCCTTGGGACCCCCCCTCCCTCCTTCCTCCCCCGGCCCGCCCGTCGCAACCACCCACACACACAGCCCTTCCTCCCCAAATCCGCCGTGGTCATCCTCACCAAGTAGAGTGAACCCCCGTCCCCGGCCCCCCGGCGCGGCGCTGCCACTCACCGAGCATACCGAAACGATTCGCCCGTTAGCGGGGAGAGAAAACCCCCCTTCCCTTCCCCCCGACCCCCACAGACCCCCTTCCCCCCAAGCACCAAAACTTCAAGGCCCTGCTTTCTTTCTTAAAAGTACTTTAAAGGAGAATTTGTTTGTATTTTTTATTTACATTTTATATTTTTGTACATATTGTTAGGAGGTCCGCCATTTTTAAGTGATCTCGGATTGACCAAAAGGGGGGCTTTGAAGTGTATATCTCTTGTTACCTATCTCTGACTTTACTTGTGGTGTGACCAGGCCCGAACCATTATCTCAAAGGAGAATAAAAGAAAACCTTGTAAAAAAAAAAAAAAAAAAAAAAAAAAAACAAAAAAAAAAAAAATTACAATCTTATTCTGAGCATTCCAGTAACTTTTTTTGTGTATGTACTTTAGCTGTACCATAGATCGTGGTTTGTATGAGGTGGCAAGGCCAAAGATAAAAAGGTTTTTCTTTTTTTTTTTTTCTGTCTATGAAGTTGCTGTTTATTTTTATTTTTTTTTCTTTTTTTGGCCTGTTTGATGTATGTGTGAAACAATGTTGTCCAACAATAAACCGGAATTTTATTTTGCTGAGTTGTCCTAACAAGGCTGCCTCCCAACTGCTGCTTTTTGTTTTAGTTTTCATTTGTTTTACTTTTTTTTTTTTTTTTATTGCTTTCTTTACTTCTCCTTCTTTCTGTCCTTTGTTTCTTTGGTTTTGAGTTGGGCTGGGAAGAGTTTGAGAGAGGACAGAGGGGTGTGGAGTGTTGGGGGCTGTTGGGGGCTGCCCACTTTCAGGGCAGGAAATGCAGTGGAATTTCAGAGCTTTGAGAATCGGGGGGGGGGGGGGGCAAATACTGCAGAATATTCTTGCAATGCCTTCAGGTGGGTGTCCAGCCGCACAGGGCTGTGTGCCAATGCCTCCCTGTCCCTGGGGGCAGCTTAACTCCTGGTGGAGGAGCTGGAGGGGGCTGTGGGAGGCGTTGGGGGTCTGTCTGTCTGCTTAAGCACACCCTGAGCTCAGCCCAGCCCTCTTGCTTGGCTCCTGACCTTCCAACTAACCTCTCCTTGCTCCTCCAGGGGTGTGGAGCTGAGGGTGACCTGGCCAGGCGTGTGGGGAGCATCCACGGAGCCCACCTGGTGCCTGTGCTGAATCCTTCCCTGCCTGCAGCTTGCTTGAGCATCCCATTCCCTCACTGACCTGACCTGTGCCAAAACCTCTCAGTCTGTTTCCTTCTCCACCACTTTTAATCACGGGGATCAGCGTTGAGATGCTGGGGTTGGGTTTTGTTACTTAAAACGGGGGAGCTGTAGTGCATCTAATGCACAGGCTGCAGCTCTGCCCGGTGCCGGGAGCAGCCAGGTCACTTACTCTGTATTTACACCAGTGGCAAAGCAGCTCAGAATCTTGCCCCTTGTCCTTAATTATCCGGCTAATCGTGCTGCTGGCTGATAGCTTATCAGATTTACTGCCTTGATTCTCAGCCTGCATCCAGCCGCGTTTGTCACCTGGCCAGGTGATGGGGTGCTCACGGCAGGGCCGGAGGCCAGCGATGGTTGCGATCGGGGGTGTCACCAAGTCCCACGAGGGCCGTGGCGGTGCAGGGCCAGCAGCTGCCTCGCCAGGTGCTGAATGTTGCCGAGCTGTGCTCGTGGCCCTGCCTTGGTGCACGCACGGCGCTGGACGCCCCCGCCGCACGATCGGAGCCGGTGCCTGCAGATTTGCAAGGCAAATTATTCAAATAACGCCTGCAGCGGCAGGAGCTGCCGAGGGCAGGCTCCGCGTCACCGAGGTGCTGAGATCCTGCACGTGTCCCGGAGCGGTCCTGCTGCCTTCCCCAGGGGCTGAGAGCGGGCACGGCTCTGGGCTGGAATCACTGCCTCGCCTCGGTGGTGAGGACGGGTGGGATGGGGGCAGCCCCCAGCTTGTGGCTCCAGGTCCTCCATCATCCATCCTCCGTCCTCCATTCTCTGTCCTCCATCCTCCATCTTCTGTCCTCCATTCCCTGGCCTTTGTCCTCCATCATTCGTCCTCCATTTTCTGTCTTCTGTTCTCCATTCTCCATTATCTGTCCTCCGTTTTCTGTCCTCCATTCCCTGTCCTCCGTCCTCCATCATTCATCCTCCATTTTCCGTCCTCTGTTCTCCATCCTCCATCATCCGTCCTCCATCCTCTGTCCTCTGTCCTCCATCATCCGTCCTCCATCCTCTGTCCTCTGTCCTCCATCCTCTGTCCTTCATCCTCCATCCTCCATCCCTCGCCCCCAGCACCTGCTGTGGGTTCAGGCCCTGGATGCTGCAGGCAGCCCCATTTCTCTCCCCGGCACCCCCCGTCCATCACGGCCCCGGCAGCCCCCAGTGTCCCCGTCCCCGTGTCCCCATCCCCAGGAGGGCAGCGGCTGCCCCAGCTCCAGGCTGAGACCGGGCACAGCTCAGTGCACGGATCCCCCGCCCGCAGCCAATCCCCTCGCAGCGGCACCGCCTGGCAGCCAATCGCCTGCTGCCACCTGTCCTTCCCTTCACTCCCCCCCCCCCACCATGCTCCCTCCACCAATCACAGCCAAGCAGCACCCAGGCCTGGCCAATCGCAGGCCGCTGCTGGGGGGGCCCAGCCAACCACGCGCTGCCACCTGGTTGAGCCTCCCGTGGCAACAGGCTGACCAATCGCAGGGCGGGGGGCTGCTCCGAGCCAATCCCGTGCCAAGATCTGTCAGCGGTGCCGGCCAATTGGGGGCGGCCACGTCCCACCCAGGCCTATAAAGGGTGGGGGGCTCCAAGGTGCCCTCAGTGGTGGGGCTGCCCTGTGGGTGTCTGGGGGGGGTCTGCGGGTCCTGGGGAGGACGTGGGGGGGGATGCAAGGCTGGGAGGGGGCTCCTGGCCTCTCCTGGCACCGGGATCCTGGGCCTTCAGCACAAATCCAAAGCACCGAAGGGACGAGGCGCTTGGAGGCCCCTTGGGCTGGGATTCGACGTCCCGCTTGGCTGGAGGAGGCTCGTGTGGGTCGTGCTGGCTGAAGGCGCTTCTGAAGATGTCTTGGGATGGTCTCTGTGATGAGCCGGCCTCCACCCCGGAGCGTCCCTCTGGGTCACCTCCCCTGCTTGTGGCGCTCAGAAGCAGCGCGTCCTCGTGGAGATGCCTCTCCATGTGGCCCGGTGACCAGAAGCTGTGTGACCAGAGGTGAAGAAGCCACCACGTGCCTTGGGCAGGGTGTGTGGGGCCAGCCCCTCATGTAGGCCTCCACGTGAGTTGTGTGGTGGCAGCCGGGCCTGTGATCCCGCTGGTCCTGGAGGCCACTGAAGGGAACGGTGGAGGTTGCTCCGTGGTGCCAACCGCTGAAGGCAACCATTAGAAACATCGGGAGGGCTGCAGGCTGCATCGGACGAGCCTGTGAGGGCTCCGGGCCTTGCCATGCATACGGGCGGCCGCCTTGACCATGGACTCTGCTGTGGCTCGGCCTCAGCTGGAGCGGCAGCATCCTACTGCAGTTGGGTGGATGGAGAGCAGTGTCCACATGGTCAGCCTGATGCCATGCACCGGTGGAGCCGTGACGCCAACCAGCACAACCGCGGGGCTGAGCCCAACGCCTGCAGGCAGCTGGATGGGGTCTGCACCAGTAGATCCACCTCCGGCCCCAACCTCCTGCCCATCGTAGGTTAGGACCTGTTTAATCTGCTCAAGCCTGGCATGCGCCCAGCCGCAGCTTTCATTCAGCCTCATCCAAACACTTCTGGCCTTCTCATGTTGCATCTTGACAAAGCTCCGTGAAATCTGTAGCGCCCTGAGGGGCCGGTGGAGAACCTGCCTGTGGCGAGCGCAGCGCTTGGGCTCTGCTCTAGACGCGGGCCGGGGTTACCGGTGCAGTCTGCGTCTGGGACAAGAAGATTACTGGCATCTACTTCAGAGTCTGACAAGTGAGACTGCCCTCCAGGCACGGCTCCTCAAGATCACACAACCAGAAGGAATTTTGAGGTGTTGCTGTTGAAAATAAACACGCTGAGCTGCCGCTCTGGCAGCGCGATCACCACCTGGCCTGGGGCGTGAGGTGTCCCTGGGGAGCGGCCCCTTTTGGAAGGGGGCTGAGGAAGCGTGGGGCCCGTGGCTGGTCCTGGCCCATCCCAATTAGCCAAGTGTCTCGTAATGGCTTACAGGTGCTTGCGTGTTTGCCCCCGGGGCTGCCCGGTGCAGGGGGAAGAGCCCAGCCCATGCTGAAGGGCAGGTGTGGAGGATCTGGTTCCCGTCCCATCCCCAGCTGCCGTGTGCCCCATGGCCCCTGAGCCGTGGTAGCCGTGGTCCCGGACCCTGAGGAGGCCCAGCTGGACGCGGTGCCCTGCTGCCAGCCCTCCCTGTGCCTGAGCTGAGCTCATCCTCCAGAATCAGAGCTAGGGCTGCGGGGACCGTGTCCCCAAGGAGGACAACCCACAGCGAGACAACCACCCAGCCCTAGCCAGGGACAAGGACCCCTGGAGAACCAAACCCTGCTCCCAGCCCTCATCTCTGCTTATTCCCTGCGGAAGGAGGACAATCCACATCCCAAGGCCACCACGCTGTCCCCACACACCCCCCCGGGCCGGCTCTGTGCTCTGGTTGTACCCAGCTCAAGGGCTGCTCCCCCGGGGGCAGATCCCCCCTTGGGTCACCCGGGGACCTACCTGTCGCGGGTGGCCGTCCTCCTGGTGGCTCTGCCGGGGTCCCCAGCCGCTGTGACACCCGGAGACGGCGCCCAAGGGCTCGGCAGGCAGCGCGGGGCAGGCGTTGCGCGGTGCGGGGCCGTAGCGCTGTCTTGCAGCACCACCTAGTGCCGCTGCCTGGGGAAGCCCGGCGCCGCGGGAGGCACCGCAGCTCCGTGGGGACAGGCCGTGCTGGGCACTGTCCCCTGGGCAGTGCCACCGAGGTCTTCCTGCTGGTGCCATGGGGGACCTGGGGCGTGGAGGGCTCTGGGACAGGCGGGGAGCTTGGCGTGGCCACGTCCTGCTTTCGGTAGCCCTGGAGCTGTGGGGTTTTCTTGCCTAAATCCCGCAGCAGGAATCCCCGGGGCACCCCGTGGTACGTCTGCCAGCCCGGATCGGGCAGAATGAGTCCCCGGTGCCACTGCTCTGTGAGGATGTGGTGAAGCCTCAGGGCTGCACAGCACTGGGACGGTGGCGGACAGGGCTTCACTAAGGCAGAAATTGGGCACTTTGGGCTGAAAGCACGGCCTTTGCCCACCTGCCTGTCTTCAGAAACAGATAGGAACCACACCAAGTCACTTGGCAACCCCATGCCCAAGTGATCTGACGCCTCGCTGGGCTCTGCCCGCGGGCTGCCCAGCAGCCAGGGAGCGGGATTTCATCCCCTTGAGACGGGACAGAGGGACCCGAAGCTTCCCAGCCTGCACGCGCTGCCCGTGCTAGCCTGCTCCCGTGGAAGGAAAGAGTAGCAACGCAGGCACCGCGCGTAATGTGGCCCTGGGCTGTTTGTGCGCCTTTTGTTGGCGGGTAACCCCGGTGAATCAGACAATTAGCCACGTTAGGGAGGCTCTGCTCACCCGCCCGTGTTATCGGGGCACCTCGCCAACCCGAGCCTGCGCCTGGCTCTGCCGGAGCTCAGGGAGCTGAGAGCCCCGGGGGGCAACGGAGGATCCAGCCCCGTACCCCCACCGCCACACGTGGGGGTGAGGATTTGGGTTCCCCCCTTTGCTGCGAGCCTGAGGCGCGTCGATGGGTGCTTCTACTTGCCAAAAGCCATGCCCGTGCCTCTGGGAGCCTCCCTGGGTGGCTGGCAACGGGGTGGGCGTGATGGCCCCCCAAAACCAAGCGGAGAGCTCCCTTAGGGCCGAAGCCTGTTGCGTGTCACCCCCTGCCCCTGCCGACGTGGGGGGCCGGCAGCTGGGGGGCCGCCTCCCCAGCACGTTCCCTGCCCCGCGGCGCTCGCAGAAACAAATGCCTCGTGCGTGCCGGCGGCTGGAAGGCGCTCGCCTCCTCCACGGGAGCTGTGGCGGCCAAACCACCCGGACGGTTCCCGCTCCCTGTTGGATGTTGACTGCTCCAGCGAGCACCCGGAGGCAGCGGGTGCGAGGAGCTGGGCACTGGGAAGGCCCCAGCATGGCGAGGGGCTCCTCGCCTGGTCCTGATCCGCACGAGCTGTTCCCACGGAGCTGTCCCCATGTGCATCCCTGCCCTGGAGGTACCAGTTCCAGGTGGGAACTCTTTTTGTGAAGGAAAGGGGGAATCGCTGTGTTAATTCCACGGGTCGTGGCAGCGGTGACACGCACCCCAGACCTGCTGTGCCCAAAGGACCCCGTGCAGCGCTGCTTTGGGCAGAGACCCCAATCCGAGGGCTGCCAGCAGCACCAGGACCTCTGATGGCATCACGTCCAGGTCGTGGAGGACAAGGAGGTGACACCGGAGGCTCCCGTGACAGAGCAGCTCCCAGCGTGGCCCCAGGTGGTGGCCAACAACTCCTCCAGAAGCTCACGGTGCGCCCCGGATGCTCTCCAACCCGTGGGGCATCCGCATCCCGCACAGCCCCGTGTGCTCAGCTCCGGCCCCTTCCAGCCCCAGCGGTTCCTTCGCTGGGAATTTGCTGCCCTGGGGCTGCGGCACCGCGCACTGGGAGGCGCTGGGAGGCGCTGGGGCCAACTGGGAGAGGCTGGGCCGGGGGCGGCTGCTTCCAGCGGAGCCACCGGGGGGCGGCCGTGCGCCAGGGCTGCGAGCCGAGGCTCCGAGGTACCCGACCTGCTGCTTTTATCGTGGCTTTGGATACCAAGTCACTTTTTTTTGAAAAAAGTATGCTTTTAACTCCCTCCCCCAGACAGCCAGCGGCTGAATGCGGGTCTGAAATGTGCCGCGAATCCCCCTGCGACTCCCGGAGAAGCTCAAGCCCAGCGGTCAGGCTGGCCAAGGTGTCGTGATCACAAAGCTACCTGTGAGGTTTGAGAGCAGAGGCTGAAGGCACACTCTTCCCAAGATTTATGCTTGCTAGAATGAATAATGGGACGATGGGGAAGAGGAGCAGTGTGTTTTGTGAAGGTTGGAGTAACAAAAGTGCCTCCACGTGTCCCGCACACAGGGGGGTGCTGGCGGCAGCAGCTGCAGCCACAGATGTGTTTCAGGGAGCAGAGCAGGTCCAACGCAGGCAGGCTCAGGGGAATATGGATTTTCCAGAGGTCTGAGTGTCCTCAGGAACTCGGAAAGATAAATAGAGAGCAGTGCTGCTCAAGAAACCCATGGCTGAGCAAATGGGACAAACTGCCTCGAGGGGCTAACGGACAGAAATGAGTCCAGGGAGGAACCCTGCCCATGGTCACAGCAGTCAGGGAACCTCTCCTGCGTGTTCAGCTGTGGGAAACGCAATTTAACGAGGCCACGGGGCCGGGGAAGAAGCAGGGGTGTGGAAAGCCCTGTTCTGCTGCTGGCTGGAGTGGGAAGAGTCTGTGTGTGCTGTGAGGCACTTCTGTAATCGACAAAAAATGCACAGAACCAACATTTCTTCCCTTCTTTGGACGGTAGGAATGTTTTAATTGAGAAATTCGTTTTAATTACATTAGGTGATATCACAGTCTATTTTACAAGTTCGGGGTAAGAGTAAGTGTGGACCAGTTACACAGAAATCCAGTGAAAGGATAAAAACCTACAACATGAGAAAATGAACAGGATAACTTAACCCCCCAGAACGAAACGCCTTGAGAGCTGGGTGTGAGTAGAAACGGGAGGTTATACCGGGATCCAGAGAAGTACAAAGGATAAAACTAACATAATTTACAGTATTGGTTCTGCATGACCATCGTTTGCCCATTTGCAGAGACAGCCTCTATTCCCCAACGCGCCGCCGAGCAGATGGTCCCGTCTCTGAGGGTTTGGCCTGGTCTTGTCAGAGAAGAAAGCAAAATAACGATGGGCAAAGGTCACAACCCACGTTGAGCTGGTCCCCAGGGTCGCTGCCTACGGGAGTGTCTTCCACTGGATAGTCAGGAGGTTCTGCACCAAGAACTGCATGGAGGAAAACTAAAACAGCTCCAAAAAGCCCCATCTCAAACGTAGAAAAGTCTCACTCTGGAAGTGCTTACGAGAAGGTCGTCGTCATAGAATTTGGTTTCTATAATAACGTTACCACTGGGGAAGGAAGAGGAGAAAAAAGAGGTATTAGAAGAGCACAAAAACAGCAAAAACCGGCTGCCCCTTTCAATACTACCACAAGCCCAGGCTGACATCTTGCTCCCCCCATCCCTAGCCTTAGTTTAGAGCCCCGTGCAGTGAGAGCTGTGTCCTGATCTTGTGGCCACCAGGGTGAAGGATTTCTCCACCACATTCCCACGTGGAGCAGTTCCCCCCATCCCTACGCTGCTGTCCCCTTCCTGGGCTCAGTGCCGTGCAGGCTGCAGGCTGCTCACAAACAGCAAACTTCTGCTCGCTTCTAGTGGTGAAAATAAACTAGTAATCCAAGCACCTTCAGACCTCCCCTCCTCTTCAATCAATACTGAAAATCAATTAAAGTTCATTTTTGTATACCCCAACTCTGTCTCCTAGCGTGGAGCTACTTCATCCAACTTAAAACCTGCCACTTCCCCCAAGAAGTGCTTTAATACAAACGCACAGGCACATTTTATGCAAACTGCAATGGAAATGTAGATTGGGGTGTGACAAAAAGCTCCGGTGAGTCAACTTGCTGGCCTTGAGATTCAGACAAAGGTGAGAAGTTTTTCTGTGGGTCGCAAAACCCCCTGTGATTTCTTTGTGCTAGTGATTCTCCTCAGGAAGGACTTTAAGAGGGCTCCAATAGGAGAGACACTGCCCACTGCAAGTGGGAGGAACGGGACACTGGAAAATCCTCAGTGTCACTTGAGAACTGGACTCCGACGACTCCCAGTCCACAAAAATGACGTGATTTCCTGAGACGGTCAGTACCAACTGTCAGATGTCTGTTTCTTTACTCCGGTTCCTGAACTGGCACCTCCTATGCTGACTGAAAGCCCCGGGAGCCCAGGATGTGTGTGACACCTACAAGCTCCTTGAGCAGCTTGTGTCAGGGAGCACGTGCCTACCACCACTGCTTTCTTCTGAGCCCGCTAGCTCTTTGAAACGTGCTGTGAGTAGAAATCAGCGATGGCGATTCCCATCCCAGCGCCTTCTCTACACCGCTGGCTTTCCTCCAGATGGAACAAGAGGGAAAACGCTGGAGAGGGAGGTCTTCCAGAGGACACGGTGACCTTGTGGTGAGCCTAGCTGCTCTCTATCTGCCTCGTGTTGGCACAGGGATTCCCGTACCCTTCTGTCTCTGCTGGCAACATGCTCCTTGCGTGCGTGCCGGCACCCATCCAGCACCAGCCACAGCACGGAGGGTGGCCTTTTGTCCGTGATTGCAGCTTCCCAGGGCCTTCCCTCAAGGAGCTTTTTCCTTCATCTCACTTTTCCCTCCCCTCACCAGAGCTCGTGCCTTGCTGTTCGCAGCCAGGGCAGCGCCCAGCACGCGTTGTTCTGATCCAAGTCCGAGAGGAGCGCTCAGAAGTCAGCGTGCAAACTGCGGCCAGGACCGGGTGTTTATGAGGGAAGTGTGTGAATCCCATCGTGGATTACTGTCAAGTGACCGTCTCCTACCTGTTAAGGGTATTTTAGCCTCAGATGCAAATCCGCATGACTAAATGCATAGTTTATACTCAAATGTAAAGACAAAAAGCTTGACAAAATGGCACAGGGATGGAACAAGCAGTTGAGCAGCTCCCATGGGTGATCTACTGCCTGAAAAACACCCACCTTGGACAAGATCCAGTCACCAATAGCTGGATCTGAAAGTGGGCCAGACATCTATTTCTGTTTGCCCATTTGGATGTAAGCGGTACTAAGTTGCAAGCATTTTTAAATCCTTTCACAGATCACCTTTCAGAAAAATAAAGCAGCTCTAATAAAGGCTCAGTTCCAGTTCCTCCAAACTTTTATTGCTATATTAATGCAAATCGGGCCGATGGGAAAGCAGGTAATGAGGTTGGCTTCGCCCCTTTTATCTCGCAGCAGCTAATAGCAGGGAGGGTGACTCAGTTGGTAGCAGCTCCCTCTCTGCATTCCCTCTGTGCCCCCCAAGGAAATGTCACGCACTGCTTTTCCTGTGCCTGCTCTCAGACGCTGTAAGCCCAAGGCACTCACGTTAAAACGTTAGCTGGCATCATCTGTGATTCAGGTGCTGCCTCTATCAAGGACTGCCAAGTGTTTGTGGAGTTAGGAATCACAAAACCAAATTCAAAGAACCATTCTGCAAAGTAAAAAGAAGATTCAGAGGCATTTGAAAGAAGAAAAAAAAATAATCCACAAATGGTCCTTTTGCTTTTCACCTCACAGGCTGGGGAACTCCCTGAACTGTCTTACCGTGCTGCCAACATTTTACATTTACATGACTTTGTAAATTTTAATTTTACATTACAACTTAAAATGCACTGAACCCTGCCCTCCTCTTAACGCAGATACTCCCTTTCTGTGTTAGCTGATGGAAACGATAAACTCATGCCACTTCCTTCGCCTTCAATGGAAATTCCATCACACCTCATTGGGAACGGGGAAATCGCATCCCCCCCTTGCAGACATCCTGCGCATCCAGTTCAGACGAAGCGTCCAACCGGTTGCCCAAGAGACAAGGAGCTCAGTGTTTATCTGCCCCTCCTTCCCCCAGATTAGGAGTAATTCCGCAGCCGGGGAGACGAGACGGGCTGCGTGGAGCCACGCAGGCAACACCCGGCGGCACTGCTGCGACCGCAGCAAACCCGAGGCTCCCTTAGTCCGGCCTCCAGCCCGGCAGAGGCCAGCACAAGGTGCCTCTGAGGAAGACGCATGAATCCCCGCGACGTGTGACACTGACATGACCCGTTTCCTAGCCTCAGGCAGCCCGCAGTGGATTTATGCCCCGAGGCATGATTACCCAGATTTTTTGCTTACATAACAAAGTGTTAATACACTTATGAAATGCTATCCCTAATGCTGCGGGCCATTAGTCCTGACAAGATGAGTGCTTCAGCGCCACTCTGAAAAATTAAAATTGCTGCGTTCAACCCGGTTTAGTTCCTCTAATCCCCGCCACGCCGGGGTTCGCTGCCTGCGCACGCGGAGCAGATGCGTACCTTCTAGACACTGCCCTTTGAAATAAACTTTCTGTTCCAGTCGGAATTTTTCCATTTGTTCTGCTGAGGAAAAGTTTAACTCCCGAGACACCGCTTTGCATTTCAGGATTTTTTTAGGAACTCGAGCTGTGAAACAGATAAACAAGCGTTATTTGGACACCATAAAACAAACCCAGCTGCTTCAGGTGCTATTAGAGAATACTTTGAAGTAGTGATTAGTGCAGTACAAGATCACAGTAGCAGGAGAAAAGCGAGCACAAAGGACTCTCCCCGCTTTGTCTGGCCATTTGCAGGTGTGAAATCCAAGCCAGGAAAGCCCAGAGCCAGGAGTGAAACTGGTGACACAACCAGGAATACGACGCTGATTTCTCAAACTGCTAGCTCTTAGCTTTCTATTACTACAAACACGGTTCTTCAAGTCAAAATATGAGATGCAACTTGAGTTTTTACTGTAGGGAACGTGCTGAAGGTCACACGCAGCCAAAGGGCTGTTTGTACACGGGCACGTTAGTCCTTCTCACTTCTTCCCTTTCAGACTGCGCATCCCCAGCAAACCGCAGGCGGCTGTTCCTCAGCCCAGCAGCGCTGCCCAGCCACCTCGCGGAGCTCCAGGACATCGCCCTGCAGAAGTCCACGAAACGCCTCTTCCCTGAAGCTTGAGCCTCACACAGGCAGAAAAGTCAGCAGCCAACTGCACGGTTTAAGAGAAGCAATCAGAAATATCTGGGCTCTTGCAACGGGTGAGACAACTGTACCTGTTATACACTTCATACGGCTTTTTTGGAGTGTAGGGGTAGGAGAAGGGGCAGTCTGCAGCACAGATTTGACCTTATCGCTCTCTACAGGTACCTCAAAGGAGGCTGTAGCGAGGTGGCGGTTGGTCTGTTCTCCCACGTGCCTGGTGACGAGGGGGAATGGGCTTAAGTTGCGCCAGGGGAATTTTAGGTTGGATCTTAGGAAGAACTTCTTTACCGAAAGGGTTGTTAGACATTGGAACGGGCTGCCCAGGGAAGTGGTGGAGTCCCCATCCCTGGAGGTCTTTAAAAGACGTTTAGATGTAGAGCTTAGGGATATGGTTTAGTGGGGACTGTTAGTGTTAGGTCAGAGGTTGGACTCGATGATCTTGAGGTCTCTTCCAACCTAGAAATTCTGTGATTCTGTGATTCTGTGTACGCTGAAAGGTCCAAATCAGAAGAATAAGGTTGGGGGTGGGGGAACCAGTACACTAACAACCTCCCAAGCCTGTCATACTTAAGTGGTGTGATTGTACATAATCCTTCCTGCGTACCAGAAAATGTTCCGTGTAAATTTATTAAAAATAAAGAGGGGAGGGAATACAGCTGGTATGTGCTTTATGTGCCAACCTCATCCTAAATGGGAAGCCTATCAAACCGTCCGTGAGCAGACAGCAGGCTGCTGTTTAATAACAGCAGGAGTCTTCCAAACCCCTGGCATCTCCACCTCATGTAAAGCAGCTTAATGGAGCAGGACCTTGCTGTGAGAGCCATCGAGAGCGCTGGAGGGCAAGGGAATGCAAGCTCCTGTCCTATCCCATGGAGAAGTACGCAGCCCATGGTTTGCCAAAATAAAAAAATAAACAAATAAAAAAGAAAGTTAAAAGTGCAAGAGAAGAGTTTTAAATGTAAAGCGCTCTAATTATTTTTAGTCTTTTTTTCCAGCCTGGAAATCTGCATGGCACCATCCTTGACTGCCCTCACAAGTACAGACTCCAGCCTGTTGTGAACAAACATCCCTTTGCAGTTAAGTGTAAAACGACTTGTTAAAACTGTTCTGCAATTTAGTAATTACATTTCTTTCATCCCCAAGACAAACTGCTGAGAAGGTTTGCTTTAATATTGTAAAACTGCAAAATAAAAGGTTACTTTTAATAAAAGTGGGACTGTGTTGTCTTTAAAGCCTCGATCTAAGAGATTTTAATTGATATTGATACCACCAAGCTGAGAGATTTCATTTACTTATTTTAAACACATCTTACTTTTGTACCTCTTCTTTTCTGTTAAAAAGACAGACGAGAAAGAAGTTTGATTCTCATCAGCTAGGAGCATCAAAACGCACTGCAATGCCGGTAAGCACAGAATTTATCCTAAATGTACGCCTGTTATTTTTCAACCAGAGGATATATTTATTATACCTGCACGTTTATCAAACCTTTTGTATAGCTAACATGCTAATTCAGATTCTTAATTCTGACACTTAACTCTGTAAGAAAGCGATGGGTGACACGTTTCATATTTACTAAACAACTCATTTGGGGCCAAACAGTGTTTAGTCCAAGACTGAAATTCAGTTAACCCATCAGTATTGTTATGTTTTCACCTAATTTAATAGAACTACGGGACATAGTTGGGATATATATATATTTTTAAAAGCTAGTTCATCCAAACATACTTTGTACTTAAAACCCCATCTTTTCTTAGACAATGAAAGGATTGCTTCTATTTCTTGAATGAAAGGGACTGTGGGGACTCGACAAGCGCTGGGTGTCAGCCGCGTACACCTCGCTTTGGTTATGTACTGGGAGATCCGAAACTTTGCTGCTTCCCGTCTCAAGATTGCCTGCCAGTGCTGAATGCGCTGTCACCGAACTGAGCTGACTGGGTATGTGGGCAAACTCCTGCTACCAAAAGCTGATTTAGCTTGTTGGTGAATTCCAGGTTCAGGTACTCAGGCAGGGATCTGCGCCACTGTCGGTGGTTTAACACTAAAGCTTCAGCAGCAATCAAATTCCACTTTAATATTTGTCTTTATTTAATCTAAGCAGAAAGTTTGGGTATTAACAGAGCATTATGTTTGAAATTTAAGAGTTAGTTTTTTAAAGAAACGTGTACTGAAATAAAAATCACATTTAAATTAATTATATTTTATTCACTCTGTTATATATTTGGTTGCTTGCTAAGTCTAGACCGCGATTTGCCCTGAAAGGCCACAGAACACAGACGTACAAGTACAGTACAAGGACTTTGAGACATACCTGGCCTCCATTTTAAAGCGATCATCCTGACTGCCTGCCCTCACTGTTTCTGTTGCAAGACTCCAACAGAATCTCATTTTCCCATACCTTCTAATTCACGGTCAGATTATCCTTCTTTGCTGGGCAACTCTCTCCTTTCCTAGCACATTTACTGAGAATAAGCTAGCCATCTCAGCCTTCTTTCCTTGCTAAGCTATACGAGAACGGCTTTTTTCCTCTTTTCCAAAGGAGGGCCATCCTCCCACCCTTAATTTTTTCAGTGGCTTTACCTAACAGCTCTTCTCTGCACCTGCTCAAGTTTACAGTCATCCATCTTTCAGACGGATGGCTGAACTGCACACCAGATAAGGTCTGAACAATTCCTTGTACGACGGGCATTAATCTCACGCCAGAAGATGCTTTAATTAATTCCCCAAGCTCCTCTGGTGGAGGTGAGTGTTCCTGTTTTATATGTGAGGAAAACTGAGATGTGGAGAGGCTGATCTGACTTGCCAAAGTGAGAAAGACAACAGGAAATGGGGCAACACAACAAACTCATGAGCACGGCTCCGGCTGCCCGCTCTGCCCCAAAGCACGGCGTCCTGCGGCTTACGCTGAAGCAAGGCGGTGTCGGTCCGCTGAGACACAGAGAAGAGGCTTCAAAGACTAGCCACGTGTCCAAGTGAAGCTTTGGCAGCACCAAATCTGGGAAGGATGGGAATATTTTTGTCTGATTTTCTTCTGCTTTTGGAAGTTTGATTCCTTGTATCTCCTGGGTGTGCCGTCAGGTGCTGCAGCACGCCAAACACTACAGTTACTGCAAGAAGGCAAAGCATCGCTCACCCACAGTTCAAGAAATTTAGTGTTACACTGATCAGTTGTCTCATTTCTTTTGGAAGCTGTATTTCAATTGCTTTACTACGCTTGTATTTGGAATGTTTTTCTTTAATATAGGCACCCTGTGTGGTGGCTGTGAGGAAGTATCTGTTCAGGCCTGTTTCCCTAGCTCTGACTTGCCTCCATTCCTGGCATCAGGTCCCTCTCTTAAGCTAAGGCAACCTACTAAAAGTGAACTGCAAGCCAGAACTCAGTCCTTGACGTTTAACCAACAATATGTCGATGCCACCATCACAATTAAACGATCCAGCTGACTCCACTTGCTGGAGATCAGCTGCAAGACACTCACTTAATAGGAAAGTCTGCAAATTAATTCAGTGAGGTCCGACTCTCCATAGAGCCAAAGCAAGGCTCTTGGCAAGGGACGTTACCTTCACAGAGCTTTGTCACAAAGGGGATGTGTAGGGGCCAGTGGAGTCCTCTGCCACGCGGCAGGGCAACAGGCAACAAAGCTGCTCATTCCTTGCCCAGCTGAGCTCCCAGCCGAGCGCTGTTCAATGCGTCCCCTTTGCCAGACTCTGATCCATCCCCACCCTTCCCCACACGGCCCCGGGTCATCGTGCTGGAAGCTGCTACGGGACTGAAGGCAGAGCCAGGACATCTGCCCTCCAAACACGGGTACGCCAGCAGCTCCGGTGACCCAGACGCGCAGCACGGCCCAGCCCCCGGGTGCACAGCGAGGCCACACAGTACCTTCATGCTCCACTCCAGGTACAGACAGGTCTTCTGTTCCTTGCCAGAGGATTTTCCCCGTTTCTGCATCCCGAAGATTCATCCAGTTTCTGATTGGGAAGCAATTAAGGAAAACAAGGTATCCACGTTCCAAAATGCCGTGCCTAGTATTCTTTCTGAAGCCCTAAAATAGGCAGCTCCAGCTGAGCTTCAGGAATGTTTTCCAGTTCTCAAGAGGCCAGGGAGAAAAGACGTGGGGGAAATAAATGAACAAACCAACCCTTGACCAGAATGAGTGCAACGAGAGCTGTATAGTCACACATTCGGTTCTCACTTGGGCTGAAGCTTGTTAACCTCATTTATCATTTTTTGGCGCTTCTAAAGGATAACGACAATGTCACCGTGCTGCGGAGAAGCAAGACCACTGCTAACAGCAACAGGTAATTCCACGCAAACAAATGTTCTTCTCCAGCTAGAAAAAGAAGTGCATCCTGTGTAACATTTGAAAAAAGAGTAATACCTGATCGCACTTACATTTCGACTTAAAAATATGAATACCAAGGGTTGTTCTGTGGCTGCTGACCTGGTAACAGCCACTCAGGGGAATTCTTCAGCTGCTGAGCACTAAGAGCAGAGACACTCTGGTTTCACTCTCAGCAACTGAGGCTGTGCCAGCCTTCCAAAAGCCCAGCTCAGTGAATTAGTCGGTAAGGTTACAGACGACTATGAAATACCTTTTCCAAGGGACAATTAGCGATAACCTTAAGCCTCACCCTGAAAAACCTCTCCCGTAACGTAACTCAGGTATTTACATGTCAGAACAAGCAGCCTGCACGCCTGTCCAGTGCCCTTCTGAGCAGGGACAGAGCCATCGGTCAGCCCCAGGCCTCGTGCTCCGCAGCCCATCGCTGCATCGGACGAGGTCCCGGGAAAAGGAGAGAGGGCAACTGCTCAAGGAGCTGGTTGGGAAGGCAGAGGAACAGCTGAGGACAACATGGACCTCGACAGAGGTATAAATAGGAGCTGTGAGATATGCAGAGTGAATTCATTCTCTAGCACACGCAGTTTCCAGGCAGACTCTTGACATTGATCACATTTTTTTCCAGAACTCCAGGGAAGAAACAGATGCTTCAGCAAATTTCGGGTTACAGGGTAGCATTTGTTTTAAAATTCTCTGCGTGGAGGAGGGAAGGGAAGACGGCTGCTTCAGAAAAGGTGCGAGGAACCTTGCCCTTCCCGAAGGTTGGCCAGACTTCTCATGTCCCACCGAAAGGGCAAGGAGGACAAAGGGCTGTGTGCATAGGGCTGTTCACACAGGCACGGCCTTACAGCTTCCACGACGTAGGAACGACTTGTGTGGGAAAAAGGAGCATGGCACAGGCTGCTCGTGTCCTTCCAGATTTGTTCTAAAACACATACTATCTACTAATCTATCCGGGATTAACCCAGGAAGGACAGGGGAGAAGGCAGAAAGCATCGTCCCCGGGGAGCCCCGTATGCCACCTCCATCTCCTGGCAGGAAGCTAGAAAGTCGAAATCTCTCCCCAGGTACCAAAGCAAAGGAAACGGGGGCTGTAGGCAGCAAGACAGAGAGAGAAAACGAGCAGCAGCACAGCAAAAAGAACCTGCAGCTGGGCTGGGCACTTCAGGTGGTTCTGGCTGGAAAAATCAAAGTCCTCAGCCAACACAACCTGCAGGATGGAACCGCCCCAACTGTAATTGAAAACGTCAAAACCCCTCCATTTTTAGACACGTCTTCCCACAGACAAGCACAAGAAGTAGCCAGGGTGACGCTATTTGCATAGAAAGCAGCGTGCCATCTATCAAATGCCACGGACGAGAGAAAAATAACAAATGAGCCAATCTGAGCATCTCGCCGGCGAGTTCATTTATCTTCACGAGACCCCGCGATGCAAACACCCTTCACTATTAGCAGTACAGTAATTCAGCAAATCGGGCACTCGATTACCAAAAACCTGCATTACCTTTAAAAAATGAGCCCCTTCAGAAGTATCCCCCGGCTATTTGCTCGCTGTTGCTGTCAGTGGGTGTTAGGAGCTCCCAGGTCTGGCCGTGGGCTGTGTGGGGCCAAAGGGAGCAGCAGATGTTCCCCGCTAAGAGTCAGTCCAGGCAGGATCGCCTGCGCCACGCTTGGAATTCAGACTGGCAAATTAAAGATCAAGAATAAATAAAAAGCTGAGGACTACATCCCCGCTGCTGAGGGCATGCGGGTCAGCAACCGAAATCCACCTGCTATTCAGAGCACATACACAGAGCTGAAATATGTGCACCCAGACATATTTTAAGGGATCAGGATGCTCTCACCAATTCACAAGGGTTGTTTTTTTTTTTTCCCAATAACCAAGCATTATTAAAAGGGAAGAACAAATCATCAAATCTCAAACAAACACAATCCTCTTCTACCGGAAAAAGCACTTCACTTTCAAGAGATTCGCTCTTACAAGAAGATCTTCAAAAAGAAATAGACATCTGAAAACAATTTCCTAAGTCAAAACCGAGATCGCTTATAAAACTTAACTGCAATGGAATTTTACAAAAAGGCAAAACCCATCACAAGTGATTTTTTGGCAAGAGAATACCTGACAAAGCAGCAGCTGTACCGCTTACCTAGTTAGCAGCTTATCGCACTATTTCTGTCATCTTGGACAGAAAGGCTGGGACTGGGACGTACCCCAGAGTGAAGAAAATGGAGATCTTGAACCAAACCCACACACACGGTTATCTTCTAATGTGTTTAATTGGTTTAAGATTCTTCCATCCCAGCGTGAGAGATATTGTTACTAAAAATAAAAAGTGCTCCATCTTCTGAGCAGCAGTGGAGACCTGCGGGCAGGATGAAGAGGGCATTTTAAGTACCACTGAAAAGGAGAAAGCAAATTAATGCAGGTTTAACGCAATTACTCTTTTTGGGGAGGCTCACGCCAAGTCAGCTGGCAGGGGCAGCTACGGAGAGCAAGTGCAGCTACAGCTTTGTGAAGTTAATATACATTAAAAAAAAAGCACAATTGTATATTCCTAATTCTGTTTCTCATTCTAAAATCACAAGAACGCTCTCCCACCATTGAATTTTCACTCTCCTGGCTTTTGGGGGATTTTTTGTAGGAACGAACGTCTGATTTAAGACTCAATAGATCAAATACTCCTCAATCCTGAAGGCAAGGAAGGATTAGGTAGAACAGCAGAAGGAAGGGTGTACTGTTGATCTATTTATATTCCACCACCTATTGGGTCAGCAAAGTCTTACGTAAAAGCTTTGTAGTAGCTGGAATTTGACTTGCTTTATATACATGACATGAATTAGCTTCCTCGCAGACCTACTTTGCCCAGCCTGATGAAGCGAAGCGGTTTGTGCATTTCTGCATCCGAGTTTTGTTGTCCTGAATGCCTCTGATCTCAGAGCAGAAACTCTTTCTTTTTTGTATCTGTCACAGCCATCATTTCCTTCAAAGAAATCAAAACACACATACCTATCTTTAAATGGTTTAGCATTGCAAAATACTCCCATGTATTACCACACTGGTAATTAAGAGTAACCTTGAAGGAAGAGGATGAGTACAAGAGAAATTAATCATTAAAGTACTACGGAGCTGAAGTTCTCCCCAGCCTCCCTGACTGTTATTTGTATGCTGTGATGTTTAGCACTTTTTGAATATCTGAATGGCTGCAGCGAACAGTGGGTGTCATTTCTTCCATTAAAAACTGCTCTATTTTTCATTTTGTTCCTTGCTGTCTACACCTTTCTAAAGCCTGAAGAACTGCTGCACTATTATCTCTCGTAATAAAAGCAAGCCTAATGTTCCTAACCACTCCTGGATGGGAAAGTCTTTCATCATCTTTGCCAACTTTTTTTCTTTTTTTTGTCTAAGAAATGCAGCATTAAGAACAGTTCTCTACATGTCAGGCGCAAAGAGGATCTCAACAATCACCTGGAAACAAGAATTGTCCTACAGGATAAAAGATAAGGAGAAGGTAGAGCTGGAAGCCCTGGATAACTCAGACTCACGTCTTTGTTGCAGACCCAGCAAAGCTTCTGATCGGAACTGCCCCAACGCTTCGGCACTGCCCAGCTGCCACTCCTGGTTTTATGTTCTCCTGGACACAACCGGGCCCTCGCGACGTGGGTGAGCGCGGTACTTTAAAGAACTGGGAAGTAGGGACCAGTCTTGAGGGGTTGTATTTTTATCGGACACATAGTTTTGAAGAAGAACCCTTTTTTTCTCAGAGGTTTCTATCCGGTCTGAGGAGTAAGGACCAAAATAAGTTACACAACAAACTACCAAACTACAGGATTACAGAGCAGACCACCCAGAGAGCCTTATGCTCCTACTCCGCTCCTGCCGTTCGTCCTCTAATCTTCCCAATCTCTAATCTCACTTTTTATTACAACTCCCAAATCCCTCTCCCACAGAAACCTTAATTGCTTACATTTAAGCATGTGCACACATATGCTGTTGAATCAGGCCCTAAACTCACCCTGCTTACCCACAGAAGAAGTGCTGCTGGCTTTGGCGTGTCATAAAGCCCAAGTGTAAATGTTGGCGATGTGGGAAGAGAACAGGAGTCTTTTCTCCTGAGGCTAAGGCAGAAATTCTGTATAAAGTATCTGAGGGAACAGAATGGGTGCCCATCCATTCTGTCTAGTAAAAGAAGAACCAAAACACACTCACAAACTGGAGGCTATTCCTCAAACGTTACTGAAGCCTTGGGTGTAGAACAGTCACCTTCTGCTGTCAGGCAGCAGCCTCATCTCCTCTCTTCCAGATCAGTCAGCCGGAGCGCTACGACAGCTCTCAGGAGCACGTACTTCTGAAAACTCTGCTATTATAAAGCAACTTCCCTGGAGTGACGCACGAGATATGGGTTACAGTGCTTCTCCAAAAGATGGGAGGTGCTGAGGACTGGAAAGGTGCTCCATTAAATCCTCAGATGGAAGGAAGCCAATTATCCCTTCAAAGCACTCCCGCCACTCCGGCACTCGCTGTACATCAGGCTGCTTCTAAAGTCTCCTGCACAGAACAAATTGCTGTGCAACAGAAGCTGGGGAGAGCCACAGATTCATGTGAACCACATGGCAAAACGCAGCAAAAATCTCCGGCAACCAACAAAGTCATCGCACAGCAAATTATGTTATCAGAGGAATACACTGAACAGCTACAGCATCGCAGCAAAAATTCAACACAAGGCCATAAACCTCGTAAACTTTGTAGTAAGCTTCTCTTTCTGCAGGATTCCCCCCTACATCTTTGCTTGCAGAAGCTGTCCCATGGATCTTCTATCACCAAAACATTTCCATTTAACATTGGGCAGCCATGCCCAAGCTGTGCTTGGCCCATACTTGGAAAGACAGTCAGACGTATTCCTCAATACCATGTCAACCTTACATCACTCTGAATAGAAAATTATGCTAATAGGGCGGAAGCTCATACTGCTACATCATATTATATTAAGTAGACCTCCAATCAATTCTGCTATGCAGGAAGGTTGGTCCTGTTGTTCAGCTACGGCGTTCATTAGTGCACGTCACGTTCCTCCTGTAAGAACATGACAAAGACTCTCTGCACCTTGGGCAGTATTTCTGAAGATGAGCTCTGTCCCTACCCTCGAAGTACTTTCTGCTTGAACCTCTTCGTATCTATTCTCTTAGCAGCGCTCACGTTGCGGCACACCGTAAATAGCTAAAAGAAAAATGCAAGAGAGGTCAATCTGCAGTCAGGTCAGCTGCAACGAGACGCTAATCGAACTGGAGAAGTACAGCAGCCATTTCACTCGGTACAATCATGTCCGACGTTTGCCAATCAAAATGTTATGCAGATTATCCAGTTTAACATCTGCGCCTTACAAGCAATTTAGTTGGGGTAGGACAATTATTATTCACTGCTTTCATCAGAATGGACAGTTAGCAGACATCTCTACTCCATAGCACCCCAGTGACATCATGAAGCATGACGAGGCACTGAGTGTGCTTTCAGCTGGTTTCCATCTCATTTTCCCTCTTGTCGATTTACTGTCTGAAAACCTTCATGTGCTCTTACAAAAACAACGCAGAGAGCTCCTAAACTCTGAGAAGAGGATAAATGTCCAGCACGGGCAGGCACGGTGGGAGAAGGTGTTTTGATTCTTTAGTTTGCAATATTGCAAACTGAGCCAGGTTTCCATTTCACTGACTTTTCCTCTCCCTCAGACCAAAAGAGCAAGAATCAGATGGATGTTCGTTTTGAAGGAAAGGGTTACAGGCGTAAGGAGATGAAGCCAAAAAGGCTTGGTTTCCTCTCGAAACAGATGTTAAGATGGTTCTGAGAACCAGACAACGGCGCCAAACTAAAAGTGAGCTGAGGCAATGCAGTGGCTCTGTGCTGCTTCCTGCTACCTATGATTTCTAGGCTTTTCTCTGGCTTCTCTGAACAGGTTTGACAGAATTCCTTTATAGCAATGCCTCAGCAGGAAAAATAACATGAGATCACATCTGAAGATTGCTTTACATCCTAGGTAGTAAAACAATAACTCGAAACACTCAGCATTGTTTGCAGGACCATCTCAGAAGCATGAATTGCACAAAGAGAATTATTTCATTTCTTCCAGTGCGTTAACACTCAACTCCTCCCCATCTTTCCTGCATTTTAAATGGATCTTAAAAATTAGCACGTTAGAAAAGCTTGAGCTCATGCTAAGAAACCTCTGAATATTAACATAATTAATGTCATCAGTAATACTCGGAGTTTGCAGAAACAGCAGGTGAATCAATGGGAATGATGTATTCATCCGAGAGAAGAATGCGACCTTTAAAATCCATAGGGCTTTATCAGAATGCAATTTTGAAGTGGCTTGCTTGTAGCTCAACAGAAAGAACAAACCTGAACGTAGCCGGGAGAGACCGCATACACAAGGGACGCTAAAAACGCAGTTACAACATAAAACACTGGGAGCACCTTACCGCAGATGCCCACCTCTGCAGCAAGGTGTGGCAGCACGCAGGGCAGCTTGAGAAGCCACCCCGAGGAACAACATAGGAGGAGGGGCAAGGAAAAGAACAGCCCTGCCATTCAAACCTGCCTGGCCAGAGATTTTTATCCAGAATGCTTAAAATTAAGTTGTTCCAAAACAATTTGGAAGGACGAGGGCGCGATTCAGTCTGCCCGCTCTTTCCTTTCAGCACGTCACCCAATTTTCCTTCTCACGAGGCGATCCAGCGACTGAAACAACTTCATTTCGTCTCAGCCACTTCAGAACATTCAATCTTTTCAACACAGCCGAACTGTTATGATAATATTTCAAGGTTCTCAGCAGTAAGTGAACTGGAGGGAATTTCATGGAAATAACCTATCAAGGGGCTCTGGCGGGTAACTGCATTCTCACAGATGAGGTTGTAACCAGAAGCCCCCAGAGGGATTCACCTCCCTGCAAAGCGTCGTGGCCCTTCCTTCTGTACACAGCTCAAACACAGGATGTCGTGACAGTCACTCAACGAAATTAGCTTTAATGGAATGAGGTAATCTGAACCTTATAGCTGCTTTATTTTATACCATTATTCATTTTTTTTTTTTTCAAAATACGCATTATATTAGTATGCTTATAAAGGAAGGCTCAGTTTGATTTCGTGCCTTTTTTGCAACACTGCCGTAGTCTAAAAGGATCTTCACACTTCCTGATACTCACAGGGCAGGTCTTGAGCAGGGAAACAGACTTCTTTAACCAAATATTTACATGGGACACGTATGGCTGCTTAGCCGCTGTTTTCCTATAGTTTCACTTGAATGACCTGGAGCCTTGTGTAAAGGGTGGAAAAAAATTAAAAGGCTTGAGAAAGGAGCTTTATAGAGCACTTTTGTGGCTGGTCAATGTCTTTATTCCTCAAAGCCCTCCGCAATAATTTCTTCATTGAGTGAAGAGATGCTTATTGAAAATGGCAGAGCTGAACATGGGCAGGTTCCCTGCTCTTTGGTTTAGCCGTCCCCTGAACTCCAAGCCACGTCTGGGTCTGAAAGTGCCCCCCTGGTAAAATAAGCAACTGACAACACAAAAAGCCACGATGGCTTCCAACTGCCAGTGCTTAGGTTGTGACTTTAAGCTGTTAGTGTTTAATTTCTTTTTTTTGTTGTTGTCCTTTACCTCATTTCTTCTTACAGAGCTCTGTAGCACACCAGCCTGTTGAGTTCCAAACGACTACTTCTGATAATCCACAGATTTATCAGATTCACACATTTTAGAAAATTACGTTATTTACTGGATGTATTAATATATCACGCATTTCTAAGAACAGATCTGCAGACTGGAAACCGATGGGAGACATTCCCTGGTACAAACTCCTTCACTGTGCTGCCGGTTTGTGCAGCTCCACACCGTCACATTCACCTTGGGCCACCCCAGGCAGGAGACGAATCCTGTAACCTAACGAGAAGGACGGGACGCCCACTGAACAGGCAATATATTACAGGTACGTGACTACCACCTTAAACAATTCCTATTGCTTCAAAAACCTCAATTAATCTTCTCAAATTAGCTTCTAAATAACTACATGCAGTAGGGACTGGGAAGTAAACATGACGCCTTGCCCACTGCCGCACCAGGACTCAGTAAGAGGAGAGGAAAGAGATCTCAGGAGGGGTTTGGCTTCGAGTCTGCCTCAACAAGACAGCACTGCTTCTCTCCTTAGGCAGCCAGGAGCTGTGGCTAATGGAAACTCTTGCTGCAGCTTGGAACGCCTGCCCAGCAGCAGATTGCTGCCATCCTGCTGCAGAGCGGGTGCCAGTGGTTCCCTTCGCGCCGTGTTTTTCTTGCTCGTGGTGGTTTCTCGTTCACCCCAAGTAGAAAGCAGGGCAGCTCTGAGTCATTGCCAGGCATTACTAATGGAAGTGGGGGGCAGGAAGGAAATAAAGATGACTGGTTACAGAATTAGAAGTACTTTTTAGTGTCTGAAATGGCATACTAAAGCAGGACAAAAAAATAGAAGTGTTAGCTCTGACAACAGCAGTAAAATGCTTCTAGCTAGAAAAATGAGCAAACCTATGAGATTTGTCAGTAATATTCTTCTCCACTGAGACATAAAAACACATGAAATATAAAATAGGATAATCATGGGGGAAAATACTGTATTTGCTCCCTTCTTTGTTCATTTTAATTCAAACAGAGGTCCCGTGAAAATGCTTCATTTCCTTTTCTTTTTCCTGGTTCCTCAAGCATATTTTGAACTCAGACAGAGTGAAGTGCTTCAACAAAGTCGAAATATGGCTCAAGTTTAACAGCACAGGTTGTTTCTCTGTTCATTTAAGACAAATAGTCAGCTAAGGTAAAAAAAACAACACAACGTGATCTCCTCTCTAAGAAGTAGAGGTGCCTCTGACGTGCAGGTTCTAACAAGTTTTTATATACAAGGCTTCCTTCCACAAAACGTCATTAGATGTAAAAGGGAGCCCCGTGGAGTGAAGACACATCACTTTTTCATGTATTCAAACTGTCCTCAGAACTGCTAGCTCCAGGAACTCCGGCAATAATTTTGCAAGATGCAGTCAGCACTTAATCCAAAGGTCAGTTTTAGGACAAGCACCGTGGCTGTTCGTTTCTGGCACGGACAGACACCTTTTTGTACAAAGTGACCATCCATTTTGTACTGCGTGACATTCAGAGACTACCATCCAAAGGGCTCCTAAGAGCTGAACCAATATAAACATTTTTTTTTTTAAAGTGGGTCCAAACAGCCCGATATCACCTTCACTTCTGTCAGCGCTCTCAATGTCAGGCTCCTTGGAACAGTTCAGTGGTACAGCCATTAGCCCTAATTTCAGACAAAATGCCAAGTCTTGAAGCTGGTTGGTTAAAATACTACAAACAAACTCTCTGTACTAGGCAGAGCGGTGCTTCCAAAACGAATGCCACGCGACCGGCTCTGTTACAAGGATCCAGGAGGGACCTGTGACACTGGGATATTCCATTACACCGCACTGAAACGGAACTGTATTTTGGGACCAACAGTTTCCATATCCCATACAGATTCCCAGAGTCGGACTGCAGCAGGCAGCCACCACAGGGAAGCACCCACCCTGTTGCATCTCGCCTTCTTTTTTCATCAGCTTTTTTTTTCAGTCTCCTTGGGCCAGAGCAGAACAAGGTCTGAGCACTCCTGGAATACAATACTTGGAAAAAAAAAAGGCAAGATGTTCCAGCAGCAAGCTTTTCCTAACATAACTTTGCTTGAAAAAATTTTCCAGTAGTTCCAGCCTCTCCAGATCCAGCTGGGAATGCGCAAGGACTTGGAACCCTTTTTTCACTCATAATTGTATTATTTTTACACAATCTATTAACACATAAAGTCTAACATTTTAGTGGGAAAACTTTAAAATCTTAGACATCCGCCAGAAACTGGACTCCTAAACACAGGGCTGTCGTTTTTTTCTTTCACAAACTCCCATGCAGAGCCACGTATGTTTGTCTTGATGGATTTCCTCAATTTGCGAGGCCATCTGAACATTTGCTGGCCTTATCAGATCAGATTGCTCCACACGGACCAATTACAAACAGAAACAGCAGATCCATGAGCACAGATGCACACTGCGACCGTACAGCAGACGCAGATAACCAGCCTGGATGGGTCTGGCAGCCCCTTCCCAGGACTGCTCCCGTGTTTTAGCACTGCATGCCTCAGCACCTTAGGCCAGGAGTACAGGCTAATTGTAGCAAGACAGCCCTGCACACAGCCAGCACAGATCTGTCGGACTTTTACATGCTCAAGCTCCCTCCCGGACCTCACCTGTGGCAGTATGGGACTCGGTAAGTCAAGTTGATGGTTGGACTTGATGATGGTGAAGGTCTTTTCCAACCTAAATGATTCTATCATTCTGGGATTTTGAGCCTCTTCTTCCCTCTTCAGAAGGAGCCACTGCCCTTGTCTACTCTCTCTACCAGAGGAATAACTTTTTGTAAAACAAATTGGTTATTTAGTTAGGAATAGGTAAAACAACGTTTTGGAGAATGAGGCAAGCCTCAGATGAGCTAGCTAGATACACTGCAAGAGTCACGGAACATTACTTGAAGGTGGGAGAAACAAAGCCTTGGGGAATTCCGCCAGTTTGTGGGGAGTGCATTTTAGTTCAACCAGGATGAGCTGCTTGGCTTCCCAACACTTGTTCTATTTATTCCTCTACTACAATCTTCTCAGTGTGACGTCTTTAATGAGGAGATCACAACTTCCTCTATGCTGGCCAGGGAGATTAAGCAAGACACACACACAACGAGAAGGCAAGAGTCTGAGATTTAACTCAAAATCTGTGCTGGTCTGCCATAAAGGGCTGACGTTTCAATGAATAATGGAAATCTTTCACCAATACCAGACTGCTGTCACGAGTAGGTATTACGGGATAAACACACGGAGTTTCCTTTTGGAAATATATTTATCTCTCTGTAAAAGATTTTTCCTTATGTTCCTGGAAGATATGAATTTAATGGGGGACCTGATTGTGCCTAGCTGGCACTGAGACACGCAAGCGAGGGAACAAAGGGGTTCTATTTCATTTTCATAAAGCTCCATAAATACACTGCTCACTACGAGCATGACAACTGATCTATAAGCAGAGCAAAGTCCATCTATTTTTGAACTGACCAGTACCAGAATTTGTAGTATCTCTTTACAAGATTCATTGGTAATAACAAGGATCCCAAGAACATAATGGAAGTAATTAACCTCTCATTTGTATGTCCACGTTCATGAGAAACTGCTTGAGGATGAGAAACAGGAAGAGAGAAAAGATCAGAGCTGAAACAAAAAGGGAGGATATCTCTTGTCAGTGGTCTGGCCACACTACAAAGCAGGCACACACAGCAGCAATAAATTACGTTTTTTTAATAGAAAAGCTAAGCAACAATCACAGCTAGAGCCGCAGAGCTGAATGCTCAGATGTGTGGTATCAGAGCAGCCTGACATTTAAATAAGGCTGCTTTAATTGCTTATTTTCTATCTTCTTCCATTGCAAAACAAACAAAGATGCCATTGAGGATGCGCCTCCTGATAAGGCAATCAGAACACGAGCCTGCTATTATATTCATATTTTGCACAAAGGCCTCCCTTACATTTATTAATCCACAAGAGCTCTCATTCCAAAAACCACTGTCTTACTATGGCTGCCATCCTCAACGGTGCCAAGATTCTTCTGGATTTTTGTACCTGTCTTCCAAGCTACCAAGCTGGGCTCCCTGTCTTTAGACCTTTATTTGCTCCATTCCCAAGTGAACGGCTGGCAGTTCAGCAGTATCTGCTACTCTCTGCACTGCTGCCTACCCCGAAGACCAGCACCGCGTCGCTCATGTTCCGGATGCAGGTACTACCTAACCATCCATGTTGGTAAAGCCTCCCATTAATCATCCCTGTACCGCCATAAATTGAAGGAGGTGATTAGAGCGTTGACAAAGGAAGCAGTGCTGCCAGCTCGGTTACCTCTCTCAGCAGGACACGATTTACTCAAGGATTTTGCTGTAATCTCTGCTGGCAAAAAATACTGCACGCAGATTAAATACATGTACCATCATTTAGTGAAATCTTTTTTCTTAGTCTTCATTAAAAAGAAAACACCAAACACAACAGCCATGAAACAAAAACCAACCTTGTAGCAGCTGAAATTCTGCAAAATAAGGAGGAGACACAAGTCCTTGTAGTCTGAACTCTATGCCCCTTAAACATCCCTTGCAGAAACGCTGTTCTGTGCAGAACTGGTGGTGAGAGAAGTACAGTTCCTTCCACCAAAATGTTCTCACACAGATGCACCAAGCAGCCTTCTCCCTTCTCTGTACCACGGAGCACACAATAGAGGAACATATTACCATGTGAGACACTGGAAATCTGGACGGTAAAATCTGCAGCAGTCTGCAATATCCTTTGTTGAACGAAGCAACTTGGCCATTCAGCATCTGAATCTTAAAGAGAGCTTATTTCAACTCTGGATCTCTGCAATCCTAATTTAGCTCAGTGACAAAAAAGGTGCTGTAAGTATGTCAAGTGGCAGCCTCGCATCATTTGTCAACTTACTTAGGCTTTAAATGTGTCCTAAAGGAGACGGGTCTGGAAAACAGAACATTTTATTTAAGCTCTAGTTGAGTTAGCTATGCTTCAACGCTGAACCCCCTGAGTTTCTAGGATAATTGTTACCTAACGTTACCTATAATTTGTATATCAAATTTTGTACTTAATATTCATTTAAGATATCAGTGGGAACATTTATTCTTGTAGAACTTTCGGTGTAATATGATTAATTGACATACCCCATTAAAATGATAAGAAAAGGATTCTACTTGTTAGAGCTAAAACTAAAACAAGAAAGCCTTAACAAGAAGCAATTCTTCCACCTATGAAGAACAGATTTGGAAAGCCATCTAAGAAGCCTCTTGCAGAAATGCTGAGATACCAAGGCTCCTTAACCGTAAATTCCAGAATCTAACAGCTTCAACAGGAAGATTATTCTGTGTGACCGGTTATAAACAAAGCCTCTTCAGTCATCCTGTCCAGACAAAAACTAAAGCACTTCTTCAGATCTACAAGAAAAACTAGATCACATACACTCATCTCCAGATGCTCTTGGGATACCTTTTCTTCTGAAGCTCATCCCTGTGTCCACAAGCACTTGTATGGCTGATAAAAACGACTACATGCAAAATAAATAATATTATCTTAATGGCAAAGCAATCCTAATCAACGTTGCTTAACGCTACTTTCTTCTCTCGGTAGCAAGCAGCACAAACAAACCTGAAAGCAGGGCAGTGAATACAAAGGCTCAGAGGTCAACTGCATGGGATCAGGTCTGTTAAGGCCTCCCTGGGACTTATAAGAACATTTACTCTGCCAGGTCAATCTTCCTTATGATTCAGACACTGATTACATCCCAATACAAACAGATGAGAAAGTGGGATCAACCTGCAATCCACCTGGCACCTGTGAGTTTGTTTGGGTACAAAAAGGTTTGTTAACTTGATGGTTCATCTCTAAAAGATGGCACTGACAATGTCAGCTTGAAGACCTGCTTCTGTACATCCTAAGACCTCTGCCAGGCAGATTTGTCTTCACCTTCTCTTGAAGAAGGTACTACACGGACCTGTAAATGAATGTGGTATATGTGTATCTCCATGACTCCTTGAAACATGCTCCTCTCTTGTCCACGTAGCCTGTGGGAAAGGCGCTGCCTATGGGCACTTCCCACACAGAACAAAAAGGTCCCAACTTTCCTCTGGCTCAGACTCCCTGGCCTTGGACTCGTAGACATTCCAAAATATCCACCTTGGCAATGAGAACCCCACACCAATCAGCAGACAGTAAGATGTCAGGACTAAAAAGGAGCAAATTAGATTGTGTATACGACATGGCAAGTCAGAGCTAGACCCATATTAGCAAGGACTGTGACCTGGGTCAGCAAGAATACAGATTTTGTACATATGAAAGATTTCTTGCTTCTGGTTAACTGCCCAAAGACCGAAGAGGCCACTAGCGTGCTGAATTATTCCTGCGGAGAGATCCTGTTCAGAGCTGGCCTTTAAAACACTCCTCCGTGCACAGGAGGGCAGGCTCCCTTAACTCCGGATATCCAAGCAGCTGGGGAATACAGCAGCTACCCTAAAAGTCTGCAAGAGCCGTAACTTACAGAACCCTCAGGTGTCGTCGTACAGCAGCAATCTTACATAACTGGTGAACGTGTGACACTCAGAAGTAGGCATCTTTCATATCAAGAGCTTTTGTATTCAGTCGTCTCTTCCGCATGAGGGACAGAGAGTAGTCAAGTCCTGCCCTTGACTTTTTATATTCCTGTTAAAGTTGATGATGCTTAGCCTCTTTATCTTCCAGGGAATCAGGAAAGAGTAGAAATAAAACTGCCTTCACCAGCATACTTTAACTCGTATTGCTGAGAACAGATCCTAAGCCAAGGGAGAATTCAGAGTTCTTGTCAAGGAAGGTACCCACCTATACAGAACAAAGAAATCACCACTGAGCAAGACTTTTTGTAAAACCTCCTTCCAGGGAAAATCTGTAGTTCGGTCTTCACAGAACCACATCTTGATTTCAGAGAGGTCTGTAAAAGAGGGAGAATTCATTTGTGCAAAGGACTTCAGGGGCTCGGAGATTTTTATCTGGCCAACATTTAGGCTCTTGGTCAGCTGTCCAAAACCCCATCAGATCAATAAAGCCTGCAGTCATTCTGTCTGATAGCTCCTACCTTCCAGGAAACGAGCTTCTGCGTTTTATTCTGATTGTAAATATGTGGGCATTCACACCACCAAAATCAGCGGTAACACGAGTACTCGAGAGATTCTTCGTGTCACTTGGAGAAGGTAACAATAAAAGGTCAAGCACGGAACTTCTCTTGCATTCACTTACTGAGTCTGTCCAAACTCCCCTTGTGCTATGAAAGGAGAATTTCTGTTCCTCGGTACCTTATCAACACAGTATTAATTTTTAAACAGTACCTTTCACCAGCAGTTGAATTAATTAGGGGCTTGTCAAACACCCAGGAGCCAATCCAGAGTAAGGCACGGAATGAATTTCCAGTTGAGCCATCCATCCCTCCTTTAACCCTTGCCTGAATGTTCTTATTCTGCATTAAAAGAGTCCAATTCCAAGGCAGCTTGATCTGCTTTGAAGTGACTTATGTTATTCAGAACTCGACACACCCATCCTGGGATAAAGGGATCCACAGCGGGAAAACCAAGCAGAAACCGTTACATTGGAGTACACGCTTAGCACATAACCCGTTGGCCTTTCCCTACATCACAGCCTTTTGCAACAGTATAGCTATCTTTTCCTTGACACCTTGGAAAAAAAGCACAGGCACTGCTTCATCTCAGTGCAGCACATTTACACAGCGCGGCTACAGCAGTTCAAAAACTCCTGGCGCCGTCAAGCTCCATATTGCCCAAGCCAGTTGGCACAAAGCTGGTATGTTTTCCCTCCGGGTGGGATTACCGCTCCGCTGCCATTCAGGAAAATAGGCCAGACAACTGACCGTCCTTGTCCAGGTGCGCTCGCAAGTAATGCTGAAACGTGACAAAAATGAATGAAATCCTGAAAAGACAGTGAGAGTATACAGAGCTCTCCAAGGAAATGCCTGCCGTAACCATCAGGGAAAAGGTGAAACGAGTGCTGTTGCTCTAGCATAGCTGTTAATTAGTCTGTAAGGACTTGTGTTTATGACAAAGTGCAATCCAACTAACGCAGCACAACTAAGACCAGCAAACACAGCTCCACTGTTTGTTCAGTTCCTTGGCGATACTCAGATTGTCCGTACCCTCCCGAATGTGACATTAGAACTGCTAGGGCACAAGACACTCAGCTCTACTAAAGGCAATTTACTCAGAACCCTTCAGGGTTTTTTGGACCTCTGCAGCTTTAACACGGCACCTCCCTCGCTGCTCCAAGCCGGCGTGGCTCCGTAACCAGGGCTACATCCAGGCACCACCGCGGGCTCTCAGTATCCTTGAGATGTAATTAGAGAACCACAGGGGGATTTAATCTTATTGAGATTTTAGAGTAAACCAGTATTTAGCCCTGGCACTAACTCTCTTCACCTAATAAACGAAATAAAAATTCAAATCGCCTGAGAAACAGCAGAGACAAGCACTTTCCTGAAGTCCCTAACGCCAAACGCCAATCTCCTACTTGCTGATGCAGCACAGCGTGGAAACAAGCCACCCTTTTCCTGGCATTAGCTTAAACGCTTCCTCGGATATGCAATCCATGTGGACTGCCCTGGCCTGACATTCCCTGGAGCAACAAAAGCACTGATTTTTTTAAGCTAACCCATGTGTGCGTGAGTAACAGGCACGCTTCTGCCTCGCAAACAGCGCAGCCCGTACAGGGAGGGCCCCCAGCAGCACACACGCCGAACAGCCGCACTGCCAACCACCAGATTTTTCCAGGCACGAGCTGCAAACAACGCCCCTGACGCTGCCAACACCGAGCCGAGGCAGTGAGGATGTGAATATTGAGGTGAACGTCAGCGGCCCTCTAAACGTGGACAGGACCACGGCGAGGTCAGAGGTTCTGCAAGGCACAAGAGGAAAACAGGTCACAGATCCGAGCCACAAAAGCGGTTTTCCCTTTGGAGTACTCTGCAAGGCACCAAAAACACCATTCTGGGGAACCTTTTCAGAAGTTCTCCCTCCCCTGCTGACCCGGTGCTGATTTTTCAGAGCCGTGACCGATTTCTGCTGACACGATCCGAGGCCGCTCCGCCAACGAGGACTCGTTTCAGGATCCGTGGTATGGAAAGCGCAGGGTATAACATCACCAGCCGCTGCACGGGACACGAGCAGGTTGTTTACAAGCGAAAACGGTGAATTAGCTTAATGGCGAGACCGCACGCTGCAATATACATCAAACAATTTTTTGGTTTTCCACTTACAACTGACAGGACTGAGATTAGTCAGGAAAAACAAGTTCATTATCTTGTCTCTTCTGAGCAAGGGAGGGAAACTTGGCGCATGCAGACCAAGTGGACAATCTAAAAAAACCCATGAAAGTACAGTCGAGAGGGAATGAGTGGCAGCTGCATGAGGAATCTAATCTTGTAAATGGACCAGAGGCCACTGAAAGCAGAGGCCGAGGGGAGGAATAAAGGGCGATTTACACAGACTGAGGCAGAACTCTCAAAACCAAGGACTTCCTGTCAGAATTACCGAGCTTTTTTAGGAACCTACGAGGATATGACGAGTGCCGAATTTTGCAGCGTGGATTAGTGGATTAGACAATTTGACCATCCCAACAATTTACACAGCGGTAGGCGGCACGGCAGTCTGAGAGGAGAGTAAGCTGCTTGAAAAAGCACTGCTCTGAAATTGTAAGTAAAAACTCCAGATCCAAAGCAGCTCAGAGTAGGCAAAAGATCAGTATTTGGTTCTGAATGTTGCACTTGAACATAACTATGAGCTCCACGCTCAGCTCCTACAGATGTGAGCTCTGCTGATGTGAATCCTAAAGTCTGACACCAGGGAACCTCTCTAAGGTAGAAGGTCTGGACCCAAACCCGCAGCTTCCTGCTCTAGCACGTGCTGGAACTGGGATGAAAAACGTAACTGCAGAGCTGCCGGAATCTCTACTGAAATGAAAACAAAGCAATGTTATTTCCCATTATTATTTCTCTATTATTTCCCAGCGGTTCCTATAGCTTTCACTGCCAAGAAAACCTATAGCTAACTTTATACGAAGACTTTCATATGAATTTGTTAGCAAGCTTATCGCTATAGGTTAATTTTTCAGAGCAGTTGAGATCCGTTTTTAAAGTTTTAATCAAAATCTATTCGTATATTTTTCAGCTGTAACAATGGAACACGTTGCTTCTGCTGTGACAAAAGAACGCCGCCACAATACAACCAGCTTCAGTTCACAAGTGGATTGTTTCAATCTCGTTATTAATAATTAATGAGCAACAATGTAGGTATTGAAAAGCTAGACTTCCGCACAGCTGATACAAACATTATGCTTTTAAAAAATGAGGTTGTTGTTTCAAAACATGTAACTTGTATAATTTTCATTAGGGGGAATGGTAATATTGCAAAGTTATATATTTAAAAAACTCAAAAAATGTTACAACCAGCATCATCTGCAGCCTACAGGTGTGCCTAGATTAAAATACAGCCTTTTGTTATCTGCACGCCCTTTTCAGCCACGTCTCCGCATCATTTACTGCATTTACTATTGTACAACGGGCAAACTCGGGACTTGTACACACAAGGTTGTGAAGCAATGACACTTCCCTGCTTCAGCAGGAAACAGGCAGCTGCTGTTCTATCAGCGAAACAAGCGCAAGAGGCTGCCACAATTGGTGTGAAACATTTTCACCTGGCCTCTGGCAGGGCTGTATTTAAACGAGGAAGAGGAGTGGCTGGGGGTCTTAGAGCAGCAGGGCTGTGCTCTGGTTAACGCCTTGCCTCTGCCTCATAGGGGCTGTGAGAAGGAGGTTGTGGGGTGGGAAGAGAGGCTTTATTTTCTCGGAGGAGCTGAGCATCGAAGAGGTAAGCGTTTTCCTTTGTTTTTATTTTGCGAGTAGTGCTTCAGCTCTGGCTACTTTCAGATAAAGATGCTCTTAATTCTCACACGTTGGGACTTTTAGAGCTTAAAGCTTTGAAGAACTAATTTCAATGGTAGAATGGAAGATGCCAGTAGGACCAAAGATTTTTTTTTTCTAAAGATAAATGCTTCTCTGATGAAGCTGAATTTATGGTCATTATTACACAAATATAATGTAGTGGCCTTTGAAGGCTCTGCAAGGTGGAAACACATAAAACAATTCCTTCCTGGAGCTGTTTAAATGCTGTGGTTTTTTATTGTGACAGTGTTGTTGTAACAACCCCTTGTGAACTACCTAGGGTGCCCCAAATGAGGAGCCCAAACTGCATTTGGAAAGTCGCTAGCTTATTTCCTTCTTTCTAGAAAGAGTATTTCAAAAAGCATGTATCTGCTCTGTAAGATGCTGGTTTCGGCCCCAACCAGCATCTTTGTGCTCTAGCACATGCTGGAATTCAGATGAAAACTTCAGCCAACAGCTTCCTATCTCGCTCTCATTATGAGGGCTGTGGAAGAGGTGGGTCTCTAATGGCATTTCAGGTCCCAGATCCCATTGCTGACTGGGCAGTAACTTGTCCCACGGCACTGATGATAAACACCCCTTGCACAGAATGAGGGGGAAGAAAAGATGAATCTAAAATGCACTCCTCTGAAGAGAAGACTTAATGTGATATTAAAACACTTGGCTCACAGTGCTGATCTGAGATGTTAGGACTGCCATGCTCAGTTACCCCTGCAGAGCCAGTGTGAGGTGAGAAACCTCGTGAGGTGAGGCAGAGCTGAGTGCTGGAGGAGACAGCAGGAGACAGGAGGCTGTGCTGAGAACAAGCTTCTCTGGAGCAAGAAGGAGGCTGGGAGTGCTGACAGCTGATGGCAGCAGCAGTTGGTTGAAAAGAGGCCGGCTGCTCACAGCCCTCCCCAGCCCCTTGCTACTTCCTCCATCAAATCGAAGAGCTGAGCTGTTGTAGAAGTGCTAACCCGAGCCACCTGCCTAACACAGGGCTCTGCTCCTTGGCCTGTTACTTAAGCTGTGTAAGCTAGTGAGCCTCTCCCACACTGAAACAAGAGGTGCTCATCTGAGCACACCTAGTCAGTCTGAAATGGGGTAACGAGCAGCTGGGAATGGTCATCTGACTGCACAGCTGCTGTGACAGAAGCTCACATAAAGAATACGAGGGCAGATAACTTTCAGATGTCTTATTTCCTCAGAAGCAATAAAACCATGCCATTTCCTAGACCAAACTCTTTAAAGCATCACTTTAAAGCTAATTAGGTTCACGTGAAATTACAATTAGAAGGACTTTTTTCATCATCTCAGGCTCTGGGAGAAAAAGTAGCTTTACTGGAGAACCAATTAAGTCTTCAGTTTGGTTAGACTGACGGGCTGGTATTCTAAGGCACTGAAGTTTGCCCTAAAGACTGAAATTGGAAGCCAAATGCTCAAAACACCTTTAGAGCACTCTGTAGGTATCTCTTGGTGCCCAATGTTCAGATGGGCTGGTCCGTTCCACCATGTGGTGGTGCGCTGATGGGACAGTGCTGCTTCCTCTCTCTTTCCCTGCTAGAAGGGCTGAGGTGCTGCGGCACTCTCTAAGCACGAAGCCTGCAACAGTCCGCACCAACAAATGAACAGAAAATGTGTTCATCCTTAGTGAGGCATCTGTAAGTGCCTGCTCATACAAGGAAACAACTTAAGGCAATGCAAATAGCCAGTTTTTCAGTCTCCTAAAATAGAATTTCCCTTCCCTTTCCAACTGAAAGGGACTTAGTTACCTCTCTGCTTGCCCAGCACTCTGTCCCTGACTAAAGTGTCTGCCACGCTTGATAAAACATCAGATGGGTTTTCTGGATCCAAGCACACGTAACCTTCCTTCTGCAAAGGCTTACATCAAGTTACATGGAGTGAGGAGGAAGGAGGCAGAGACAGGCTGCTTAGGTGCAGTACACATTGATTAAAGTGCAAGATCTTCCTATTTCTTTGATACTATTTTTCCCTGCTATTTATTGTATCAGCTGTTTTATGTACTGAATGACCTTCTGACTTGCTACAAAGTAGATGAAGCTTATGCGGACGTTGCAGCATCCAGACTGACCCATATAAATGCTCCTCTGTAGAATTACTAAGTAAAATCCCCTATCCTCACTCTGTCTTGCCCAAGACAACGTTGCTCCAAGTTAGTTAAGTAATCCTTTCTCCACAGGAGTGGACAAATCTAAAAGGATGCTGTTGTGTATCGTTATCCCAAAGCCTCACAAAGTAAAAATGACTTCTTGCTCTTGCTGTGCACCTAGGCCTGCTATTTTTTTTCTAGTCACAAATCTAACTCAAAGGTTCACACGTAGCTGAATTAGTATATAGTTTCCCTTACATATCTTCTGTACCTCTTATGTGTAACGATGAGAACTTAGTTCAGGAATAGTACAGGAAAAATCTTATAGCAGAATTTTGTGTTCATAATCACAACTGCGAAATCCTGGCTGTCAATAGGGATTCAGCAACACGCAGCTGAGATGTGGCGCTGTCATTCAAGAGAACCTCAGTTACTGTCAGCTTCTGGATGGAGCATTCAAACACTTCTGTGATGCTTTCTTAGATATGTCAAACAGACTAGGAAATCTTAAGGTCTGTGTGTGCAGAGATGTCCCCGCAGCTGCTTTCTGGTCTTAACACTGCTCTGCAAAGATCCTGAACTTCTTTTGGGGGTGCTTGTAATGCACTCCAGACAAAAAGATGTAACCTCTGAGAATGCTCATTCTTTTTATTCAATATTCACTACTGTAGTTGCTTGCACATCACATATAGTCTGTTCCTTAGGGTGTATGAGCAACAGATGTGTAAAATCCCCTGTTCATGTGCTTACAGAACTTTTTGATGGACAGATCTTGCTGTTCTGACATACAGAAAGACAAAACTCAGTATCTGGCACTTAACAGATTACTAAGTATATGTAACAAGCAGAGTACCTAGCAATTGGTCTTCATGCTTCCGTACAAAGTTTGACTGACTAGATGTAAATGGCACTTTGATTCCCTCTTTAATGGAGGGTCTGAGCTCAAATTTGAAGCTGCTTTATTTCACCAGCTTACAGACAGAAAAAGAAGAGGCTGTCTCTCTAACTCCATGTGAAGTTCTGACTCCTGACATTGTTTCTAGATCAACTAAAATTCTGAGATGATGTAAAACTCTGAGAAGAGCAAGCTGAACTAGCTTCCATTCTAAAACTGCTTTAGTTAACAGAAAACCATTAATTGGAAACGCACAGGACACACATCAGGTACCTGCACTTAAAAAATAAAACAGGCTACTGTGCACACAACATGTTTAATGACTTTTAGATGCCTTCTCTATTATCTACATCTGTAAGCATGGCTTTTTCCCCTATGTGCTGGCTGTGAAGATGAGGTGTGGGGAGGAGGGTGGAGGAGCTCTGTCAATTCTCACTTAATGGATTAAATTAGTAACTTCTGCTGTGAGGAAATCCAAGTACTGTAATAATGGCTGAAGCATAAGGTACCAATGACTTCCAAGGATGTACAGAGCAGCTGAGACTTATAAAGAAACAAGGGAAAATAAACTTGCCTATGACAAATGAGGTTTTAATGGTACTCCATTAGGTTGGCATCAAATAAGGAAGTAAAATAAAAACCACAATTCTGATGAAACAGTGGATGAGTAAACTTTGGGGAGATGGAAGGACAAATAATCGAAATAAAATTCTAACAAGGTGTTAAAATATTGCTGACCAAAGATAAACATTCAATATTGAACTGCACTCGTTAAGATGCACATTGTGGCAACTCATTTGTTTCCTGTGACTGAGCTCCCAGCTCTCTTCCACCCTTCTGCCCAGAGCACAAAGCACTGCCTTCAGCACTACGACAGGGCTGCGCTAAATCTGAACTGCGGAAAGCTGATCGTAACTCGCTCATAGTAATGTTTCACATAGCTTGCTGCTCTTCCTACAGACTATGTTGATTTTTTTCAATGGAAGTGAAGTGAATTAGGGGGAGCATGAAGTTTTTTGGTGTTGAGGAAGTAGGCAGGTACAACCAAACCTGGGGAAGTTGCTCCTGCATCACTTGCAGATACGCCTCATGACCTATGCATAAGAAACGTGAAGAAGCTGTCATGTGTTTAGTCTACCAGATCATCAAATGCTGGAGACAATTCTGGTATGGTAAAGATACCTGGACCGCAGTGACACTTAAATACCAAGCACAACATGGCTAAAGCTTCTGAGGGAAACTCTGACCTTCTTGAAACAAAGGTATCTTGATTCTGCCAGCGTTTGAGGTTGTTCCGCAGTTAGTGTGAACTGGGAAACATCTACCACTCTTGTAGCACACTCTAAGGTTTGTAGGCAGGAAAGTGGTAATGGAAGACCAATTTTCCAGATTACTTATATAAACTCCATGCCTTCGATGGGAAGGACTCTTCCAGTTTTTTGTAAGCCAGAAATGCAAGTGGGGAGCTCAAGCTCATGTTTCCTAGAATGTTTTAAAATTGTGTTGGTGCAAGCTAGATTCATGTTCTGCTTTGGCTCCCTACCGAGTGTACTTCCAGCTTCTGGGGAGCGCTGTTCCTTCTTTCAGCTGGTCAGTGTCTCCATTTAGCCCATGAATTTGGTGATTCATCTTTCTCTTCAATTGTAGGAAGTCTAAACCAAGAGCTGAGGAAGCAGACAGGAAGCCTCAAAAGGGGAATTTTTTAAGCCAGTTAAAGCTGCCACCTTGCTAAGTCTTGTAAACAGTGCAATAAATAAGCATTTTATGTGAATAAGCAGTTAAATATAGTGATTTAGTAAAAATAAGTTAGAAACTCAACTGGATGGAAGTTTGGTTTGCATTTGTCAACTTCTGAGTGCTGCATCAACCTAGTCTAGTGACTGCTCCAGGAACTGATAGGCAAGGCTGCCATTGATTTAGTTTTTGTGCATATTGCAGAAATGAGGTGGAAGTTGGAAACAAAAGTCTTGTCTGCAGAGTAATGTGTTTCATAGAAAATCTCAATTTCTAACCATACATTTAATATGGCTTCATCCATCTTTCCAAGGCAATGCCCTGCTGAATTGACTTCCTAGATGGAAAAATAATGGCAAGAGGAGGACTGGAGGAAGCTCTGCAAGATGAGAGGACATTGCACAGGAAACCTCTGGGGTTTCAGAAAACAGGAGAGCCTCTGATGTCTGAAGAGATTTGCTTACAAGTGCTTGAATGCCTGAGCTACTAGTATGTGCTTATATTGACCACAAATATTAGCTTCCTAATGCCGTAATTATTCTGACCTGCAATGAAGAGAACATTAATGCTTATGTTCACCATATTAATTAGTTCCAGGAGTCTCCTGAAACACGGCAGGGAATGCTGTGTAGCCTTAAATGGAAGTTCACAGAAATCTACCTTAACCTGATAAATGGCTACACAGCAATTAACGCTCTGGAGGTCCAAGTCTGCTGGGACTGCTCTGCTCAGGAGCAAGTAAAATAGGTGATACCTTGCTTGAACTGTACGATTTAAAACAGGAAATGGATGTGCTTACTCATATTTTGCGAGGCTAGACTTAGTGCCTTCTCTGTGCTACGAGACCCAACTGGCTTGTTTTGAACTCTTCCTTGCTGCTCTGGCAGAAACATTTGAGGCACCAAAGTTCAGCTTCCTTATGCACTCCTTCCTGAAGAGCTGGACGTGAATCTGTTCTTGCAAACCACAAACATATTTCTCATTTGCAGCATAGATGGTCTGATTTTTTTAAAGAAAGTACAAATGCTTACAAACCAGATTAAAATAAAGTAACTGTCTTCAGTGTTCTTACTCTAGTGAACATAAGGCATTGGAAGAAAAACACGTGTTTATATCACAACAGATATAGACAGGCAACTCACAAATTAAGGAGGCTGGTGGGGGGAAAGCAGTCAAAAAAATTCTCAATGCAAGGTTTTGACTGCTGGGGAGACACATTTTTGGTGTTACCCTTTTATGAAGGTACGTACTGCAAAATGTGTGCAGTTCACATCCTAACCCTAAAGCTAAAACAACAGAATTAAACCTGAAGAGAGTGTTGAAAGGTTAAGCAAGGTTGAAGTAAAATGCTAGTCTGTAGCTTGACAGTGTAACTGTCTCAGCTTCTGGGGGGGAAAATCATAGTCAAACTAAATGCATTTGAAATTAGAGGACCAGTTGTGCATAAGTACTTGCAGAAGTGAGACTTGGCTATTATCCCACAGGAAAGCATCTTTAATTACCAATGGAACTGCTATTATTTCTGGCCAAACAATCAGTCTGCATTCTCAGACTGCTAGACTACCTGTCAATATTTTCATATTTCAAGTATAAGCACTGCTGTTCAGTGGAGTGCCCTCGGAACAGCGAGCTGATGAACACACCTGTAAACTGCTAACAAATACTGTCTCAAGAAGTGACAAGCTATAAAAGTTCTTGCTGGCTGCTTTCCATCTCTTACTGTAACATACTGGACTGTCAGTATTCAATTTTTAACTGGTGTCACAGAAACTGAGTGTAATAAAACATAAGCACCCTCATCTGCCCGCGAACATGAAATATTTTTACTTTGGCTTTCATGTTTTTTTTTTTAAACTAGCAAAATCCATGAGAAGAGGGAATAAATATCTCTGCTCTGGATTTGAGGATGCTAACCACAACATGCTTCTGCACTGGTGTCATAGAGGAAGGAAAGCATACCTCTGTGTCCAAGTCACAGGGTGGATTTGGGCTATAATTTAATTTCCACAGCAGCATGTCCCAATCAGTTGGAAGGCCTGTAGTTAGCCTGTTCTCAGGAACAACAAATAAATAGTTGTTTGAGGAAGCTTCGATTACTCAATACAAACTTCACTTCCAGCTGAAGTGGCAGTTCTCGCATTAAAGTGTTCCGGAAAACTTCCTTCAGTGATGCTTTCGGCTCTACCAGCAGATCCTGCCACGCAAGGAAGGCAATATACCCATAGCCTAGCACAGCTCTGCTGCTAAAACGAGTTCACTTTGAGGTGCCAAGTTTGCAGGGTGTGCTTAGGTTGGAGCTGAACTTCTCCCTCCTGGGAGGGGAGGAGAAAAGTTTCAAGTACTCCAAATATAAATGTAACAGCTTCTCAGACCACGTTTCTCTGCCCTTTTTATCAAGCAAATTAAATCAGCATGCACAGCAGCAGAGCGGGTAGAAGATAAAGCATCTCTTTAAAATGTAAGGCTCTAGAATATGCACTCCTCTCAGAAAAGGAAGTGGAACACTTTGATGGCTGCCTCATGGAAAACACGGCCACATCTGGGTATGAATGGCTTTCTGTGGGGATGGAGCAGTGTCTTGAGGCTTTCTCTCATAAATGAGGAATGTTCTGCCACTTTTCTGATCAACTAATGGCACATACAGATGATGTCCAATTACTTAGTAAATTCTGTTTATACAGAATGAAGAGAAACTTTCCTGTTTCTCAGACTTGATACTGCACGGTGCCTGTGGCAGGCAGTGACCTGAGCTATTGAGGTACCCTCGCATGTTTTTGGAGAAGCACAATCAAGGTTTTTGTAGCCTAAAATGTCTTATCAAAGCTAAAGTTGACATTGGTGTTGTGCACAGACAAAGGAAGACTAAACTTGTCATTCAGCCTGGAACTGTGGAGTATTTCTGCTAAAGCTCCTTGCCTGTGCAACAGCTGCTTGAGATAACAAGTTTACCTTAGGCTTGTACAACCATCTTCCTCTTAAAGGTCAAAGAGTATTTTCTACTTAAGGCAACAAAATGAATGATTTCATCCAAAGTTGGACAAAGGCCTTCACCTAAATTGTGCTGCCCAGCAACCACAATACACAAATGCAAGTAAAAAACACTTAAAAGTTTTTTCCCCTGGAGTGAACTTTACAAACACTTCTCATTTCTACCAGGAGCTTAGTCTGGTCTTGTCAGAAGCTTGTGCTTTCTCTAATTGTCTGCACAAAAGGCTCTTAAATAATGTTTTGACAGCTGAAATATTACATCTTCATAAATAAAAAGAACTGTCAATATTGCTAGCGCAGAAGCAAAGGAACCAGATGCAGTACTAAAAGCTGGGGGAGGGGACAGTGATTCATAAGTTAAGCAAAGCATCTGCTTATAGTTTGATAGTAGCTGTCTTGCTAAATCCAGCCTAGAAATTCAGACTGTGCTACAGCTGGCACAGAGATTATGAACGTTTCACTGGCCAGAGATCTGTTCAGGAACAACAGCATCAGATCACAAGGGTATTCAGCTCGCTTCCGTCCTTTTCATTTAAAATATAGAAGTGTCCCTGTGCCTAAAGGTCATTCTTGCACCTGACTTCCAAGCCTAGAAGAATCTACTATAGTAGTTCTATGCGGCACATTTCTCCCAGCCTCAGGTTGCACGTGGGCCTTTACCTTGAGCCTTTCTCTACTTTTACCCTGGCTTGGAAAGGCGCACGCAGGCTCTCATTTCTCTCCCGAGCTCAGTTCTCCGTCCTTTGATCACCCTTCACCCCGCGTTCAGCTGACATGCACAACAAACCTCTTGAAAGCCCCGATGCAAAAAGTTTTCAAATAACCTGCAGGGAAAGGCAGCTGGCAGCACGTCAGCGGCATCGCTCCGCGTATGGCCAACCGTGGCCGGGGCAGCATGTGCTGGGAGCTCACCGCACCGCCGGGAACCGGCTGCTTCGGGACCAGCAGCCCAGGTACGGCCTTTCCGAGGTGAGGGTCCCCGAGGAGAGGACCCCGAGCAGCAGGCCCAGGGGAAGGGAAGGGCTGGGCTCCTCCTGCAGCCGACCAGCCCCCCTAGATGAAGCGGGGACCCCGGTGAGGAGCCCCTCAGCTCCTGCAGGGGCACCCCGGGAGCACCGGGGGGGCTTCGGCCTTTCTGCCCGTGTGCCCCCACCCTGGTGGTGACCCCCTTTATCCCCCTTTATCCACCCTTCCCGGCTCCCACCCGCCACACCCGGCCCCTGAGGCCACCCCCCCACCACAGACAGCCGTTTCCATGGGGAGCAGACCCCGGTGCCCCCCGCTACGTGCGGGGGGGACCCCATCGGGCACAGCCCCCCCGGGGGGGGGGCGTTTCCATGACAATCCCTCCCCCCCTCCCCTCACACCGCCCCCCCCCCCCCCCGCGGTCCCCCCCCCCCCCCCGGCGGGTGGATACAGTTTGAAGCCCCTCAGGATCTCCTTGGCCCGCTCGTCCGTGGCCGACATGGTCCCGCCGCGGGCGGAGGGGGCTGCGCGGGCCGGGGCCGGGCCGGGCCTGGCCGGGCGGGCAGGAGGCGGCGGCAGCGGCGGTGACAGCGGCGCCTCAGGGCCCCCCGCCCCTCCTCCCCCCCCCTCCGCTCCCTCGCACCCGCCACCGGCCGCCGCAACCAACCCCAGCCGCCTCCCTCCGCCCCGCCTCCCGCCCAGCCCAACCGGCCAATCACTCGCCGCCGTCCCTATAACGGACGGGCGGCTTGGCCAATCGGAGCGCGCCCTCGCGGCTTTACCCCTCCCCCCTCTTTCTTCCCCCCCCCCCCGCCTCGTTCAAGGGCGGCTGCGCAGCGGGCGTTAAGGCGCTCGGCGCGGACGGGCCCGTCGGCGGGGCGGGGACGGGAGGCGGCGAGGGACAAACTTGGTCGGGAGCGGGGCGTTTGCGAAGCCCCAGGGCTGGGCTCCCCGCTGGGAGGGAGGCGGCGGGGTGTGAGGGGACACCCCTGAGGGCATAGGGGGGGAGCCCCACAGGGCACGGTTGGGGTCTCTTTGTGTTTTGGGGTCAAATCCCGGTTTCCATCAGTCTGTGCCGGGAAGTACAGGCTGGGCAGTCTGCATTGTCCTGGTTTGAGGTCCTGGGAATCGTGGAGGAGCTGAGAGAGAAAATGTGGAGATCTTGGGACTGCTCCCAGCCCAAGCAGCAGCACATGGGACACCATAACTCAGAGGGTCACAGAAGTCCCATGTTCTCTCAAAATTCCTCAGCCTGTATTAACATAAATAGCATGACAGCTTTTCAATCCGCTCATGAGAAACCTACACAGCAAGTCTCACTGTCCCTTTGTTCTAAAAATCTCACCTTTGCTTTTACATCCCAAGCACGTGGGGTTGGCAGGTGTCACAGCTCCTCAGCTGTCCTTGCAGGTGAGAAGATGCTTCCAGCCTGCCGTCTGCCTCCCCAGGGCACTGCAGCTGCTGTCCTCCCAAGGTGCTGATAAAGGATCTGGTGTTTCACTAGGATAACTGGGAGATGGGTTTGCAAATTCGGGCCTTCTCCCAGCCCACGCTCAACAGAAGGGGTTATACTGCCTATCGGCCACCATCCGGATACACATCAGACTGCCCACGGTGAGAGATGTGAGTCCAGCCAGCAGCTTAGTCCCCGGATCCTGGGAAAAGTGGAGAGCTTGGCAGCTTCTTCAGCAGCTTCTTTGGTGCTCTGCAGATGTGTGCTGGCAGCTGAGGTGCTGGAAACCTGGAAGGAGCGAATAAATGGGTGAAGCATGGTGAAAGCACTCATGGATGGGGAGTGGAACCGCATCCAAGGCTGCATTAGCATTTACGTATCCCAGTTTATCCCTAGAGCATTCACTTGGTCACACGTAGATGTTCCTGTTCTAATATGGCTGTAGTGCCAGCAATTGATATTTTGCATTAAGTTGGTTGGGAAGTAAAATTAGTGGACGTTTTATGAATCAGATCCTAATCCTGGCAGATAAATCTAGCCTACTGCATGATTTCTTAATATAACATGTTATGTGGGTTATTGGTAAGCTCTTACATTGTCCTAAGGAACCTCTTTCTTGATTTAAACCACCTTATGTATGAAAGGTGAGGGAAAGGTTAAGAAACACAAAAGTGCCTGCTTTTACTATCAGCCCTCACCTTGGTGGCACTGGGTGTGAACTTTCTGGCTGGTGACACATCAGAACTGGGATTTCAGGGAAGAAGAGCCAGCTCCAGAATCGTGCCCTGGGGCGCAGGGAGGTGCACACCGAGGAGGGGCAAAGCTGACACCGCCTGCCTGGCAGCAGGGTGAGGATGGGCAGGATGAGCAGCAGGTCGGGTGCTCAAAAGCCCAAAGAACCAGATGCTGAGCTCAGTGTGACTGAACCGTGGGACAGAGGGCTGTCGCTGCGCTGTAATCCCAGCCTTCCCCGTCTCCGTGCCTTACAGGTGAATTACAGGCTCGTCCATTGTTTCCTGACTGAGAGAAGTGATGTTCTCAAAGTCTCTCTGGGGCTCTGTGACCCCACTGCTTGGAGACGTTACTCTGGATTTATGGTTTCTTTTCTCAGGCAGCACAAGGAAGCAAGGTGAAATTATCTGCTGCCTAAAAGGGACCTAGATTACAGAATCACAAGGGGAAGAGACAGGGCGAGCGAAGAGATAATGCTAACATTAAAAGGTAAAATGGATTAACATCTCCCTGCATGCGGAAAGCTGCGTGGGTGGACCAAGAGGTTGCAATAGCAGTTTAAAAGGAGACAAGACAGCTGGGCATACTCATGTTTTTATTTTATTTTTAAAAAATCCATCCCAGAAGCTGAGCTTAACCGATGCTATCCTCCAAAGTCCACTTCAGCCAGCCAGGCTGGCTGGCAGCAGCCAGGAGATGTCAGGACAGCCTGGCGAAAAGATCCTCCTGGATGACCTAGAAGGGGCTAATGCAGCAGGGCTCAGTAGTAGACGGTTGATTTTTATCTGTGGGCTCCAGGAAGAGGTTGCAAAAATGATCCATGGGAAATAGCTCTCTGTTACACATTTCCATGTCTGCATCAGCACTGGATTTCAGCTTGAAGAGCTCTTCAGGCAAATGAAGTGACGCACTTTTCTCCCAGGGCAACTGTGCCAGTGTACCTGTGGGGCAATACGAACCGTGGTGGAGGGCCTGTTTCGGTTGTGATTGAAGAGGTAATTCTCCCTCCCTGTGCAGATGAGATCTAAGTGTAGCTTAAGCAAATTACTGAATGGCTTGTTATAGCCCTGGCTGAGTTCCCTTGCTGTGCAGGGCCTAGTTTTTTCCATCCAATTTGCTTCGAAGCCCAGAGTGTCACAACAGCATCCCAACACTTACATCTCTCCGCTTGCCTGTCACCCCTTCTTGGGAAGATGGGACCCCAGGGACCAGCTGTGGATGGCTCCGAGAGGCAGGCTAAGCCCTGTCAGTTTCCCTAATAGCTTCTGATGTTTATTCCCTGAAAGCTCCCCGCTCCTGGCCATGCCGGTCCACGGCTTGATCTTCAGGGACTGGCTGACTGAAAGCCAGAAGCACTTTGTTCTTTGCTAAGGAATTTTAAGCAGAAGCACGCTTTATTCGCAGCACAGCACAGATGAGCATACAGATTTCGGGAAGGGTAACAACCCCCAAAGCCCTCTCGTTCCCACCCCAGCTCTTCTCCCTCCTCCCCAGAGTCTTTTGGCTCCTGGTCTGTGTCCTGGACAGGATCTCAGCTCCTCCAGCTGCCTCCCTGCTCCCCACGCTCCACACAGCACAGGCTGAGCTCTGTGTTTTGGTTTGTCACTCACACAGACAACTTGTCTAGAGAATCTAAAACCACTTCTAGCACCTTGTGATCCTTCACCCCATCTTTTTGGCATTTTTCCATTCGCACCCCAGGATGACTGGCTGGAGGGGCAGTCAATGGCTCAGCTGGCAGCCTCCATTGTCCTGCCCAGCACAACTGCTCAATTGTTTATCGCCGCTAATGGCCCCGTTTCAGCTTCTCGGGCATTGTCTGGTTCATGCCATAAAATGGAAGATTTAATCCGCTCTGAAGGCTGTAGCATATGCACAGATTCGAAAAAAAAATGAATGGAACCTGTAAGTGTAAAACAGCCCCACGCTGCCGTGCCGTCAGAACAAAGAGCACGCTAAGATGTGGCTTTGAAATGCCAGCCCCGCGCACGGGTCACCCCGCAGTGCAAAAACCCCGAGACGATGCCACAGCACATCATACCCCAGCACCTGCTGTGCCCTCGGAGCCAGAAACTTTGCTCGCTTGTAATTAAACAGCTTTTCAGGAAGCGGTGGAGCCCGAGAGGAGGCGTTTGGCTTTAGGGATCGCGGCGTCATAGCTCAAGGAGACCCAGCACAGCTAGCAGTGGGGACGGTTTGACACCCCGTGCTCTTAGGGATGCCACAAGGCCAACCAACCTCACCCCACCCCATTAATTGAGCGTGTACCAGCCGTGCATGTTAATCACAGCCTAGTGTTACACAGATGAGGGGGTGAGGGGTGGTGTGGGGCTGACACTGCCGTACCCCGCTGCACGGCGTGCTTGAGGCCATGCTAGGTTCTGCTTGCTGGATGAGGACGGGAGCATGAGGCGAGATGTGTGACAGGAAGGGGTAAAAGTAGGAAGAAGCAAATTTGGTGGCAGAAGCCACGGTGACTGAGGATCCCACTCGGGACACTTCATCACCCCGCGTGAGGTAAATCCTTCGTGGGGGCTGCCGCCTGCCTCCCCTCACCCTGGGCGTGCTCCCGCCAGCCACAGACCCCAGCTCGTGGGCTACCAAAAGCATTTTTAGGGCAGCTCTCACAGACCCCCCGACCCCACCGGCGGGCCGTGAGGGGTTGCCAGGGCTTTTCGGCCCCGGGCCCCGCGCTGAGGGCGGAACGCTCGGTGCGCGGCCGCGCGGTCCGGGGGAAGGAGCGGCGCGGGGGACGGCGGCGCCGCCATCATGGCGGCCTGAGGCGCGGCGGGCACGGCGCCGGGGGCCGCAGGGCGGGAGGGAGGCAGGAGGGGAGGCCGCGGCGGCGAGGTAACGCCGGGGGACGGAGGGACGGAGGCCAACGGGGCCCGGGGGAAAGCCAGCCCGGCGGTGGGGACGCGGGGGACGCGGGCTTGCGGGGCAGGGAGGGGGCTGGTTGCCGCCGTGCCTCGGAACGGCTGCGGGGAGGCGGGGGGGAGAAGGCGCCGTGGGTGCCCGGTGGGGTCGGGGCTGTCCCCTCGCGGCGCCGGTGCTGCCGCGGTTCCTGTCAGGTAGGGCAGGGGGAGAGCCGGCAGGGGAAGCTTAGAGGGGGCAGAGAGCCGGCGTGCCTTCCTTTGTACGGTGCCTCTGCAATCTCACACAGCGGTGTGTGCAGGGTTGGCCGGGAGGGAAGGCTCGGGGCTGGGAGGTCTGGGTTTCATCCCCGGTCAGTCGCTTCGTGCGTGATCTTGAGAGAATTGGCTGCCCGCTGTACCTATTGCCTCGTCTGTGAGCGGGGTGAGCGGTGCTGGTGTACCCCCAGGCGTGTTGGGAAGTCACACTGAGCGTTACAGGGGGTTCTCCGTGAGAAACTGAGGTACTGTTCGGTCAGTATATGTGATTTAATGAAAATAATCCCAAAGAGACCTTAAACTGAGAGTCTGAAGATCTCGGTGTGGAAAGCACGAAAAATTGCCCTCTCAGGTTGTAACTGCACTGAGAGGTGTGATGGAATGGAGTAAACTGTATTCTCAGGAATTTAGTAATAAGTGAAGCTGGCTGCATTGCTTTCAAAAGCCTTCGTTTGCTCAGGCATGGCAAAGCAAGGCGAACACCTGTGTGGCAGTAATGCCCTCTCTGGGAGCAGATGTGGTCCCAGGGGCCAGGCTGAATGAGACACAGGTTCTCTGCTGTCTGATTTTCACCAGAGTAAAGGCTTCCTCCTTATGCATGAGAATTATCTTATGTAAATGTAACATGAAAAAAAACCCTTATCTGCTAAGTTTTTTGTCTGGCGACTGAATAATATGCTTCCAAAGTTTTTCTTAGTTGCTTATAAAAATAAGTTTGTTTCGGTTGTTTATAAATAGTGTTTTATATTTCAGAAGCAACATGTTGGTGCTGGGAGACAATGCGCACGGCAGAAATGTGAGGGAGCAGTAAAAGACAAAGACCTCCCTCTACAGGGACTTAAATAGAGCCTTTGTAGAAAGGGTATTTTTATCACTGGAGCTTTACAGTTAACCCAAAACACTGAAACTGTGTCATGTAGGCTAGGAAGCCACTTACAGGCCCCGGTCATTTTCTCCTTTTAGGCTGAGGGAAGCAATGTGAGTTATGTACTCATGCTTTGTCTATGCTGATGGCAAAGGGAAAGGTGCAAAATGCAGGCCTACAAGGTAGGTGAATTCTTCAGAGTGAATAGTCAGTTGCTGTTCTGAAGCTGTGTAATGAGTTTTGGGAAGGAGGAAGTCCTAGGTGGCCTGTAGTAAACATAATGATACCATCTCTGATAACACAACTTCTGCAGTTGGCTTTACTTCACGGCATCAGTGGAAGGCACAGGTATGAAAACAGTGTGAAATCTAAACTCTTCCTACTACCATGAATGGTTCTTGAGGGAACTGACCAGGCTGCAGAAATTTTGCTCAGATATTGTCTGAGTTGTTTTTTTGCTTCCCAGATGGATCAGAATTTGCGCCTGTAGGGTTCCTGGCCTACCCTCTGAATGCCAAAGGAAAAGCCAGCTCAGCTGACACTGAGACGTTACCATGCGGTGCGCACCTTCTGCTGCACAGTCAGACAGAATATAGCGGAGGGGAGATCATAAATTAATGCTGTTTTCTTTTATTGACAGGTCGAAAAACCTAGAATGGCAGGAGAACAGAAACCGTCCTGCAACCTTCTAGAGCAGTTTATTTTACTAGCCAAAGGTACAAGTGGCTCAGCTCTGACTGCTCTTATAAACCAAGTGCTGGAGGCCCCTGGGGTTTACGTCTTCGGAGAGCTGTTGGAGTTAGCAAATGTGCAAGAGGTAAGAAATGAGTTTCTATACTAATGTTCCTTCTGCACTCCCACTGCAACGGATCCCCTACAGTTTCCATAGACAGCCTATGCTTGTGAAATTTCTGTGCCAGGAGAGGCCTGATGTTACTTAACCTCAGTTCTGAGATGTTTGGGTATGAGATTGACATTGGTTTTGCCTGTATGTGTTTAGATGTTTAAAAAATGCCTATATAAAGTTTTACTACCTTAATGCGATTGCTAATAAAGCAAAAATCTGGCAGCAGCCCAGTAACGATCCTAAGAAGGCACCTACCCAGCCAACAACAAAATCCCTTTCTATTCCTTCGCTGTCCTGGAAAGCAGAGCCTCAGAGCTCTCCAAAAATCTTCACGAACAGATGTCTGGTGCATCAGACCTGGGTGGTAACCAAATCTAAACCATTTCAAACCAAGGTGGAAAGTAAGTTCCAGGGCTTTTACAGAGAACGCCGTGCCAGCACCGCCCTCTACATCCGTAGGGGATTCTAGGTTGAGTATCTCTGCAGGTGGGACAACGTGGCCTGCAGCAAGTGTGACTTTCCAGATGGGCTTCTAGGTGTGTCTAAAAATGCCTCTCAGGTTATCTGGCTTCAAACTGCAATTATTTTATTTCCCCGGACCTGTGTGTAACAAATGGTATTTAAAACCACCACCACCAAACAGAACATGCACACACAAGACTCAATAAAAATCCTGGATTGGTGCTGCAGTTATTCCAGTGAAGTGTTTGTGAGCACTAATGTCACTTTCAAATGCACTTAGCTTAGAACATTTTTAGCTTACTTTGAAGTTTTCTGTGGTTCTGCAGATGAACTTCCTTAGGTTTCCTGCTAATAGCAAGGATCTTTAACCAACCAACGCCGCTGCCCGCGTGCTTCTTACCTGATGAGAAGAGCGGGCCCTGTCAGATGTCAGCTGCAACCGAGCTGCTTTTTTCTTTACCTCCTCAGAAGCTGCACAAAGCAGTTGGCAGGCCAAAGTATATTTAAGTTCAGTTGCACAGAAAGGGGCGGATCATCTTGATTCCGAAACTGCTGGAATTTATTGCTGCTCATGAGGCCTTAGAAAGGGTCCAGCTCTTTAAGCATTGGGCATAATTGCTATCAGGGGAATACTTGTCACACGTGGGCTTAAAACGTGCTCTGGAGAAGTTGCCTACCAGTATCCTGTTGGCTGTTCCTGTGTTCCATGGCATTTCTTTTTTCTTCCCACCCAGCTTGCTGAAGGGACTAATGCTGCTTATTTCCAGCTGCTGAACCTGTTTGCATACGGCACGTACCCAGACTACGTAGGTAAGAGGCTGCTGCCTGTTTGTCATTGTCAGAGGCAGTTTTTTAGTTTCTGTGGTACCTGGTCTGGTGTGGCTGGGTGAAAATGTTTAAGCACAGAATTTGCCTGGGAGAATCATTTCCAGGAGGTCGCTGGGTCGTACGCACTTCTTAATTACTAGAAAGTGGAGGAAGGGTCCCGGGTAGAGTTTCTGCTATTTTACTGGTTTGGCTTGGACTGCAGCACTGGGTTGCAATGGTCTGTAGCGATACTCAGTGACATTTATAGACCACTTACCTCTGCTTTCAGACATCTGCTTTCAAATGTAGATGATGCTGGTTATGGAAGTGGCAGAAAACTTTGAAAAAAATAATTCTGTGTTATTTATCCTACAAACCGTATAGGTTTTTATAACCTTTTATTGTGACAGCGTTGCTGAAACAAAGTGAAACATTTCTTTGCCAGAACAGAAATTGAAATAATGACTCTCATGCATCTACAGAAGGAGGCTACGTGTGAATCATCTCAGTATTTGTCGGGATGTGCTACATCTCTTGAGCTCTTATGCTTCAGTTCTGCTGTAATTTAGTACTTCATGGGTGGGTAGCAGCCTAATCCAGACTATTGCAGACTGCGACAAGTAATTCTGTTGTGGTGCCGGCTATCGCTGTGGTGGGTGAGCTACCCAGTTCCAGCAAGAAGTGGCATCAGGAAATGCAAGGGCTGGTAATTCCGGGGGCTGTGGAGCAACAACAGGAGCCTCATGAATTCTGTGACCGATTAGAGGATGCGTTTGGTGTGGGGGGCTCTTGCGTCCCACTACGTGATAGTGCAGTTCTTTTCCACGTGAAGAAAGGGAAAGGGGGGGAAATAGTCAAAAGGTAGGGCACTGAGTGAAGTGGGATAGCTGGGAGAACTGGAGTGCCTCGAAACACTAATTTTCATTAAAGCAGGTATTTTAAAGACTTTCTTTGGTTTGGGAAGCTGGCTGTTTCCTTTCTGTTTTTAAAATATTCATCAGGCACGTGGGTGTAACATAGTGACAGTGAGGCCATGTAAGTATGTGGATTAATAGTTTCTTCTCTCTTCCTCAGTCTGGTACTTTATACTTCCACCTGTAAATTCTGTAGCTCTTTAGGGAGAGAAAGCCAGCCATGTTTTCCAAGCAGAACAGCAAGAAGCATTTAATTCTGTCAGCTCATTAATGAATAAAAATGACTCGGTGGTAGAAACAAAGCATTTACCAGTTGTTTTGGCAGGACACCACTCGTGTAGATGTGAATTACATTCTAATTCCAGAATCAGAATTACTAAAGAAACAGAGAAGAATGGGGTTGCCAACTTTTTCTTTAAACTTTTTCCTCTCTCTTAGCGTGCTCATGTGTCATCGGTGGCAGCTCTCCGCTTAGCAGCACCCCAGTAGCTGGAGCTGTCTTTCAGGATTCAGCGTAGCGTAACTGGCCTGCAGTCTTGCAGCCTGCGTTTTGTAGTTGTTGAAGGAAAGTTCTGAATCTTGTCTCTTTAACGTTAACAGCAAACAAAGATAACCTGCCTGAATTAACAGCAACTCAGAAGAACAAACTGAAACACTTGACAATTGTAAGCCTGGCTTCCAGAATGAAGGTAAAGTTCGCTGCGCGTGGTAGCAAACCTTTTTGTTTTTAATGGCATCAGTGGCATCGCAGATTTATTGGGTTGCATGAGTACTTACACAACATGCTGTAACTTGAGAAGGACTTGCAATGTGCAGTGTTCTCATGGTGCGTTTGGGACGTTAACTTAATGGACTTGTGGGGATGAGGTACGGGGGTGTCTGAACAGCCGTAGTATTTGGTTGGTAAGGGCTGGGAAACTTCATATGGCTCCTTTCGCTGCTGGAGATGGAGAATCTTTCTTAAAAGCACCGACTTTCTGTTCTGGAGAAAAAGCTAATCAACGATCTTAATTTCTCCTACAATGCTGTTATCTTTTTCCTCCGGAAGGCACTATGCCAAAGCTTCAGGAGTTACCCAGGCTGTGTCAGAACACTGCACAGCCTGGTAGCAGCTATTTGTATTGCCACCAGCAGTCACCGCTGTACTTGCGGGCTGAAGTGTAGGAGACAAAAGTTTGGGCCTTGGCCTTCTGCCTGTTTCTGTTTGAGACTCAGCTGTTCGTTCTGGGTAGGACTGTTAACTTTTGGGCTTGCTGGTTTCAGTGCATTCCCTACTCCGTGTTGCTGAAGGACCTGGACATGAGGAATCTGAGGGAGCTGGAAGACCTGATTATTGAAGCGGTTTATACGGATATTATCCAGGGGAAGCTGGATCAACGAAACCAGGTGTTAGAGGTGGATTTTTGCATCGGCAGAGACATTCAGAAGAAGGACATCAGTAACATTGTCAAAACGCTCCAGGAATGGTGAGGCTGTCTCTACGTTCCTTGCTCCTTGTGTGCAATTTGACTTGGTTTTTCGCTTGTTCCTTGTGTATACTTTTTGTTTTTTCTCATTCCTCGAAGTTTCAAGTGCTGGCTCAGTTTCACCACGTTTGTAAATCAGGTGTCTTCTGCTCTAAGTGGGCACTTGGAGGAAGAGACTGTTGGGCAAATTTTCCAAGATCTCATCTAGATTTCAACTTGTGTCATGCATCAAGCCAAACTACTCTTGAGATTCTGGTCTCATCGTGGCTTTTACATGGCAGAACCCTACTGAGGAGTCAGGGCCTTTTCAAACACTTGTGCCAAGCTGAAGTCCCCTTTCTGCTGTTACGCTTGATGATGGAATCAGAACTGTCCATTATTTTCCAGCCTTTTTCACTGTGATGAGGACTGCATGGACAAATTGTAGGGAATCACAGTTCTTAGCAGGGATGTCTTCACGTCTGAAGTTTTAGATGCCTTTGTTTGCCTTCTCTTTGTCCCTGCAAATGCAGGCTGCCTGCAGCCGTCACGCTGGGGCTGTGGTACTCTCTTTTTGTACCTTTGCTAAGAAGTTGCTTGTCACCTTTTTGTTAGATTCCCTTCCCACCCAAAGAAATTCCCCTGTAGGCCGTGCAGCCTGTGGCAGGTTCTGAGCTGACTGGGAGTCGCTGCCTAGTTGTTACGGTAATGGGTGCACAGAAAGTAATCAAACCGAGATGTAAATATGCTGCCCTGTGGTGGTGGTGCAGGGTTTTTGTTTGTTTCGTTTTGTTTTTTATAATCCACCCCTCCCCAGTCCCATCTCAGAGGGAGGACTCTGGCAGCTTCCAGGACCTTACCGCATTGTTTGGAAGGTAACAAGGAACCCGCTGCCAGTTCCTTTCTGCCCCTTCCAGTCATGAACACCGTTGGAGAAGCACTCGTGTCTTTTTGAATGCTTAACAGTCTGATGTTTGTGTTTAATTTTAAAATTGCATTGTTTTGCACCCCCTTTTTAAGCAGTAATTGATGAAAAGGAAGTTGATGGCGCAGTGAACCTGCTCTGAGGGTCTGATGGGTAGGTAAGAGTCTCATGGACTAGCTAAAGAATGCTGTGAAATGCATCAAGTACACAGCAAAGATTTTTCTCTCCAGCTTTTTTTGAACTCTGGTCTTCTCAGGAATATAAATGTAATGATTTCCTATACTTTTAGGTGACTTGAGGCTGCATCACTGAGCTGCTCCAGTGAGAGCCCATGAACACTCTGATACCGTTTGTGTCTTGCAGGTGTGACGGTTGTGAAGCGGTTCTTTTAGGAATTGAGCAGCAAGTACTTCGAGCCAACCAGTACAAAGAAAACCATCACCGAACTCAGCAGCAGGTAGAGATGGAGGTGGGTACGGTCGTTTCAGGCTGCTCTGTGCTTTTTCATTAAATGTTCCTGTTTACTGGATAATCTGGTAACACCTGGTTAATGGTTATGGCTTCCCTGAAGCAGGCTAGCAATCATGCCAATCAGATGTGCTGTCCTAGGGTAGGAAAAATACACTTCTGTTTCCGTGTGCTGGTAACACCACAAAGACCTACATCAAATTTGCCCGCTCTGAGCAGGTTGCAGCTTTTCTTTATAAGAATGGGCCAGGTGGGTGCAGTAGCTCTAGTTCCTCGACTGATTCGTTAGGGAAAGAGCGCTTGTAACGCAAAGCTTGGATACAATTCTGTTCCTTTTGTGGAAGGAAGGAAAATCTTCACTTTCATTCTAAATCTGAGAGTGTAGTTTTATATATTTATATATCGAGTCTCGTTGCTTTTGCAGAAATGTGCCCTCAGCATCTTCCCTTGGGGTATTTTGGTGTCGAGTGTCCAGAAAGGGATTGCTACAGCAGCGCGGGCTGGGAGCGTCCTGCTGTAGGTTGCATTCGCTTCGAGGTCGGTAGATGGCAGCACGGGCATGTGTTTTTAGCCCCTGCTGGTGTGTATTTACTACTGAGAACAAATCTTGGCTAATACAGCTGTAAAGGTGAAAATGGTCCTCCCGAGACGCTTGCTGAGAGTTTATTTCTTGCAGAGCGCTGCGTCCCTGTAGGTTTACGTTTGCTTTCTGAAGCAGTTTATGCCTGGCAGCTTGACTGGCATCCATTGTGCGTTTGTTTTGCCAGATGCCTTCGGCCTGGAGTTGGCACACCTGACTCCCAAACTTGTTTTGGCCTCTTTTTTTTGTTTGTTTTCCTTTTAATGCTTGCTGATTGTATTTCTGGTGAGCCCTACAGGGTTTCATGAGACAGAGTACGGTGCCTGTTGTTGTATCTCTCATTTCCAGCCAGCGTAGCAGAAGCATTACTCCTACCTCCCACAGACCAAGATCTGTTCCCGCTTCTAGCAAATACCTGTGGCTCAGAGAGCCTGCTAGGCCAAGTGGCATTTTCCCTTTTCACTTCTCAGCGCTGTCCAGAGCGTAAATTTATCTCTCAGCCTCCTTTGTCCCTGCTAGTTCTGGCCAGCCTAATGGTAAGGTGCCTACCTTCTGCACCGAGGCAGCAGTAGCTTCTTTCAGTCAACCAGGAAGGTGGCGCAGTGTTGTATTGTTGTGTCTCAAAAGTATGAAGAAAGCTCTAGTTGTTTCCAGGCTGGGTCCCGTACGGATTATTAACAACGCTGGCTCTCAGTGAGGGCACAGTGTTACCCGTTATAAACTCAACTGCAGAGCGTTTGTGGTCGGAGAGGGTTTTGTCTTTGTTTTTGTAACCTCCAGGGGTTTCTCAGCATGTTTATGAACAGAGTTGCTACTGTGAGGGGAGGAAGAAGCAGGTGCTGATTCGCTGTCTCTTCTTGGCCAGGTCACAAACATAAAGAAAACGTTAAAAGCTACAGCCTCGTCGTCGGCACAGGAGATGGAACAGCAGCTGGTAGAGCGAGAGTGCCCTCCGCACACAGAACAAAGGCAGCCCACAAAGAAGATGTCCAAAGTCAAAGGGCTGGTCTCCAGCCGTCACTAGAACATACCATCTAGACGTCATTCATCTAGAATGACAGCAGGAGGAGCAAAAAAGGGCCTGCGTCTCCTTTTTTCAGTGGGTTCTGGGCCAGTCCCTTCCAGGCTGGCAAATAAAAGCCCTGTTTGAATACAGCTCCCAGTGAGCAGCACCTGGCTCGGTTACGCTGTGCAGCCCCGATTCATTCCGAGGGTGTCCCTGTTCTGGTCCTTTCAAGAGGGACTTCTAAAGAAAGGGACTAGCCAAAAGGGGCAGTAAAAATAATAAAAAAGAAATCTGTGGACAGTTTTGCTCCCTCCCAGCCAGTCCCATTGCTGCTTAACCTTTAGGAGGCTGCTGTACTAAATCAGATCTTGGGAGAACTTCTGTGGCGAGAGTCTGAATCCCAGGGTTGAAGTGTGGCTACCAAAGCCAGGCTGGGAGCGAGGAAGCCATCGACACAGATCTTTTCGTTCCCAGAGGGAGCGCAGAAAGGTTTCTAGGCCAGGAACTGCTTTACGTGGAAGTCTTCAGCCTTTCCGCTACCCCTGTCTCTTTGAAACTGGGGTGAAATTCACACTACCTCGCTCTGTGAAGATGAGACCCAGTGCCGGGCTGTTTACTTACCTGTTTCCTGCCCTTCCTAAGCCCTTTAATCTCTCGCAGATTTAACGCACTGGTCTGCATCTCCGAGGCATCAACGCAGCAAGGAGGAAGCGGGCTGCCCTCCCAAGCCTTCCTTCTTGCAGACGGTTAGGGGCGTGCTAGAAGCCGTGTTCCTTCTGAACGTGATGCGACCTCCCAGAGCTGCTTGTGAGTTGTTTCCCCGTTGATACCTTCAAAGGGCAAAGCGCTTGCTCTTCCTCGGATGCTCGTGACAGCGGTCTGCGCGGAGAAGAGCCCGGGTAGCCTTGTGGCAGGCTGGTGGCCCAGGACCCACTGGCAGGGGTCGCAGCAGCATCCCCTTGCTGAAGCAACGGACTCGACTAGTCTTTCTGAATTTTGAACACTTTCAGGTTGTATTTTCCTCCCCCCCTTTTTTTTTTTTTTGTACATTGTTGTGATTCGAAAGCATTTCAGCCTTTGTTTTTTGTGTATTTTATTTGTTACAGACTAATTTCAGGTGATTTGCACCTGATTCGGCAAGGTGTGGGGTTTTTTAAAGGGGGAGGACGGGGTTGGCACTGAAACAGCAAGTCACAAAAAAGCACATTTTAGAAAAAAAAAATTAAAAATGCTGATTTAATGCCAGAGTTCGGAGTCTTGGCTTTGAGGCTGCCTCAGGCTTGGAGTCCAACAGCACTCGTTCACGTGACTGCTTGACTCTCGATGTTACGTTCTCAGAAGGTCTGACTGATCTCCCTGACGCATCTGGGAGGCAGGGGATTTCTGTTCCCGTACTGCCAGCAGTTCGTCTTTGTCCAAGCCTGCGTGGAAGGATCTGAGGCGAAGCCGGTAGCCGAGCCCAGTCTCCTGAGCCGAAACACCTTTGCTGCCTGGTAGTGGGAGGTTTGAAGTTTTGCTCTGTCTCTGGCCAACCGATTCCTTTCTCTGTGTCCAGCTCTGTAGCTTGGCTCCTGTGTTTTACTTCAGTCCGTGTTGGCTTTCCGTGAGCGGGAGGGGGAGCAGAGGGCTGTGCCAGTGCTCCAGTCCTGCAGCAAGCTGTCACCTGCACTTGTGCAGTGCGCGTGCCTTCCTCTTACTGCTACAGAGTTCTCTGCCATCTGCGTGTTCTCAGTCCTCGGCTACAGGACTTGATGTACACCTGTGAAAGTGAATTCCTCTCCCTTTTCCCTCCTGCGGTGCAGGCACACCAGCTTTCAGTCCTGAGAGGCGGCTCGAAGTGCTCCCATCCGGCTGCCTCTGGGTCAAGTCCCTTGGTTTCTGATTCTTTACCAGCTCTTTCCCCTGGAAACTCTAGCCAAAAGAGTCCCCAGTGAGGGATACAAGACGCTAAGTGAATAAGCCCAGAGCACGAAGCCTTCCCTTAGACCTCAGGGGAGCTCTTGCAGTGGAGCTGCGCGAGCTTCTCCCAGCGTTTAGCTGACAGCTTCGGGAGGTGTAGGTGGGTTTTGTGTACCCACGTCTAACGGGTGTGTGTGATGGAGGCGGACTGAGTCTGTTTCTGGCTTCCTGCGTGGGTGACTGCCGTGCACCGGTCATCCAGTTCCTCACAAGGTCTGGGTAGCGAGGGGAGGTTCTGCGGACATCAGCTGTTTGGTTTCCCTCATGTTTCTATCAGTCCTGCAAAGAGGCAAGAGGAATGCAGATGCCTTTGGAAATCAGTTTAGCTCCTCAGCAAGCCAGGGTCTGCTGGGGAAATAGACGTGAATTTGGCATCCTTGGTGTTTGCTCCCTGCCGGTGACAGGAGCCACGTTAGCTCACGGAAGCTTCGTTAGGGTGTTGGAAGTTCCAGGCTCATCCTGATGTTTCTGCTGTTCTCGAAGCCTGCGTGGGGCGAGGCTCCTATTTACACGTTGCCTCTGAGCAGCAAATAAGCGAGGCAGGAAACGGCCCTTTGAAAAAAGAGCTGTCCCGTGCCTGCTGGTGACAGAAGACTGAGGGGATGGGGCACTGGAGGGAGCGGAGCTGTTGGTGTGTTCGGCTTTCCCGGCGTGCCCGCGACACGCTGGGTGCCGCTAAAGGAGGGGGGTGTCTTTGCGATGAGCCCAGTCTGAGATGAGTCATGAACAAATGACACGCACAGAGTACCTGGGGGAGGCAAACAGCTCTGCAGCAGCTGGTTAATGAATCTGGCTTGAAGGAAAGGGAAGCTATTCCAGGAATGAAGCAGAAGGCATGGCTGTTAGCGGGGAAGGATGCGGGAGGTGCTGTGCCGTGCCAGAAGGACGAGCGAAAGGCGGTGTCGACTCCCCGTGACCGCAGAGAGGGCAGCAACCGAGGGGCCGGTGGGGGCTGAGCTGTGGGGGATGTCTGCGGGGCTTAACTGTGCCCTGGGGACGGGGGAGATGGAAGCAGAGGTGGGGCTGGTGCAGACTCCGGCGTATTGCACGTGTTGGAGGCAGCTGACACGGCTGGTCTGAGCGCCGCTGGGCACTGCTCCCTGGCGTGGGGAGAGCATCCTGAGCATCCCGACCTACTGCGTTTTACGGCAGCACCGGGCTGCTCCGGCTTCCTCCAGGGCTGCAGCAGGACGGAGCTGGAGCTATCGAACTTCTCTTTGCCTCCTCCCGCCCGGAGAGAGGCGAGTAGATGGAGCCGCCTTCCCTCCGCTCTTCGGGGCTTTGTTGTCTAGCCTCGTGTTCCGCAGCTCCGCTTGTACCAGTGCTTGTTTAATACGGAGCTGAGCACTGAGCTGGAAAATGGAAGAGAGGATCTCAGCTGATTGCGGTGCTGGTAGGCTGCCCTAGCCCTAAAGCTGTGCCTCATGCTAACAAATGGCCCTGGCGTTCCTGCTGTGACTCAGTTGATAGCAGCTAACATCAGGCAGTTCTGGAACATGATGAAGCAGTGCTGGTATCAATCTTTTTACAAAGAAAAAAAAAATATTTGGGGTGAAAATCTGTAGCTCTTTTACTTTCCTCCCACCTCCTTAAATGAGCTGAATGCTAGCTCAGTCTTCTGTTGAGAACAGGAGGTTGAAGTGGTAATGCTGACAGCCCCTGATGTGTTTTCAATTGAGACCCATCCTGCAATCAGTCTTGTGCAGGCTTCTGAAGTGCCACGGATGCTCACGGAGCTGCTTGCGAGGCCACAGTAGAATTGAGGCTCAGTTTTCAGACCAGCAGCCGAGTGCCACGGAGCCTCTGCCTGCTTGAGAGGCCTCCCTCCACGGATGGGGTGCAGGGGCAGGGCTTGTAGGGCCCCAGAGGGAAGCTGGAGAAAGGGAAGCTTTTGTGGCCGTGGAAGAGAGCGGTGGCAAGAGGTGACTGTCCTCCCACCAGCCCTGCGAAGTGGATTTTGCTGAAAAGCTTTCTGTTCCTGGAAGAACGGAAAACGATGCCGAACCTGGTGGGTGGTGGTGGTTGGTCTTCAGCATTCTCTGCCCGTCCTGTGATGGGAATGTGCGCTGGTTCGTGTGTCCCAAAAGGAAGCTGAGTTTGTTCACTGCAGGGAAGGTGGAAGCGAGCGCTGTAAACGCGGAGAGCCGTGTTAGCGTGTGGCAGATGCAATGAGTACATCAGACCTGTCCTAAATTCTGACTTCTGTACGAGTTTGAGTGCTGCCTGAGCTGTTCAGAGAGGCTTCTGGTTTTGAAAACCAAATAAAGCCCCAGCTCCTGCTGGGGTAAAACAGCCAAAGGTGGTGCAGAGTTGGTGCTGCTGGCTGTTACTTCGGTATCTGAGCCTCTTACAAGCTTTGCAGTGGAGAGAAACAGCGTTGCTTTTTATATAAAGATGAGAAAAAGGATAAGTCAAAGCACCTGTCCCACAAGCGTACAGGCCCAGCCCGTCGGACCTCTGTCATCTACTCCTGTGTGGAGCTTTCTGGTTTTTTCTCCCCAAAGCCCTCCGTGGTGCCTGACCTAATGCAAGGGAACCAAAAAGTGAACCTGTCAAGTTTATTTCTGTGTCATCTGAGGGCGAGTAACCCAGGGGCATCAAGGAAGGTAAATTAAAGCTTACAGGCATCTCAGTGCCTACCTGTAACCTCGCCGTTGTGTTTTCATTGTGGATTTGTGACCTGACAGTCTGGTAGAATTTCTTGGCAGAATTTTTAGAGATGTCACTGTTCCGCTCTGCTCCGTGGCGAAGGCCGGCGTCTCTCAGGCACTGTTGGCATTTTGCTGATATTTCTTCAGGTTTGGCCCTACCGCAGAGGTAAGCGATCGGAGGTACGGAGCCGTGCGTGTTCGCCTGACTCCCTGCACCCCGCTCCTTCGCGGCACGGCGCTGGCTGCCCCGTTTCCAGCTGCAGCAGCAGGCGGAGCAGCACCTCGCTCCCTGTTTCCACATAGGCAGGCACACGCTTGTTTTGTGTGGGGTGCAGGCCTGGCAAGGTGCCCTGATGTCCTTACAGAGTGTGCTGGCTGTGAGCGTGGCCTCTTGTCAGGAAGAGGCGGACTGAGGGAACGTGCACGCTGCAGACTTTAGGTAGTTAATGGGATGCCGTAAGGTCACGTACCAGTCCTGAAACGTGTATTTCCCCATGGAGCACCAGAGAAATTGTGCCTGTGGTCCTCGTTTGACCTACCTTTACTGAAAGGTGAAGCAGCTTCCACAGCCCCAGCTCTCCTGTAGAAGCCTGTGAATCTCGGTGTCGTTGGGGTGTTTTTCAAGTGCTCGCTCACCCGTGAGAGCTCCGTTTCCAGAAGAACTGCGTGTGGTGGATGAATGAAGCCTCACTCCTTCAGAGATCATCTTTTTGTGCCGCTCCAGCCACAGGTCTGTATCTTCGTGGTCTGAAGTTTGGAAGTGGTGCCGTGTGACTCTCCAGACCTCCTGAAGGCGCCGTTTATCTCACCGGCCCGGGTGTCTCAGTCGCTGCCTCATGATCAGCGCGATCATAAGGCTGCCTCGTGCTGATGCGGCACGTAACATCTCGGCGCTTCGTTCTCACCTCTGCAGCTGGCCGAGAGCAGCGCTTCCTGCAGGATCACCTTCCAGCTGCGATGCTGTCCTTTTACCCCACGACTGTGAGATAACACCTCTCCTTGCTGGCAGACAGGCCAGGTGGGTGGGCATCGCTCCTCAGAGCTGTTTTGGGAAGACGCAGTCTGCTGCCTGGTTTAGCATCCTGGAAGTCAAGGACAAGGACACGGGGTGGTTTCATAAACGAGGGGCAAAGCACGGAGCTGTGTCCTGTTCCAGCTCTGCTGCAGCAGAAAGCAGAGGGCAGATCGGCCCCTGTGCAGCTGAGTTTCTGGAGACTGTCTCGTGTGCTGCCTCGGTGGCAGAGGTTTGGGAGGTGCTGTGCTCTCCTGGCCGGGCAGAATGAATCCTTGCTGATTTAATTGAAGATGCAACGCATGTGCATGGGAAGGGGGAATCTCAAAGCTTTTAAGCTTTTCTAGAAGCCTTCCTCCTCCTGTGCATCAGACCTTCCTTTTCCCCAATGCAAACGCTGTGGGAATGCTGGCCTGGAGTATTATGGGTACTGTGCCCGGTTAATTAAGGAGGGGGCAGGAAAAATAGCCTGTGCCGTCTTCAACAATATCAAAGGGATGCTACCTAATGATTTTCCTATTAGCTCTTTTCCCAGCCTGCCAGAGTCACTGCAGAAATGTCATTTACAAAGGCAGTTTGCAACTCATTACCCGGGGTTTTCACTGTAGTTCTGCTCCAGAGAGCGTGGGCTTTTGCTGTGTGCCCCAACCTAATGAATTGCCTGATGCGGTTAGCGCTGCCGTCCCTTCTGACAAGGTTAGTTGCTGACTGACAGGAAGGGGCCTGGATTCAATTCCCTTCTTGTTTTCGACTCATGCTTGTGTCAAGAGCAGGCTCCCTCTGGAAGCTGCCCTGTGATCCCTTCCCTTCGTTTTTCTGCGTTCTGAGGGAAGCAGCCCGTGCTTGGGGAATTTCTAGAGCAAGCGGCCGGGGGTCTGTGTGCCGCTGCCTCCGGCAGTCCCCGCTCAATGCCTCGAGTCCCACTCCAGCTGGAAAATTCCACCGCTCTCCTGCTCTGGGGCTCTGGGCTTTTCTTCCTCTTCATTGGTTTGGGACTTGCTGTCAGCTGAGCTGGGCTTTGTAACCCTTCAGCAATAAATACCTTGGAAAGGCCGCTTTAATGGTGCCAGGGAAAAACATGCATCGTGGCCTGGGAGAAGAGAACTGATTTGCCATGTGTTGGAAGGCAACAGTGCCCTTATTTAGGGGAGCTCCAAGCTCTGCTCCAGCCTGTCTGGGCTTCGTGAGGCACTTCTACAACAGCCCTGGAGAGAACTGCTGTCCTTTTCCACTAGACAGCAGATGAAGAGGAGAAATCAGAGCTGTCCCTCCCCGTGTTATATCACAAATGCTCCTGAAGCCGAATGGTGCTGCTGCTCTTTTGGCAGGTAGGGCGGGAGATGTGCTGGTCCCGTGGGTGCTCGTGTGACCTCGGTGTACGCAGAGGAGCTCGGGACGCCAGCCACCCGCGCGTGTCCCCCCATCCTGCTAAGTGCCAGGCGCTGAGCTCACTTCTCAGAAGCTGGATGCCAGCCCCCCGAGGCTGCAGCTTGCACCCAAGGCAGCTCTTGCTATCCAATTATACCGTGTCCGTGCTGGGATGTGGCTGGGGAGGGTTTCCAGCGCTGGCCCCGCATCCTTTTGCTGGATGTCATGAGGGTTTGACCCGGCAGGACCACGCAAGAGGCAGTGAAGCGAGACCCATTTGTTCCCGCTGCATGCGACGCCTCCTCCCTTCTTAATTGGATTCCCGTGTCCCCCCTCTTTCCTCCTGGCCTCATTTCCTACCGAGCCCCTGTCAGGGAGCCCTAATTGTGGCCTTATCGGATGCTGGCTGTGCTTTAATGAGCCGTTTCCGTTTCCCATTCTGGCCCGTCTGCCAAGCCAGGAAGGTGCTCGTCAGCGCCCTGACGGCTGACCTCTGCTCGCAGCGCCGCGCTGCCCTGCAGCCCCTGGCTGTGCCGTGTGGGTGCTAAGGTTGAGTTGAGCTGAAAGTTTTCCCAAGTGCACTTTCACCCCCGAGCGCTGCCTTCTCTCTCTCCCCCACATCAGCTCGCATCCCCTTGTGGGCGCCTTGTTCATCCTGCAGGTGGGAGAGCAGCGTGCTGGGGGATGGGGTGACTTACCCCCGGTCAGGGGCGAAGCAGCAAAGCCAGGAGCCAGCTGTTATCCCCTCCTCGCTCTCCTTTTGCCAAGCTACTGTCCCTTTGTGATGCAGCTTTGTCCTTTTCCTCGGACTTGCTCTTTTCCAGGAAACCCAGTGGACAGAAGGGAGCCATGCTCTGAGGCTGTGCTTTTTCCCCCAGGACCTCGCTCTGCAAAGAAGTGGGAATCCAGACTGCATGCGACCCCAGGCTGCGATCTCTGATTGCCCCAACCTCAGCTCGGGTTGTTGCGCTCCGCGTAGGTGGTTGGGTTTTGTGGAGTGAATTCCTGGGACTGAATTCCCTCTGTCACCAGGCAGACAGGCTCATTCTAGGTCTGGCTTTGCAACAAGAAGCCAAAGCTGGAAGGGAAACGGGCTCCACCTCGGTCCCAGCCTGAGGTCCCTGCTCACATCCTGCTGAAGGACCAGGACCCGGAGGGTGCTGAGCGGTACCAGCTCCTTACACCGCTGTTCAGACCGGTGTGCGTGGCCTGAACAAGCGATTCCTTACTGACCTGTAGGTTTGCTGGGTGATTGTGGACAGCCCTCTGACAGACATCTCTTCAGGAGCATCTGGCACAGCCTCCTTTCCTCTAACAGCGCACAGAGCCAGCAGGGCGCACTTCATGGGCACGCTTTTTGCCTTACAGAGCCCTGGCGGCCGGTTCTCCTTACCCAGGGGCACCTCGGGAGGGCTCTCGCTGTCCCTGAGGCTGGGCACAGAGCTGCCCTGCCTGCCTGCCTCCCTCCTAGCTCTCGATTTTGTTCCCAGTAGGCAATGTCTTAGCGATCCATCAGCTGCTGCTTCCCATCCAGCTGGACTGTGGGCGCAGCCAGGTGGGTACCTGCCTCTCGGGGAGGTTTTGCTCCCGCGAGGCTGGAGACGCCACGTGCGCGCTTCTGAGCTGACGATTGAGCTGTCGGGTGTCTGGCTGACTCCTCTTGTCCTGTAAAGCTAATGTTCTCTAATAGTTGGGGAGAGCATGGCTGGAGGTTTCTATGGTTCCCTGCTGGTTGCTAAGGGAAAGGATCTCTTTGCCTCTGGGTCTCGGTGACTTTCTTTTTGCCCTGTCCTAGGCGCCGGAGCCCAGCGGTACATAATGCTCGTTGTTTCCCAGCCCGCTACAATGGTTAGGGCATAATTTGTGACTCCCGTCACGGCTGGGCTGGGCGCCCGCCACTCTTTTTCTAAGGCCTCTTTGAAGAATGAGACCAAAGAGCCTTCGTGCAGGAGTTTGCCTACTTGCTGTGCTCCCCGCCCCCTCGCTTGCTGCGTCCTTTAGAGCCCCGAGTCATTTTAGCGATTTATTTAATGCACTTTACATAGCAAGAAGCTGTAGCAACAGCTGTGTCCGTGAATCCTTACCAGGCAGCTCTCGGTATATTTTGGTCTATGTATTGTCCCAGGCACAGTTAAATAAACCTCTGCTGGAGGAAGGGACTTTGCAGCTTAGCAGCAAACGCTTGGCGAGCGAGAATATCAACAAGATACTTAGCAAGCTGCTGGATCCCAGAATAACAGCAACTCCAGCATAAAGCTCTGCTCCCGCGAGCACAGCCGGGGCCGGATCCGGTGCGGTCTCTTTGTTGCTGCCGGCGGGGACCGCATCTCCATAACGCCCCCAGTGGTACAGCTCGTTTCACGGAACGCAATTTGGACCCACACCTGCAGACTGGAAGTGGTTAAAACATGCCCAGACCCAACGCTGCGCTTGTCACACCGCTAGCAACTCCGGATCTAGGCTGTCGAACGTGCTGGGCTTATTTCCACGGGTGCGATTTGGGATCTGGGCGATAGATGAGCTGCCTGGGGCCGCGTGCTCTCGCGGTGAGTTCAGTTGGGTTCTGCACAGGCTTGCAGCTGCACGCAGCGCCGCGCAGGATTCGGTCCGTCTGAGCATCACAGGATTGGGTGCAAGTTTACTTTGCATATGGGATCAAAGCTTAAAATATCAGCTGGCCTTTCTCTCGCTCCTGACTTTTCTAAAACATCTGAACAATTTCTTCTTTCACTCTGTTAAAATCAATCAATCTGACATTTAAATTGTACATGGATTTGATAAATAAAGACAGGTTACAAAATGCCACACGGAATGATTTTTTTTTTTTTCTTTACCTTTTTCAACTACTTAGGACAAAAAATGTTACAATGCTTGACTTTTCATTTAGTTACATAAATAATTTTTTATAAATATCTCTTTATAAACAATATATAAATAGCTTTACAACATAAATACATTTATGCATGACATGAATTTACAAACAGCAATGTTATACAGCTGGCTTCATCAGTCTCTTGGAAAAGCACTGTCCCTTGTCTTGGTGAGTGTTTGTATATATAATATATATAAGATAGAGAGCGCTTTTTAAAAAAATAACAAAACCAAAACAGCTGGTGCCATGACTCCTCGTACCGAAAAGAAAAACACAGCCACATCTTTTGTCCATTTCGGGGGGGTCTCTGCTCTTCTAGGCGTTGCCTGGGGGATGGCCATGCCTGGCCGTGGTAGGAGAAAACGGACTGCTGCTTCAAAGCCCTGCGAGGAACAAGAACAAGTGCCTGTTAGTACTGGCCGTGCAACAGCCCTTCCCTGTTCCAAGCTGAAAGCCCCCCTGGAATAATCCTGGCATGGACCTGGAGGGATGCTGATGTCAAATGCTCTGCTCATGCTAAAGCCAGAAAAACTTTCCCCTTTGCTTTCTGGCTGTTGGGCATTAATGGGGGACGCTGAGGGAAGCTCCCTCTTCCTCCCTGAGAGTCACTAAAGAGCTTACAGCCTTGCCCTGTGTGCCCCTGCCTTAGGCTCCCTGCCTCACTAAACCGTTATCAGCGTGAAAGGACCAGATGAGGGAGCTGAGTCCAAAAGGAGTTGGACCTAGGACTCCTTTGCCCCAGTCCAGGCTGAAGGTTTCTGGTCCTTGCACCCAGTAAGGAGGATGTTTGGAAGCAGCGGGTGAGGACCTGACCTGGCTGGGAGACGAGCTGAGCTGAGCACATGAGGTGAAAAACTTCCTGATGAGAATTTGATGAGGGAGGATGGCCGTGAGCCGGCTGCGCGGCACACGTTTGCTTTTTGGAGCCCAGAGCTGGGCGTTGCCTTGGGAACTGAGCAGCTGGATGAGGGCCACCATCAGCAGGGGGACATCGCTCTGAGCAGGGCCATGGACCAGCATTAGCATCCTGCGGGCCCTGCTCATCCCAAAACTCTGCGGAGCATCGGGACGTCCGGATGCGGTCCTCTCCATGGCCGGTTACCCTGCTGCTGGACAAGGCCACGTCTCTGAGCCAGGCTGTCCCCAGTGCCATCGGGAAGGCGACACTTCCCTCGCCCACCAGTCCCTTTGGGGACCGGGGACACAAATCGCGGCTGTTCAGGTGCTCAGCCTGGCTTAGGAAGCGCTGCCCTTTGCTGTGGCTGCTACCAGGGAGGCACCTGCGGGCTCGCGCATCCTCTTGGCCTTCCAATAAATTAATTAACAAGTGGCTGCGATGGGTCCCTCGCTCATCCTGTCACAGGATGTGTGCCCTGTAGGGCACCTGGTGCTCGGAGCACCACCCGGGGCTGCCCCCACCCTCCTTTCAGCACCCTCCCAGAGCCCTGGGGACCTCCTCCCTTGGCCAAGAAGCCTCACACCCCCTAAATACCGAGGGAAGCCGCCAACCGCGGCCGGGAGAGCCCTTCGGGAACCCTCCCGGCCACCTCCAGCCCCAAAAGGGCCCGAGCGAGCGGCCTCACTCACCGCCAGGGGTCCCTCAGCAGCCGAGGCCGCTCATGGCGCCGATGCGGTCCAGCTTGAGGCCGAAGCAGCCCTTGCCGAGCCCTTTCTTGTGCAGGCCCTTGTGGCGGCGGCCCGGCGGGTCCTGAAGCAGCCTCGCCCAACCCGCCCGAGGCCGGGTTTCGGCCCGGGCCTCCCGAGCCTCCCTGGGGCCGGTGCCGCGGCTCCGCTCCTTGTCCTTGTCCTTGTCCCGCTCCTTGTCCCGCTCCGCGCCCGCCGCCTCAGGCGGAGCCGCCGCCGCCGCCGCCCCGCGGGAAGCCTGAGGAGAACGGGGGGGACAGAGAGAGAGGGTCAGGGGGTGTCCCTCACGGCACCCCCCCGGGCTCCGAGCTGCACCTCCTTACTATAAGACACCCCTCTGCCCCTTGGGGTGCCCCCCTTGGGGTCGCTGCGGGGGTGTGTGCCCCACAAGCAGCCCCCCAAGTCCGGGTGATGCACCCCGGGATGGCTCAGGGCAGCTCCCCGCTCCCCAAAGCGGTGTCCCCGCTCTCCCCACGCTGCCCGCCCTGGGATTAGGGCATCCTTGCCCCCTGGCAGAGCATCCCCAGTGTGTCCCCCCCCTGCTGGGGTCACAGAGCCCCCCGCCAGCTCTCAGGCTCCTTCGTGCTGGGGTTACTGCTTCTGTGGGGGTCACGGCGGTGCTGGGCTGCACCCCTGTTTTGTAGAGTCGGGGGGATCATGGACCCCCCTTCTCAGGGCTGCTGCCCGCCGCCCTGTTAGTGCTCTCTGCTCCCCCTCATCCTCCGATTCCAACTCATCACCCCAGGAGCACACCCCCTTCCTCACTGCCCCCCATCTCCCAGGCCTCCCCCCGCCCCCCTTGGGGCTGCAGCTCACCCCCATTTATCTCCCCGGCTCCCCCATATCACCCCTTTCTCTCCAGCGACACCCCTAGCCCCGTCCCCCCCCTCAGCCCGTGTCCCCTCTCTGTGCCAGGTCCCCGTGCAGGTGTCGGTGGCCTCCCGAGCATCCTCCTGCCCCGCAGCACCGCGGGACACCCGGCTCCTGGGGACACCCGCTTTTGGGGTGCCCCATGCCCAGGGGATGCTCTGGGTGCCCCTTGCCCGGGCTCTGGCCTCACACCATGCACCTGCACACGATCTGGGTCTCATCCCCATCCCCGGGACCCCAGAACACATGGGGGGACCCTGGGATGACGTGGGGGCCAGGGGCCGGCAGGTCCCTGCCTGGCTGTGAGGGGTAAGGGGTGCGCAGCATCCCCCTCCAGATGAAGGTCTGGGGCTCGCGTCCCTGGGACACACACATGTGGAGCAGAAGCGGGGGTCCCCAAGCACCTAAAAAGCCCCCGGGAAGGAGAACCCTGCCGTGCACCCCAGGGTGCCCCCACATCCCCCCTTCACCCTCAGGACACTTTCTGGGGAGCAGCGCCGGCAGAGCAGCGGGGCAGAGGCAGCCTTACCTTCTGTGGGAGCTGCGACGCCGGCTTCGCCTCCAGCCTGACGGAGAGCAGAGCAAGTAAAAGTCCACCAGCCAGCAAGGGTGAGATCTGCATCCTGCGGGGCAGCGCGAGCGGGGACGGGGGGCCTGGAGGCACCGGGGAGCGGAGGGGAGCCCCCGGGGAGAGGCCGGGACGGGCGGGAGTCAAAGTTCAGAGCGGAGCCCCGAGGTCCCTCCAGCCGCCTGCGAAGTGCCGAGCCAGTGAACTTGGGCTTTCTGCTTCATTCATTTTATAACCCAACCTGCTTGGTGATGTCATCTAAACAACCAGGTCCAACCCGGCCTCCTTCACAATAGCAGGAATTTAAAGGGGGGGTCCCCTCACCCCTGGCAGGAACAAATGACACATCAGCCCAAGGCAGCGGGCTCGGGGAGTTGGAGAACAACAAAATAAAGAAAGCGGGGGGCATTTGGCTGAGCCCCCTGCAGCACCCCCAGCCGCTCTGGGAGCTGCCTGCCCTCCCCTTGCCCCACTGCCCCATGGCCCCCCTGCTCCCCCACTTCCCCGAGTGACCCCCACGGAAGGGCAGGGGCTGGCTGCTGCAGGCTGGGGGGGGTCCCGGAGGGGGGCTAAGTCCCAAAGGCAGAAATGAGTGAAAAAAAAACACACCACTTTTAAATTTTCTACTTTTTTTTTTTCCACATCCAGGATTAAATCCGAACGAAACCTCCCAGATCCCTGTTTGCCAGGAGAGGGGGACGCTGCCCTCCCCGGCGGTGGCTCTGGGGACACACAGGGACGTGGTGACAGCGGCGCTGCCTGTGGGCAAGCAGGTGGATGCCTCGGCTCGGACGGGGTCCTGGCCTCTGCCTCTGCTCCCCTGGTGGGTTTGGGGGGCTGGATGTTCCCCGGACACGAGGCTTGTGACAGCTGCTGGTGATTTCCTCTGCAGGACACAGTCACCGTCACACGGTCGCTGCTGGGGACAGGACCTGCAAGGAGAAACCCAGCCGTGCAGCGTGGCCACCGGCTCTCCCACCTGCTGCCCGAGTTGGAGGCTTCAGGCTGGGACATCGGGGGTCAGCCCCGGCTGTTTGCCAGGGCTCAGGGCACACGGCCGGGGGTAGGATTTGTGCCTCCAGCACCACAACGGGGGCAGCTTTTTGCTGCTCTCTTCCTGGCAGTGCCGAGAGTGCCCAGCCCCATCCCTGGCCCCCCAAACCGCAGGGATGCTCTTCGTGGTCAAGGAGAGAGGTTCTCCCACATCCCTGCCCTGAGACAAGGAAAGCTCTGGGCTCTTTTCCCTCTCCCCAGGGTCAGCACCCGGCCGGTCCCTTCCTCCTGCAGGAGCTGCCCCTTCTCTGGGTCTCTCCGGGCTCTGCTCTGCCTCCCGGGGAGGACTGGGGCTCCTTGGGGGTCTGTGGTTTTCTGCTCCACCGCCCGGGCTACTGGGCACAGGCCACTTTGCAGGGAATCGTCTTTTCAGCTCCACGCGAACGGGAGCTGGAAGGAGAAGGTCTCGGTGGTTTTTCCATTGCGCCTGCCAGGTGGAGACAACTTGGGCTTTTTGGAGCGCAAAGTTGTACTTGGGCATTCGTCTGCGTGCAGGCAGATAAAGGCGATGGAGTTAGCCTTACAGCCAGCCCCGGGTGCCAGGTAACCGCGGGTGCAGGCACGGAGCAGAGAGGCCCCCTTCTTTCTTCCCGGGGGCTGGGCACTCGCCCCCCATGGCAGGGTGCCACGCAGCCTCTCCCAGGCAGCAGGAGGGATGCTCTGCAGCACTGCCCCTCTTCGGGGAAAAGCACAGAGCAAAGGGGAGCCGGGCTGTGGGGCTGCCAGGGTGCACGAGGTCCCAGGCTCCTGCCCGGATGCTGAGAGCAGCCTCAACTCCTCCCAGGGGAGCCCGAGGTGGGGAAGGAGCCAGGGCGCAGGGCTGGGGGCACTGTATGGGGAGGAAGGGCTGCAAGATGCTGGCTGCGAGCCCCCCAGCAGCCGTGGGACGAGGGGATGCAGCCGGCTGCGGCTCTGCCAGCCTGGTGCTGGAGCATCCCAGCGTGGCCACGAGTACCACAGCACGGCCGGGTCCCACCGCCGCGCTCCACCAGGCTTCCACCGGCGTGGTTTTCATTAGCGTGTTTTCTTTGTCACACCCCACACAGCCCCGGGGGGGGGGGGGGGGGGGGCTGTTCTTTATAAATCCAATTAGTGTTGTTATTCAAATCACTCTGCCTGCCCTGCCGAAAGGCGCTGCAGTCAGAGACGTGGCGCACACAAAGCCTTGCCCTTAACCAGAACCAGACCGAATCCACCGGCACGGCTTCACGGCGGCAAAAATCCCCTGGGGGATAGGGGAGGGGAGAAAAGGGATGGGTTGGAAGGGGTTAAAAGCAGGGAAACCTTTTGCTTTTTGGGATGGGGGCCCAAAAGCCTTTAACCCTTGAAGGGATGGTGCCTGTGCCACCCTGTGGCGTGACCGGGAGTGATGGAGGCCTGGGGATCAGGTGTGAAGATGCGAAGAAGGTGTGAAAATCCCCATGTGAGGGCTCTGCGTTGTCACCTCGTGTCCCAGCAGCTGGGGGTAAGAGGTGTCCCCATGTCACCACAGCAGTGCTGGCTCTGTCAGACTCAGGTCCTTGCCCCTGAGCTTGCCTCCTGAGCGTCACCCAAGGTGCGAGGAGCCCCGCGCTGTGCGGAGCACTGCCCCTGGGCTGCAAGTGATGGAAACCCACAGAAAGCGGGGAGCTGCTTGCTGCGGGGCTGAAAATTAGGAAAAGCCACCGAGCGTCACCACAGCGGGCTGCCTGCTGAGGTGGGAAGCGGGGGATGCCGGAGGATGGATGGAGAGGGATTCGTGGAGTGTGACTGGAGCCAGCGTGATGCGGGGCGGGGGGAGATGGTCACGGTGTCACCGCACGTGGTGGCAGCGTGGGTGTTTCTGCAGAGCTGCCGCCTGATCCCGCAGGATGGCTGAGCGATGCCAGGGGGAGCTGGCTCCTGTAAAACCCCTTAGGATCTGCTCTACCAAAGCGAGGGACCAGGTTTCTCTCACGTCCCAGGAGGTGGCCCCTGAGAGGGTTTAATACATGACCGAGCTCTGCCCGCATGAGCCGGCTTAAAATCAAGCCAGAAAGGTGGACACCAGCCCTGAGGAACATCAGGAAGACGTGTGTCCGGGCTGTGCCCTGCACGCCAGGATGGAGCAGGCAAATTCTCCTCCAGAATCACCCAGTGGCAGTGCCCAGGAGCAAGATGTGGGCTGGCAGCTGCCAGGAGAACACTACGAGGGGTTGAAGGTGATGTGACGGGGGATTTCATCAGCTCGCAGTTTTCTACAGGTTGTGCAGTCCCTCTCCGGGGGTCTGGAGCCTGCAGGCTCAGCAAGAAGCAGTTTCAAGGGGGAATTTTTCAGGCTCCGTGGACAGATTTCTGGGAAACCACCAGCCACAGGGGCTGCCAGGGGCTGGGGGGTTTGGATGCCGGGAGCCCCCCCAGCGCAGGAGCCCCCGTGGGCTGCGGGTGCCTCTCCAGCCACCGGCCCCGGGTCTCTGCGCCTGCAATGCTGATGGCAGCTTTCGGCCTGTTTGAACATCCCCGGTGTTTATTTTGGATGCTTCTGCTGGATGAGGTATTACAGGAAACACTAAATGGTTTTACGCTTTCCCCCCGTCTCCTTTGGGTGTAGGAGAAGGCTCTGGTCCAGGACACACGCGTGTCCAACATCCCCTCGTCCCAAAGCGGCGCCATGATGGGGAGCTGCCCTGATGGAGCAGGAGGGGACGGGGACACGCTGTCCCTTCCCAAACCCCCCAGGGCAGCGAGGGCAAGGGGAAAAGGGAAAGCCCTGTGCTGGTGCTGCCATTCGGGGTTTGCACGTTGAGGTACCCGGGATGCTCCAGCCACCTCCCGACTTCCTGGGTGTTTCTTCTCCCCAGGGCTGCAGGGGGATGGCTGTGCTCCAGGGCTGGAGTGGGAACACGACTTCTCAGACTTTAATTGCACATTAAAAAAAAAAAAAAAAAAAAAAAAGGCAATTACGATGCACTGGTGAGTACACGCCGTGAGTCTCCCCCTGTGTCAGCCACGGAGGATGTGAATTGCATCGCCTCCAGCTGCCGGCAGCCCTGGCTCTGCAGCTAATGTAGGAGAAGGTTGTTGGGATTTTCTGACCTAAATGCCATGTTCTTCTTTGTCCTCTCTTTCCCAGATCACTGCCCTCAAAAAAAAAAATGGGGGTCCGGGAAAATTTCAGCTGCAATAAGGCCCCCAAATCAGCCTAATCCTGTTGGTTTTGGCACTGAGCATCCCTTCGGGAAGAGCTGTTGCCCGAAGAGGTGATGGCCGGCGGGGGGTTGTCACCACCACGCTTGTCCCTGCAGAGGAGGAATGAGGCCAGAGGGAGCCAAGCCTTATGGAAAGCCACCAGGGAAGCTCCCACAGACCACAGGGGGAACAGACACCCAGCCTGGCCCCGATATTCCCCCCACACCACCCCCATATCCCCGGGGCTCTGCCGTCAGCGCCTCGGGCACGTCGGGGCCAGGTTCTGGCTGGCCGTGGCTTGGCAGCACCTCCCACGCCTGGCTCGGAAGAAACCCCGCAGCACTGGCTGCTTTGCCCTGCACGCCCCGAGCCGATTTCCAAGGAACTGCTGGGAATCCTGCTTGGCATCAGTCCTTTGGGGCAAAACCATGGGGCTTTCCTCGGAGCACACCGGCCCGGGGTGGAGGTGGGCATGCGAGGGATGCGTGGAGCTGCATCCCTGCTGCTCTCGGGGTTGCGGCATTCCTCCCGGGGCTGTGGTCCCACTGGAGCCAATTTGGGGCTTTCTGTCCTTATTTTGGCAAGGGGCCTGAGTGTCTCGCATGGGGGGGCTGAGGGCAGGAGCCAGCCCAGCCCTGTGGACGTGCGGGGCTCCACAGCCCCGACCTTCTGCAGCCAGGCAGAACAACAATGCGAGCCCGTGCGGACATAATGGCCAGGGTTTGCTTGAGATACAAAGGCGCAGGGCTTTCACATGAGGTAATACTGATAAGTTACGCTCTCATTCACTGCTCCGTCTGCCAGCCGGCAGCGGGGCCACCGTTCCCCGCTCGCCTTCGCCAGGACGTGCCCGGCTGCAGTGCCCCGCTGCTGCTCGGTGGGAGTGGAGCCGTGTCCCTGCCTGCACCCCAGCACGCAAGGACCAGCAGATTTATTGCCCGAAACCACTCTGAGCATCCCTGGGAGGCTCCATCCTGCTGCTGGCTCTGTGGAAGGGGATGAAGGCAAACTGAGGGCTGGGTTTTGGAGGGGTTTGCCCATAGGTAAGCAGGGAGGATTGCTGAGGGTGAGACTTGATGGCATCCAGGAGGCAAGGCCAGGAAACTCCAACCCTGCTGTTTCAATATCCAACCCTGGCATCTTTCCCCACTAACCCCTTCAGCTCTTTCTCAGCTCTGGCACTCCTTGCTGGGGTTAGGGTCTCTCTGGACAAACACAGCCAAAGCAGACCTGTCCCCTGCCCGGGGCGAGCTGCCGGCATTCCTGCAGGCGCTGCTTTGTCTGGAGATGGAGATGGGAACCCATCAGTCCTGATCTTTGGCGGTGGATTTCCCAACCAGAGGTATGGAGGGCTCGGGAGAAGACTGGAGAAGCTGAAGGACAGGTGGGGCAAGACCACACTGGTTGTGACACAGCTAGCAGATGGGTATCTATTAAGGAGAGAGATGTTTTTTAGCTTATTTATGACAATAAATCTGTCTCAGTTCCCTCTATCCCCCCGGCTTGTGTCCTCAGGCCAAGAAGCCAGGCGGCTCCCTGCGGCCTGAGCATTGGCAAAGCGATGAGGGTCTGACTGAACGCGGGTGCTGCTGCAGTCGAGGCATTTCCAAGGGTTCTCAGACACTCCAGCACAAACCCGTGGCCCCTCTCTGTCTGGGTGGGCTGCAGGAAGCAGACGGAGGTGCCCGAGGAACTGCTCGGCTCCCATACAGCGCTCCCCTCCTTGAGTCACCCCCGGGTGGCTCCGTCCCCTCGGCCAGTCACTCCTGATTAACGCTGAGGTAAACGAGCGCAGGGCGGGCCTTTGCTCCTCGCCGAAACCACAAGCGGCGGAGGAGCCAAAGCCTTCGTAAGCTGATGAGCCACGCGGCGCGCTCGCCTCGGCCGAGGTGCCGCAACACGTTCCTGCCTCGAATGTTGGTAGCAGCCACCAGTAACTGCCCGGGGGAAGATGGTGAGATAATGCTGCGCTGTGGGAAAGCAAGCCGGGACACCGGGCTGGGCCTGCTGCTACAGGACCCCAGGGAATGAGAGCGCAGGGGAAAAATCTGCCCTTTGAGGAAGCCCGTGAGGCACCACGGAGGGTCGTGGGATGGCGGCGAGGTGAGTGCTCCTCTCCTCTTGATAATCATGGACGGCAGATAAAGGATGGAAGCAGCCGGCCCTTCCCTGAGAGGAGCTGTTTCTGGGGACATCCTGGGCTGCTGCCACGTGTACATGTGCCCTCGTTCGAAGTGCACAAAGGAAGGGCGCTGCCTGCCCTCAGTGCACCAGGGGGTTGGCATGCCTTTGCTGTCTCTCTCACCTAACTGGGCCAGTGACGGAGCAGAACTAAAGGGACACAAGCGAAGGCTCTGCCCCACAAACCAGACCCATTTCCAGGACCTACAGGGCTCACGGCCCCTTGCGCAACAAGGGCACAGCTGGAGGCAGGAGGCGGGGACGATGGAGGCGTCCAGCCGCCAAGCCGTGTCCCTCTTGCCACACATAAAATCACTGCGAAACCGCAGGGCCCCGCGCCGGCAGCGCTGCTGACAAACATCGAATGCCCCCGCTTCCTCGCCCCCCCGGTCCTTCTTCTCCTGTGGAAGGAACGGGGCAGCTGGTGGTGCCACCTGGTGCAGCAGGGAGCCCGGCCAAGCTGCGGGCTTGGCTTTGTCCCCACGGGGGTGAAGAGGAGCAGAGACACGGCGTGACTCAGCGGCATGGAGGGGAGCTGCCTGCTCCCACCTGGCTTCACAGTGAGGGGGGCTGCGGGGCTGGGGGCTCCTACGTCCCCCCACCCCATCTCCCACTCATCCAAGAGGGCAAGCAGACCGAAGGGCCTGCCCTGCACAGCTGGGGACGTGCTGCTGCCATGCCGTTAGCAGAGCACATGGCAATCGCTTTGCTTTGGCAGTGGCCGGGAGAGCAGGATGAAAGGGGAGAGCACTGAAAGGGGGACCCGTATCGCTGTGCTCCCCCTGGGGCCAGCTCCAGCCAGGAACTACGTCTGCTCTCCAGCATCTGAGGGGGACCAGCTGCTGCACACTGGTGGCTCTACTCATGTAGAGGAGGGATGCTCGCTTCCTTGCTGTGCGGCGGCTGCGTGCCCAGTATGGGGGCTTGCTGCCTCCCAGCTGTGCTAGGGCAGAGCTGATCTGGTCTATCTGAGCAGGATGCTGTCTTTGCATCCCAGCATGAAGGGAGATGGGACTGTCCTACTGAAGGTGTGTCTTTGCCTGCCGCCTGTGGTCCCCACAGCAAAAGTGCTCTGCTCTTGGGCAGCTGCCTTGACCAACCCAATGGCAGGACCCAGTGCAGTCTGTGTCTGCATGGCTGCTGCGGGGGTTTTTCCTTGAGCAGCTCCATCTCGGCATTATCACCACGGGTTCGCAGGGCTCAGCACGCTACAAGCAGTCCCTTGGGGTGGTGCATGTCCAGGAGAAGTGGGACTGGTACTCATGGGTTGTGCATCGCACGTGGCCTCTAGAGGGGACCAATGCCAGGTGTTGCACTAGACACCAGCCTGGTGCTTTCCCCTTTTCAAGTGAAGGAGCAGCATTACCAACTCAGACCATGGTTCCTGCTGAAGAAAAGACTGAACAGAGCCTACCTACACCAACCCCTGCTTGCAGACATGGTTGAGGTCCCTTTGGGCCACCCCTATGCATGCTATGAGAGGCCGCTTTAGGCAGACAGCTCAAACAGCGGGCACTGGGGGTGCCAGTCTTGCTTGAAGAGGCTGGCTTCTCACTCCAGTTTTTCATCTGAATGCAGTTCTCTAGCAAGCCCAGTGTGATTTTCAGGTAACACCAGGATGACCGAACCACCTACACCCAGTCAGGGAGACCCTGGATCTCCCTCTGCTACAAAGCCCAGCAGCATCAGGAAGAGGAGGGAACAAATGAACTCCTTGCCTCATCCTTTATGTGCTGACCCCCCCGATGTGAAGCTCTGCTCCATCCTGGTGGGGATCAGGCCACTCAGCACCGTGAGGTGCCCATTTTCTTGGGCGCTGTGGTGCCGTGAGGCTGGAGGACTCAGCAGGGCACTGGGGGCACAAGGAAGCTGTGGGGAGCTGGGGTTGGCCTCTTCTCACAGATAACTAGCGATAGGACTAGGGGGAATGGCCTCAAGTTGCGACAGGGGAGGTTCAGGTTGGAAACGAGGAGAAATTTATTGTCAGAAAGAGAAGTTAGGTATGGGGATGGGTGGCACAGAGTGGTGTCACTGGGGGGGTGTTCAAGGAAAGGTTGGACGTGGTGCTTAGGGACATGGTTGAGTGGGTGACATCGGTGGTAGGGGGACGGTTGGACCGGGTGATCTTGGATGTCTCCTCCAACCTTAATGACTCTATGATTAATGATTTTGTAATTAATAATTCTGTGATTAATGACTCTATGATTAACCACTCTGTGAAGCAAACACTGGGTGCTTTCGGGCCTTCTCCACCCTTCAGCCCAGCAGCTCGGCGCCTCCACCTCCACCACCCAGGCCGAGCCCGGGCCCCCGGACCCCGGGCCCCTCCACGACCCCTCCTCGGGCTCCGTCCCCGTCCCCACCGAGGCGGGGAGCGGCCGCTTCGCCCGGCGAGGCCTTGTGAGCCGTGCCGCGGCCCGTAGGCCGCCTCCGACCCGGAAGAGGACGGCGGAGGGGGGGCGTCGGGACATTTAAACGGCGCGGAGCGGCGCGGCGCGGCCGGTGAGTGCTGGGACGGGGCCGGGGGGGCTGTGGACGGGACCCCCCCTCCTCGCACCGGGAGCCCGGGCACGGAGGGGGGGACGGAGCCGCTTCCCCGGTGGCTGTCGGGCGCTGCGAGCCCCGTGGCGGCTCCGTCCCGGCCCCTCTCCGGTGGCTCCCCTCGGGGTGCGGGGCAGGGCCGGGGGCCAGGCCCCTGAGGTCCCCCGGGGAGGTCCCGGCGGGGCTGCCCCGGCCGCAGATCCCCAGGAGCCGCCCGTTGGCGGCTTGGGCAGCCCCCCCTGCCCGGGTTTTGGGGAGCTGTGGGGATGGGGTCAGCGGGGCCGGGGGGTTGACCCCCGGGGGTCTCCCTTCACACAGCCTCCTGGAGCCCCCCCCCCCCGCTGCCCCTGTGGGTGAGGGCAGGGGGGTGCGTTCCTCACCCGCCTCCTCCGTGCCCTGGGTGGCAGCCCTTGGAAAGCTAATAACCAAAGTGTGATGTGCAGGGGGTGACCCCCTCCCTCCCCCCCTTTTTTTGTTGTGTGTGCTCCATTTAAGTGGCTAACCTTACAGACACGGAGAGGGAGGCGAGAGGCAGGTGTTTGCTCTTTGGTTGTAGATAAAGGTGGCAAACTCCTGTCCGCCCCAGCCCGTGTTTGGAGAGCAGCCTCGCAGGCTTTTGTCAATGTTATCTGCTCCTGCTCAGTTGGCAGCTGGCGAAGGTGACGTTAAAAGGAGAGCCCGCTGCAGACCTCCCCGAGCGAGGGTTTTGTAATAGCAGGTCAGTCTATTAGAAAAGTTTAGCTATTGGCCAGCACCAATGGAAAATCTTAGGAACAAGAAGCACAAACCGCACAAAGAATTTTTCCTATTGATTCAGGGATTTTTAATTTTTGCTTTGTATTGTGAATTCTGTTCGCATCCGTGCTCAATTACTCCAGCAAATCTGGTCGCAACACGCGCTGCTGCCCTGGAAGGGTCAGAGCAGGCACCGAGGAGGAGGAGGCAGCTCCACAACCCTTCATCTCCGCCGGGTGCCCCGTTCCCAGGCAGTGTGTGTCCACGAGAGACTGCGTGGGGGCTCGTCCTCGTGCAACTGCAGCGAAAGGGAGCTGAGAGCTGGCTGAGGGCGAAGAAAAATTCCACCGTGGTGGGAGTAGGGAAGGGAATATGAATTTCTCTTCTGCTGAACTCTGCATTCTGTCCTGCCAACGCTCCTGTGCTCAGGGAAGTGGAGAGAGAAAGGTTTCATGGACAGTGTCCTTTAGTTTAGCTCCGAGCCTGGTGCCTTTCAGTTTTGGCATAGAAAAGGTGACAGCGAGGCCTTGAAGTTCTCGCCGTAACAGCTGGGGTGAAATTCAGCTGTTTGGCTTCAAACATGCATTGAAGGGAAAAAGACATTTTTATGGAGCCCTACAGGAGACAACAGTTGCCCTTGTGCACATTATCAATATATTTTGTATTTCTCTTTGGTCTTAGATTCAGCAGAAATGATTGATACGTCCTGTCCACACTTATTATTTACCTTAATAGGAGCTGAGGACAATTTACCAGATTGTTTCACTCCGAAAGCTTAAAAGCTAAAGCAGCTCAAAGAGGACTGAAAGCCTGATCTACTTAAGCTCCATTCTCATGCTGCAAAGGTGGGGGGCATAACATCCTCTGCAGAAACCGGGGCTAGACAGAACAGGAGCCAGCGGGTCGCTGAGAATCACAAAGAATTACGAACTCTTGCAAGGTACTTAGTTGTGTGAGGGAGTTAATTTTATGCCAGGCACAGTGGGAGCAAGTTTTTGGCTAGAAAGACAGGCTGAAATGGTCAGTGTTGGTTTTCGGAGCAAATGTTCTGTATAATCCACTAGAGTTCCTCCCTGTGCAGGTGAGCTAACAAGTGATGCCTGATTTTTACCGCAGCCTGTAGGTACTTCAGTGAGGATGCAGTTGTTTTTGAAGGCTTCAGGTTGGACATGACAAGGTTTGAGTTCCGATAACCTCAGCACTGGCACATCTGGCAGTCTGGCAGTTACTCCCTTAATTTAGCTGGGCTGTTGAAAGGCAAAGAGGGGAGGATTAAAGGAATCAGTTATATTTGGGGTGTCAGCAGGGGGACAAAAGTCCCCATTTTGTGTGGCTTGTCGGCAGCTGTGGTCACTTGATTACCAAGAGAGGTTTGGTGCAGGGCAGGTGTTGGCTGCAGCGTGAAACCCCGTCCCCCCAGCGGAGCAAACCCTGGGATTTCGGTGAAGGCCAACACTTTCTCATTCACTGAACGTTTGCCTCTTATAGCATAGACAATGATTTGTCGTTTTGTTTCAAGAAAATGACCCTCCTTTTCCCCTGTGTTTGTTTATAACTCCGAAGTCTGGCCCTTTGCTGCACTATGGATCCTCAGGGGCACGTGCGAAGCGCTTCTGCCCAAGGTGCCAAGGACGGAGTAAGCAAGCCCGCCGTCCCGCAGAAGAACGCTTACGCTCGCCTCGTGCAGAAGCACCACAGCGGCCGATTCCGGTCCTACATGAATCACGTTGCGCAGAAGATGCAGCTGGAAGACGGCGCCTGCAACGACCTCAGCTTGGACCTGGACCCCCCCCTGAGGAGAGGACTGGCGAAGGATAACCCGGCCAGGAACGGGTTGAACGCGCACAGCTATTCACCGGGCAGAGCGCCTCACCTGGAACAGGTGCCTGGGGGATTTGAGAACGAGAAATCCATCCTCAGCAGATGTTCTCCTAGAAAAAATGCCAGCGCCAACCTAGAAGGAGACTTGGAGGCGGAGGAAGACTACTACGTGCATCAGCATGGAGCTGCAGGAGATCTGTTAAACGTGAGCGATGCCCCGGGGGGGAGAGCGTCGAGCAGCCTGAGACACGGCGCAGCTCTGCAGAGGTCGTCTGGTTCTGACGAAAAGGACGAGGAGGACACGTGGAGGAAGAAACACAAGAAACGAGGCAGGTGTCCTGCCAGCACGGACCCAGCAGCTGGACACTTGGTGACCGAGCAGTCTGGTGGGGATGTGCTGGCAGCAAATGCCAGGAAAAGCAGTCACTTGTCTGCGGGCCACGTCCACGGTGAGTTCCATCTAATGACCTGCTTGGTCCATTCGCTGCAATTAGCCAGGAATTGAATGTGATGGTTTAGTCATGAGGGAGTTAACGCGAGCCACTTGTGTTCTGTCCGAGTTAGTCAGCCCTTAGTTACCTGGCGGTGGCTTCGTCCTGCTTTACAAGTACGCCACGCTGCATGTGCAAATGTCTTCGTGCGGAGCCAGCGTGGCGCTGGCAGGGCCCGGTCCCCTGGCACCGGCTCTGTGAGTGCGGCTCTGCTGCTTCCAGGGTCAGCGCGAGACGAGGAGAGCCCAGTTCCTGTGGGGCACAGTCCAAATTAATAAGGCTGCTGGATCTGAGCTGGCTCGAGGCGAAGTCACAGTTCCCTCTGCATCGCTTCGTTGGGTCTGGAGTGCTGCTTAGCCTCTGCAGGGCGTCCGAGCCTGTCTGGTACTCAGGGGCTAAGATGCCTGCGTAATATCTGATTCCTGATACAGGGTGTTGACTCCAGTAATTTTTACTGTTTGTAACAAAGAGAATACATCTTGGGAGAGCGCAGCGAGTGCCTCTTAAATGCAACGGTCAGGGCAAAAAGCCAACTTAGAGAGATAAAATAAAATTCTTTATTAAAAAAAAAAAAAAAATCACAGCATTTACAGGCAGCCAAAGCCAGGCAGTTTAAATTTGATCTCCTGATGTAATGGGTTAAAGCTTCCTCTGAATGATGTTTATGGTGAAATACTTGAAATAGCCTGATCTCATGAACTGCTACTGGAGGAAGTCATAAATGTCACTGCATTAAATTCTCTGTAACAAGTAGAAGAGATCAATTTCTCAGCTGGGTACGAGGGGCCTGAGGTCTATCGCAACGTTTGGATTTGAAATCAAGTAAATGTTTAACTGAATCGCTTGCAAATCTATGCCCTATCAGTCAAGAGTGGCAAGTAATGCGCTTTGTACAGGGCTTGCTGTATTTTTGGAGGCTGTGACAGCAGAATTATGTGCTAGATTACGTGCTGAAGTTGGTAAACTTCCATGAGTTCTTTCAAGACGGATCATAATTAGACGCTCAACACAAGCAGATTGCTGACGTTTATGGAAGAGCCTCATTTTGGGGAGGGTTTTTCTGGTATGCCTCACGGTAACAGTCCTGTGCGTGTTACGCTGGCTGTTGTGAGGGACTCGACTGCCTTTTACCCTTCTGCGAAGTGGGAGCTTGTGGAGAGCGAGGAAGAGCAGCTAGCAAATTCCATGCTAATGTTAGTTGGGACGGGTTTGTTAGCGCGGGGTGCCGCACTTGGCAGAAATCGAACGTGACGCTGTGCCAGCTAATTGCACGGGTACGGCCGGCGGTGTGGACCCAGAGGTGTCCGAGCGGATCTAAATCAGGGCTGCTGTGGCTCCTGCCCTTCCCTTCTCTTCCTTCTGCTGGTCCAGGGAATCAAAGCCAGCAGAAAACGGCCTGCCAGAAGAAAAGTGAATAGCTTCTGCTGTAAAGCTTGCACGCTGGTGGCACGGGCTGTGGCTTCTGTGGGAAGGGGTGACCTGATGGCACCTTGCCTGGAGTGTCTCCCTGACGGAAAGGCTCTGGGCACCTCTGGGCAGCTGCTGCACCGTGAGAGAGCTGTGTTGCCATAGCCACGCTTGTTAGATGGGCTGCTTCCTGCAGACAGCCTTGCTTTAGGTGCTGCAGCTTTGAGAAGTGTCCTGAGGTTTTTGGGTCCTCATCCAAGTCAAGCCCGGCCCCTGGAGACGGCGTCAGGTCCTCTTGGGCCCTCCTGGAGTAAACGCGGGGCTTGTGTCCAACGCATGGCCAGGTGTTGAGGCACTAATCCTTGGTGAGGATTTCTGCAGGAATATATACGTTGTAAAGTTCGCCAGCAACAAGGTTTTGTATTTTTAGTGTCCTCACCATGCTGAAGGATCAAGGCAAAGTTGTAAAACAGCGTTTTAGACTCTGAAAGTTGGCCTGAGTCAGTAAGTGTGTTCAATGTGACGTGTCTGTCATGGATTCATTCTGTTCAGAGCAAACTTTGGTGGTTTGTGCATTGTTTTCTGTGATTCTTTGAAGCTGGTTTTTTAATTTCTGTCTTTTTGCTGTGGGAGAAGTGATGTTATCAACCCTTCCTACCTCTCCGGTATTAAGGGAACAAAAACACCTGTCTAAAGAGGAGAAGCAGGAAAAATATTTTGGCGGATCAGAAAGGCTGCCCACCACAGGTGGAGGAATCCCAAGTTTTGAGGAAATGCACTTGTAAACCTGTTAAGTGAGCAGTCCAGGAGACTTACAGCTGTAGCAATGAAAGCGATAGTTGCCCATGTGGATTTTCATCTAGAAGTAGCCTGGCTTTCCGAACTAAGCACCTGAGATCCCTCCTGCTTTCTCGGGAGCGAGGCTGACAACCCAAAAAGCAGCAATTTAGAAGCTTGGTGCGGAGACCTCGAGCAGAGAGCGTTGGCCATCGTGTGTTTGACCTCCCAGGTGGAAAACTCACGCTGCGGGGAAGACGACTGGGAAATTATTTGCCTAAGTGACACCCTTCCTTTTCTTTTCCTTGCGTGCCTCCTGAGCCACCCTCCTGCGGAAGTTGAGACTGGTCGCACTCCAGAACGCTCGCAGGGGCATGAAAACAGTTTCCTGGGGAGGAAAGAAAGAGGAAAAAATAAATGTAATTTGATTCGGACAGATGTCTTTTCTGCTCAGAGTGAGTGTATTTTAGTACTCTGGTTGAAGGGAAATAAAGGTTCAATGCAAGCGTTTAAGTAGGAGATCTCACACATCACAGCAGCAGATTAATATTTTCCCACTTCAAAGCCCGCCTGTTTCTCTTGATGCCGATATAAGTCATATTCCTTTGCAGAGGCAGGTGTCTGGTTTGATCAGTTTAAATCAAGGCTTGTGAAACTCTGGGGGCAAGAATTGCTTCTGTCACAGCAGCCAGGCGTGTCACCTTGTCAGGGGTGACATTTCCTCACAAATTAGCTCTGCCGGGCTGCAGTAGGCTTACCAAAAGGCTCTTTGAGCTAATCTCAAAGCCGAGGGTCGCTCTTTAGATCGCTTTGTTTCATTGTCCTCTTCTTAACAGCTCTTCAGCTCAGGTTTAGCCGTGGCCTAAAACTGAAAGCGCTAAAATTGGAGGAGGAGGAGGGCTGAAAAACCCCTCTGAGTGCTCTGTAGAAGCCTTCAGGCAGCGAGGAGCAGCTAGGTCCCTGCTGATGTCCCTTCAGTGGCCCAGCAGTTCCCGCGGCCCTGGGGGCAAGCAGAGAGGTTTGTGCAGCCCCAGCAAGCCTCACCGAGCCTGGAGCTCGCTGCCAGCGACGTCCCTGCTGATTCCAACACCTCCTTGTCTTACGTGGGGGAAGCCACCGAGGTATAAACTGGTCAGAATGGCTCTCTGGCTCTCCCAGAGGGAGCTTGCCTTGTTGACGATCCCCCCGGTGCTCTTCTCCGCTCACCCAGAAGCGAAGCCCACGTGTGCCTCTGGAGGGCTGCTTTGCAGGAGGAGCTAATTTGAAATTTGTTTCATTCCCCGCCGCGATTGCCGCTGTCGCTCCGTACTGTAAGGTCCCAAGCCCTGTTTTGGAGGACAGAAATAATTCCGCAGCAGGTCATTAGGAGGCCAACCACGGCAGTCCCTCACACGGTGCCTGGTTGTACCGAGTGCTGCTGTCAGCCACTTGTCCAGCCCCACTGACGGATCGCCCTTAAAAAGTAATGAGCGGTGGGTGAAAAGGCTGACTTGGGAGCTCCGGCTTGGGGTGGACTTGAGGAGCAACATGCTTAGAACTTGCAAATAGCCCTGTCCTGGGGTGAGCTGTAATTAGCAAATGGAACCTGCCACTTATCAGCGAGGATGCTTCGTCACAGCAGGCTGAAACATCCTGTTACTCACGAGGCTGGTTCCTTCTGCGCTGGGCCTGCTGTTCTTTCTTCAAATAATTCTTTTCCTCCACCTCGTCCGGCGCTCAGGAGGTTGTTTCCCAGCTGTGGAGCTGGGATGCAGGCTTGGAGCAGCATCATCTGCCTTGGTGCAGTTGTGTGTCCTCAGTGCCTGCTGCACAGCTCCTGCTGGCGTGTGTCTTTGTGTACGGGTCTCCTATAATTGCTGTAAGATGTCTCATTTCTCAGAGCTGCCTGAAAACAAAGCATACTGGAGGCTTTGTGAAAATCCCCGAATAACTTTGTGGGGTGAAGCAAGAAACGCAGATTGAAGCTGACTGAGCTGCATATGGCACCCCTGCGCCTTGCTTTCTTCTCTGTTCGGAGAAATTCAGGACCCGTCCTCTCTCCTATATGGCCAATTTATTTTTCCTTGGTTAAGAGACGTCTCTACTGTGACAGCGTGCCCCTTGCCTGCTCTCCTACCCGCGGGGCTTTCAGCAGAAAGCCCTGCTGAGCTCCCCCTGGCTTTGTAGTGTTTAAACTCCTGTACCAAGAGCTAATCTTTGTTCTTCTTTTGGGGTTTTTTCCACCTCTCCCTGCCCCAGCTCCCCGGCGTTGTGCAGGGATTTAGCGGGGCTTGTCACCATCTGGGTTGCCCAAAGAGCTTTGCACTGGGAGCGCCGGGTTTGAACAACCCTCTGTGGTCCCTTGTCTGAAAGGTCTGAAAGCTGTGGAGCTTGCACTGGGTTCTCTGTGTGGGATCAGCAGTCCCAGACTTGGCTGCACATAGGCACAGATCGAGGCTCCTTTCTGCGCGGCTCCAACCTCTGCGAGCGTAATTGCTGTGAAGCCTCCTGTTCTGAAGTTTCGTAAACCATAATGAAGCAGAAAATCAGTCTAAAACGTCACTTTAAATTATGATGCTTATAGATTTTCATCTCATGCAATTTCCCTGCTAGTTTTTTTTCCCTAGATCTCCAATCCTTTAGGGTCCTTGGGCGTTAAAATTGCCCTAACAAAACGTTCCCTTAACAGAATGCCTTTCATGAAGTCCTCTGGGTTGTTTTCTGTTTTTTGATCAAAGGCTCCAAGGGTTTTCCCACTTCAATCCGGCATTAGTCGTCAGAATCTCTTTTCAGACAGACCACTGCCTGATGTGTCTGCCATAAAGGCGCTTAAAACCCCGCTCCTCCTTGAGGACAGAAGTACTGCCTCTTTCTGCAGCATCTGTCCGTCACATGCTGGTTGCTGGCATGGCTGCTAAGTGAAACTTCGACTTAGATACCTGTGATGTATCACGTTATTGGTAAGTCGTTCAGAACAAGCTGTGTTTTAGCTGGGGCGGGAAGGCTGTGGTTGCTTTCGGAGTGCGTGTGCTCCTCGGCCTGTTTGTGAGGGAACGCTGCTGGAAAAATCTAAAGAAAACCACCCAAAACCAAGTTTCTGCGTAAGAAAAGTGCCCTCCAAAGGTGTGTGCAGGATGAGCTTTGGGAACGCCGTCTCCCGACCACGCTCAATTTCAAAGGATGCCAGGAGCTGCAAGAGCTGAGCGGGGGGGCGGCTTTGTTGGTGCTGAAAGCTGGGGTGGGACAGGGCGCTGGTGCTCCTTTGAAGGCTGATCGCTCTGAAATCAGTTCAGATTTTTCAGATACACCGTCTCCACCTGTTACTGCAGCCGTCCTCCTTGGGAAGAAGACCCCCACCGAATGCCAGGTAGCCTCCTGCGGCTCCCCTCACAAAAAGCTTTGATGTGTTAGAGGCACCTTGCCCATCTGTCAGCATCAGCAGCCCCCCGAGAGGGAACAGCCAGCTCCTGGGTCGCAGCATGCTTCGTCTGAGAGTGCAAGGTTCCCGTGGCCCCTTCTGATTTACTGTTTGTCTGACGCTCGGCATTTATTTGCCCGGCCTGTGATGCTTAACCAGCTTGGGCAGCTTCCACAGAGGAGTGTCTCTGGCAAGCAGGCTGGAGTTCAGCGTCGTGGCTTGAGAAAAAACACAGTTGTTGCCGTTGGATGGAGTTGTTGTGTTTGTGGCTGCAGCCCTGACATTTGCAAGGTTCAACACAGGTGAAGGAAATGTCTCGGAATGGCTTTCCTGCGGGCTCGATGGGCACAGCTGATCAAGAAACACCAGGTTTAATAAGATGCCAAAATCACAGGGTTTTTGTCTCGCCGGTGTGTATTTGCCTTTGTTTCTCTGCAGGAGCTTTGATGGAAAAATGATAGAAGGGAAACCTCCTTGCAAGGCAAATGTAAGAGTGTTACTTTTTTGTGGCGAGCCTTCCAGTTCTTGCGAGGGGAAATTCAGTGCTCAAGAATGCTGCTATCGCCCTATCTGGCACCCGTGAACGCGAGCCAGCGATGGAGTAAAGGCCACGGAATCAGCTCAATAAATGGAGAATGCTGGTTGCTGTGGAAATCTCTTAAATGCAGCTAATCTTGCCAAGTCTAATGCAGTGTTTAGGTGATGTTAATCATCGTAATAGGATACGGGAGGGAAGGGAAAGCTGGATTTACTGTATTGCTCCATCTGAGAAACACTTGAGAGATAGGATGCTCCTTTCTCTAATGGTTCAGCAACGTCATCGCGAACATAAATTTGGGCTGCTTTTGATAGGAAAAATGCTGCATTCCTGAAGCTTGTGCAACTGGTGTTTTTGGCTAACATCAGCTCTAGTGTGTGAGTTAATATCTGATGTATCCTCTCCTGGGGAGATGAGATCCTGCCGTGCAGCGTCTGTGGGTTTGGTATCCCATCTGATAATCGCCCTCCGTGCCCGTCACCAGTGCCCTGAGCGCGCTGAGCTGCAGCGGGACCGGGTCCTGTGGCAGGCGCCCTTGCAGCCAGCAGCAAAGCCTTTATCTCCCTGCAGCAGCATCCTTCACGTGCCGGTGTTCGTCAGTGGAGATGTGTGTTACTGTTGACTTGCTTATTTTTTTTGACTGTTTTTTCCTTCTTTAGCTCCAATCTCTGAAATTAGGCGTCCGTCGTGTAGCTCAGACTACTGGCTCTGCCCGCATGATGTCAGTCCCAGGAAAAAACCCCACAATGGGCTACTCCAAGAATTGGTTTTAAATTTTAATTACTTTTCAAACTGTTAGGCGCCTTGTCATCAATTTCGGTAGCCAAGGTTCTGTTGAGTTCCCTCGGAGTCAGTTTCTTCCGAGCTGGAGCTCGGTAGGATCACAGCCCGGGTGTGATGGCTTGGGAGCTGTTTGGCTGAACTAACGACCACTTCTCGATTTAGAGCCGCATTTACCCACAGGTGTGGCCGGTTCCTACAGGGTCGCCTTCTGCCCTGCACTGCTTAATACTTCTGTCGATGATCAGGAAGAAAACACGCAGGCACAGCCGAGAGTTTCTTAGGAGCCTGCGGGGAGCGTTGAGTAATGGGGGCGGTCGCTGGCAGCCGCCTGCAGTGCTCGGGAGCCCGCAGAAGAAAATCCACGTCCCGGGCCTGCGCAGAGCCCTGTGAGCGGCGCGAGGAGCCCAGTGTGGGAAGCAACAGCTTGGAAAAAAAAAAAAAAAAGTTTGGAGCTTTTTGATGGATTAATCAGCTGAACATCCCCCTCCTGTGAAATGTGGCCAAGAGGGTAATGTACGAGCATGGGAACTGCAAGATGGAGGACGGGCTGTGTGTGTCTTTGGCACGGCAGCAGCAGCGGCTTCTGGAGCGCTGCGTCCTGTGGTGATGCCCTCTGTTCGGGGAGGATGGTGATGAATTGGTGAATACCCCGAGGAGGGCCACGAGGAAGATTAAAACACTGGGATGACGAGTGACTGATGCGAGGAACCCTGCTTTACTTATCAAAGGGATGCTTGGGGGAAGGGAGCGCTCAGCAAATTGCCTACATGGGGAACAGATGTTCAATAATGGGCTACTCAGTTGAGCGGATTATGATATAATGCATTTGAGGCTAAACAAATCCAGGCTTGAAATGAAGCACAATTTAGCAGGGAGGGTAAATGACCACTGGAACAGCGTTACCAAGGCTTGTGCCATGTGGGCTCTTACTGGCACGTTTAAAAGCCTCAATAAGAATTTCTCCCCACCCACACCCCAAAGTGTGCTGCAGTTCAAACCAGAGTTAATGTCGGAAAACCCTCTGTCCTCTGCCATCCACGAGGTCAGCCAGCCACACACCCCGGTCAGCCTCGGCATGTTCCGACCACCTCTGAACCATCTTTACCTCAGGTACCGAGGCAGGACTTTGCAGCAGTCATCAGCAGCTGGTTGTGATTCCTCTGCAGGCCCTGCTTGCTGCAGGGCTCTCGCTGCTGCCCAGCTCTCCGGCCACTGCTTGTGGCTCCCCCGGCCTTCAAGTTGGTGGCCGTCCCTCGCCCTCCCGGCTCCAGCCCCAGCTCCGCGAAGTGCTGTGGGCCGCATGTCCCTAACTCCCTCTGGTGGGGAAATCCAGGCTGCGGAGAGTTGTGTCTTGGCTGGGGCAGGATGGAAAAGATGTTGGGATCCGCCGCGTAAAATGATGTCTTCGGGGACAAAAAATAAAAACTTCCAGGGTGCTGAAGGGAAACTGTCAACGCTCGTGGCTGCAGCCCCCAGATGTATGGGGCGGGTCATGCTTTGGAGACTATTTCCGCCTTTCTGTAAATAAAAGCTGGCAGCAACAAGGCATTTTGTTCCATTTGTATGTTTTTTAAACCTTTTTTTCCGCCACAGTCCTAAGGGCCATGATCTACGTACCTAATGCATCGAGCGGGCAGCACGGGGAATGGTTCCTCAGCAGGTTTCATTCTGCAGCACATATGGTAACCGCGGGATAGGCATGAATCTGAAAGCAGGTCTTTCATTTTCCGCTGTTAACATCTCCCGGTGCATTAGCACCTCCCGACAGGTGCCTTTCAAAGCCTCTTGACTTCTTCTGATCTTCGAGGAGCTTGCTTGAAGCCCGGGGAAATCAAAGGGAGAACTTCCGCGGTATTATGCTTTCGAAGTGTTTTTTTTTTTTTTTTCTTGAAGCGTTGAACGAGCCTGTTCGCGTCGTAGCTGGACGAAACAAAGAGCCAAATGTTTCGTGGAAGACGATTTGGGCGAAGAGAAGGACGGGGGGCCAGGGAAGCTGCCCTGACCCACATCCCGAGGCAGGATGGAAAGGCTGGAGGAGCGCAGTCATCAGGCGGGGTAGGTGGTGAGGAGGTCACGGGCAGGGTGGAGCAGGTTCACAGAGAGTCCTGAAAACCAGAAGAGCTGTATCCCCTCCCTGACAACGCCGCTGAGCTGCCGCCCGCAGCTGGAGCGCAGTAACTATTTTGATAAACTTTTAGTCTATTGCTACTAAATGAGTTTCGTCACCAGCCCCTAGTTCAGAGCCTGAAATGGTATCTTTGGCTCTCGCGCTCGTAGTATTCCTACAACACAAACCTCGCTGAGGAATTGAGTAAAACTGCAGTTACTGAGTTACCGAAGGCAGAGTCCTGCAGGCATGAGGATGCTTGGAAGTGTTTTGTGAGAGGAAGCATGGTGTGTACGGGCACATGATCTTGGCAGGCGGGAGCAGTTTCCACAGCATTGTTTTCTGCAGCAGAAAGAATCCATTGTGCATTTTTCTTCACTTCATTTTTTTTCCCCCTCAAAGCACGGGCCCTTTCAGAAAGCCAAAGTCAGCAACACCATTTGTCATTTTCCCTAGGTCCATATTGAAATCTAAGGGCGTACAACACAATAGTTGTGACTAAGCCCGTGCAGCCTAAAGCAAAACAGCAGTGGCAACGTGAGCTTCCCACCATGCAGTGTGAGCTGGGCATGAGTCTGGAAGTGCACTGCTGTCTCTGCTCCCGTCTTCTTAGTATCCATGGATGTACCACTTCATTTTTTGTTACCTCCATCTCTCAGTGGGGATGTTTCATCCTCAGTGGCGTGTTCCAGGGCCTGAATTTTTAAAGCCAACTGTAATAGTCACCTCCAGAAGCAGCTTGTGGCCCTGTGAGCTCAAACCATGGCAGCCCGCAGTTCTCCGTCCCGTTGGTCACCGCCTTTGACCCCATGGGGCCAGGATTCCCTTTGTGCTTTTTCCTTCCACCCTTCTCTGCAGGTTTTGGCAGACATCCTGCCAAAAAGAGTGGGAGAATCACCCTTCCCAGAGAGGTGGGACGAGGGCACGCTCCAGCTTTGTTCCCGGGTGCGCAGATGGCCGATGGCTGGACCACGTCCCGGTGCGTGAGCATGGGGCACGACCGGGGCTGCTCTTACTGGTGACCAGTTGGGCTGCTGCTGGAGGAACTGGTTTGCTTTGAATCGCTTCTGAAATCATGTTTCAGAGGTGCGTGCATGGGCTGTCTTCTCTTTTGATTTGTCTAGACTATGGTAAGCTCGTATTTACGCCGTGGCTGGGCCCCAGTGGCCCGTCGTAATGGGTCAATTAGTGCAAACTGGTGGGCATGGGAGCGAGGCCCGGCAGCCGAATTTCAATACATCATCCCCTCGGTTCAGGGCATTTGCATGTGATTTGCATTTTGGCCGAGCCCATGCATGTAAATGTAGGCCTGCATTGTTTCTCTTCTTTGAATGAGTGTTTAATTAACTTTAAACTTAATTATGCAATCTGCCATCTGCCCAAATCCCTGTAGTGCTGCCATGTCACCGTCCTGCCACGATACCCCCTTTCCCGGAAATTTACCTACTTTTAAATTAAGATAACTGTTAATCTCCTACATCCTCACCGGTTTAGGAGGACCCGTGGTCGTGTTGTAGGATTTCCCTTCAGCTCCGTGGTGCAGTCCTGGATTTTTTTGGATTGCGGTGCAGCACGGGAGTGTTGCAGAACCATCGGTTCAGGATTATTTGGGTTTGCTTCATCAGAGGTCTTTATTTGCTTGTGGTGAGGAGAACGTGCTCTCAGACTTTCTCTTAGCCCACAGATTGAACGTTTGTCATACTGCCTACCAGGCTTATCTCCAGAAAGTCTTTGCTGCAACGGAACCTCACCGAACTGATAGCCTATCTCCAAGCCTTTCCACTCCTAATTCTCCAATGAATTCTTTCCCATGACACCCTCATTTCTCCCTATTGCTTTGTCTTTAATCTTGAACCATCGGCTTTATTTAACCCGTTGCTGTAAATGCGTCAAGGTGGCTGTGGTTTGAGGCTCTCGGGGAGCCTGGTGGGTGAGTTTTGGTCCTGTTTTTGTGTTGCAGAGCCACTAGCACAGAATTTTGCTGGAGATGCTGTCCAAGGAGTATCCTTTTTCTGCCTGGTACAGAAGTCTTTCTCTGAACAGCTACACCAACAGCTGTCTTTGTGTTTTTCCTTCTAAAACGAAACAGAACAAAAAAGTACTTGGCTGTTACCATTTGCGGGACATTTAATCTCTTAAATCCACAAAATATTTTTGAAAACATAAATAGCTGGTTACTTGTGACCTGTCTATGACCAGTGTTTTTATTGTCATAGCTCGCGTTTGAGATCTCTCTGCTGGTGTTTGTTGTTTTTGCCCGTGTGAGGTCATCTGATCCTGGATGTTGTAGTGGTCATTGAATTGCTTGGGGTTGTGTTAGTCACTTCGATGAAATGGCACGTACTGGATGTTGCTCGTGTGTTAGAAGCTAAAAACAATTTAACAAATGTGTTTCAGCTTTTGAATGTTGAGAGGGAGCTCTTTTGGAGGCCCCGTTGAGCAGCAGAATGTATCAAATAGCTTTTACGTTGCCTGTTTACACCTATGAAAGGGGAAGACGTGGGGATCCTAGCAAAACCTCCCCTATGTTAATGCACTTTGTACTGGCAAAATATGCCTATGCTGGTAGAATTTATTCGAGTTTGAAGAAAGAAAGGAGTAGTTGCCTGGTACAGCTGCATCAACACCGGGATCTGGGATTTTTGGGTGCCTAGATGTCTTCAAAACAAGGCCGGGTTTCTGTAGGCTGAACTTTCATTCTGGGGTTGTTAATGTGCCCGGATACACATCAGCTTCCACAGTGAAGTAAAGTTGCAGGCAGGACTTCTTGGCAGGTAGCAGAAAGCATTCATTTGCTAAAAGACAGAATTTGGCTTCTAAAAGTTGCTTTGCAAGCTGTGCCAGGAGCCCAAGGGCCGGCTTGCACTTGGCGATCTGTGAGCTGGTGCCTGGGGCTGTGGCGCTGTTGGACTCTGTTCCTGGGGTCCCCACTGGGGATGGGAAGGAACATGCTTTATTTAGCTTAACTGGGCTGAGATGGGAGTGCAGGGCTAAGCAGGGGCTGGCGTTGGAGTAGTTCTCCTTGCCTTTAGTGGGTTAATCCCTGAGTTTTCAGGTGGGCAATGCCGGGTCACCACGGGTAGCCGCCGTGCCGTGCCTTCTGGCTGATGGGTGTATCCTTCCAGCGGCTTAGTAACTGCATAGCTGGGCTCTCTTGAAGAATTAAATGTCAGGGAACCTCTTGGAAGGTTTAAAGGAAATTGGCTTAAGTCATCCCAATGTGTCAGCTCTGAAGCGAACCATTGGAGGAATACGGGCAAATATTTAGTAACCATGTGTTGAGAGCATCTCATTAACTGATAACAGATTGTTCTATTGCATGTTATCAGTTCTGGGATACGCTTCTGCTTCTTTTCATGCTTATACTAACTGGATAAGCGATGGTATTTGAAAGATGCCTTTGCACATGTAGATCATGATCTAACACCGGGGAGCGATGGAAAATCCCCTTAGCGATGGCAGAGCCAGCAGGAGCGTTGATGCCCGGTCCTGGGCCAATAATGTAAGTAGGAGACAGAAGTATTTAGTGCTGAAAAAGTTCGTAATAATGGGGGATATATTTCCCTTCAACATCACATGTGTTTTCTTAAAAAGGAAGGAACACATCGAGGTGGCTGTCGGTGGGGCGGGACCCCTGAACCCATGGGGCAGTTTCCAGCTAACACCGACGTTTCGGCACTCTCAGGAGCGCCTGTCCCTATCAGGAGAGCTGGGCTGGGGACATCTGGACGTGCAACAGGAGGTGAAAATGCTGAGTGAAAGTAGATGTCCTCTGACAGGAGCGGGAGTGCTATACAGAGGTGACTGTATATTGGGATTGACTCTGGGTTTTCAGGTAAAACCAGTTGATGCTGGGTCCTGGGTGAGCTGCATCCAAGAGTCACGCATGAGCTAATGAAAATTCAGTAAGAAACACTTTCCTTCTCTGTTGGTAGTAGTCAAACAGCTTGCCACGTGTTATTGAGCAATTGGAAACGTTTTAGTTTTGGCAAATATAATTTAGGATCTTGGTCTTTTCTTGTAGGAAGTAATATGCAAATTTTAGTGTAAAAATTAAAGACTCCCTGGCCTTGCTAAGTTCATGGTTAGTTGAACATCAGTTGATTTAGTTGACTATCTAGTTGATCAACTGACTAATAGATGTGAAATTAAATGCAGTAATTTCCTAAACCTAAGGGTAGAGTGATTTTGCCTGAATTATGTCGAAATAAGCTAAACTGAACCATCTAACTGCTTTTTTTTTTTTTTCCGGTAAGGCAGATCAGATTATTCTGGGAAGCTGCCGTGTGCAGTTTTTTCCCCAAGATAAGATGAATAGATAGGCTGAAAGATCAAAAAGTGCTGTTGTGCAATGTTGCTGTGCTGAAGCAGAGGTGTGACGAGCAGGGCTTGGGCTCTGGGTGCTGAGCTGCGGGTCCCAGCTGGAGCCAGCCTCCGGCTCCATCCCTTCTGCTCCTCTTGTGCCTGCATCAGAGTAAAAGGGAGTCATTGACTGTGGGCTGGTGTTCAAGCCATGTACTTCTCGTGTGTCTCCTGCCATGAAGGTGGGAGCTGTTTGTTTCCCAGAGTGCTCCCCCTGGGCTAGATTTTGGCGCTTCCCTGCTGTGCGCGTAGACCTGCTGCCTCCTCCTGCTTAGGTGCTCCTCTGCCACCCTTTGTAGGGAGGCTCCCTCCTGTGTATCTAGGCTGTCACAGCCAAAGTCTCCCCCCAAGAGGACTTGAGGTAAGGAACAGTCAACCAACCCCCTTCCCTCAAGTTGTAACCCCTGCTAATTCGTGCTGACAGCGTCACCGCCTCTAGAAGTCCTGGGGACTGCAGCCCCAGAGCAGCTCCGTGCCATCCGTGCAGCCAGAAGCTCGTACCTGACCACCTTGTATTTGCTGTGCTGGGGGTGCATCTGTGTTTTGGGTTAGCGTTGCATGCACTCATGCTCTGCACTCAGCCTTTGAGTGGTTCTGCACGTGCACAGTTTGGTGCTTCACCACCCGGTTGGGATCTGCCAACCACCCTCAGCTCCCAGCTGCTCCACCTCAGTCTCACTTCTACTGAAGTTTAAAAAAAATTTTGTACGCTCTTTGTTTACTTATTTTTTAAGTCTTCGAATATTTAATGCCTAGAATGCATTACTGCTTTGTGCAACATCTACGTGCTGCTCCTTATCCTAAATTTTATCTTACACATCACACAACTGTAACAAGGCAGAAAAAGCAGGCATTCTGCCACACCTGCTGCTGGAACAGAGTTGTACCAATTCCATCCCTGCCGTTATTTCAGGAAGGGTATTCTCGATGTTCCCCACACTATCTATTGAGATTTTTGTCAAAGGTTTGCTCTGTAGAACGATGTCTGTTTGTCCATCAGAATATTAATCAGTGCTGGGCAGCAGGAAGGCTCATTGTGAGAAACATTTCTAACTTGCAGTGTCAAGGGACAGGTGTATAAAAGAGGCAAATTTTGAGTCTAGCTGAAACAGATGGCAACCTTTGGTTTCCTTTCCCCTTGAAAAGGAGAAATGCGAGAAATGACACTGGTGTGGAATCAGAGGCGTTCCAGTTGAGTGCTAATTGTGACAGTTGTCTGTGGCTTTGTAACAGGGCTGGTTTTGTTTAGCTGGAAATGTCGAGGCCAGCACGGTCAGATATTTATCCAAAGTGGCTGCGTGTAAGCCGGCTTGCAAGCCAGCTCCGTTGAAGCACAACTTGGTCGTTGGAGTACATTTTTTCTCTGGATTTGTGTCCAAGCCTGAGTGAATGAAGACCGCTGAAGAGCAAACCGAAGGCCTGAGCGTTGGAAGTGTGTGAGTGCCTCTGGTGTCTCCCCGTGGCACGGAGAGGAGCTGCTCCGTGTCTTGCTGTGGTACATCGCTTGTGGTGGCCCAGGACTTTGGGAAGTGACAGCCCCGGCAAGTGCTGGGGCAGCTCTGCTCGGCAGGCCACCTCTGGCTCTCAGCTCACTTCCAAACTTACTAGGTACTCCTTTTCCTGCATTTTAATTCTCTGTTTTTTCTCCAGCTCCTCCTTAATTACCTGCTAAGATTTAGCCTTCTCTTTATCCCAAGCTCTTTAATTCATAGTAGTATTTTTGGTGACTTGCTGTCATAGAAACAGGGGTTGGCGAGGACCTCGAGAGCTCGTGTGGCCTCCTGCACTGCCTCAAGGAAAAAACCACTCTTCCAGACGGGCTCTGACAGCCATCTCTCACCTATTTTTAAGGATCTCCAGAGGGGCAGGCTGTGTGACCTCGCCGGGTCTAGGGCCTTGCTTTTTTCATAGTTTTCCTAAGATCCTGCTTCCTGTTCTCTTTGCGGTATTTAGGTAAGGTTCCTTCATCAAAATGTCTCTGAAAAACTTCTCCAGAGCCAACAGTGTTGCCAATTCAAATGCTCTTCTCCTCAGATCTCTCCAGCCTGTGCTTTCATTTTAAGTTTCTGTTATTGAACTTAATCCCTTGACCCTTAGGGCAGTTGCAAATTGGGCGTTTGCAAATCAAATGATTTGAGTTCCGTGTAACGGGGTCTGCGCAGGTAGCATTATTGCCTCTTGGGCATCCGTTGAAGCCTCAATCTGCAGTTGTGTTTTTGTCCTGCAGCCTCCCTCGTCTCCTCTGTGACCGCGCGTGCAGGGAGTGTGAAACGGCTGATCATGCAAAAAGAGGCCAGACTACGTTGCCCTTATCCTTATCTTTACTTACCATGTAGTTTCCCTCTTCATTTCAGCATCCCGTTTGAAGCTACTGCTGTGGCATTTGATTATTTTTGTGGGCTGGCCTGAGCCAGGGCCTCAAGCTGTCCCGCGTCTTGTCTTGGTCTCTCCTCTCCTGAGTTAGGAGGATCCCTCCCTCCTCCTGCTGGTTTCCCTGTTATTATATGTGGAAGTTGCTTTGTCTGTGACCCGGTAAAGTAGCAGATTTTTCTTATTGTACTGTATATTTAAAGCTCTCTGCTGAAGTAGTGTTTTGTTTACCCTTTCTTCCCGCTGCTTCAGTATAATTCCATGAAGCGATTTCTGGTTTAGTTTGTGAAGGATACTGTGCATTAAAAAAAAAAAAAAAAAGAAATTAAAATAAATTGCCTTGTAACTTGGATAGCCCCTTAGCAAATAAGTTGGCATTGCACGTTTTCTGACTTGCAGGTACAAGCTTGGACCCAGGGAGCGTAGCCAGGAGGGGCTGGAAGGCAAAGCTGTGATGACATGTTCAGTATCCAGGTGGAGGGCCAAGAGGGCAGCTGCGCGGCGCTGGGTTGCATTCCAATGTGCTGATCCGTGGAACAGCGTTGGCATACGCTTTGGAAGCTGCTGCTTGCTCTCCTGGCTGTAGGGAAGGGTCTGAGGTGATGGCAGGGAAGGAAGGGGTGAGTCTTTGCAGAATATTTTCATACGATCGTGGCCTATTCTGAGCAGGCTGGGCATTCGGAGCCTTGGCATTTCTTTGCAGTGTCATGGTGTGCATTGCTGCCTCTGGTAGCTTGAAAGTTAATTAGTACAGGGTGGGTTGTTGTGATTTTTTTTCCTTTTTCCCTGAACTACGTAATTTTAAATGCAAGTTACAGGGAAGTTATATTTTCTCACTATTTGGGGGCTTAATGGGGTGGAGGCAGGGGCTTTGGAAACAGTTTAACAATTTCACATTTTATACGCTCTAATGAATTTCCCAGGATTTTGGAAGGGTTGTATCCAACTTTAATATCGTAATTTCCAGAGTTTCGTTTATGCTAAAGTAAGTTGGTGGTGGACTAAGAGGCACGAAGAGCCAACAGATTACAAATGAGCAAATGAAGACATCGTTTCTTTTGGATAAAGAGCATGACTCACAATTGTGACTTGTACTGAGGCACTGCAGACCATGAGTTTCACGAGGACCGTGAGCTGGCAATGGGGTTCTTCCCTCCCTCCTCTGTTATTTCAAACTTGTGTTTGATTTCAGGTGCAGAAAAGAGAGGGTTTGCAAGGACCAGAAACAACTCTGAATCTGCAAGAGCTCCACAGAACTTCAATAGGAAGAGACAACTCTCTGAATCGCAGACAGAAACAATGAGCAATTCAGACAGCAGAATAAATCCTAGACAACTGGGAACTCCCAGAGGTATTAAAGCAGAGTGCGTACATGCTTCAGGAATAAGCTGCCTTGAAGCATGTGCTAAGCGCTATTAAAAGATGGGCTGGGATGAATGCTCTTAACTCTAAAATGAGCTGTAAAAGACTTAATTATTTGTAAAATATGATCAGTCCAGGATTTTCAGTGCTCTGAAGTCGGGTGCCAGTATTTCTAGGCAAACCCTTCGCAAAAGTTCACACTCGAGTACAGAGCCTTTGTACAGCTGCTGTTAAGATACACGGATAAGTTTGGTGGGCAAGGTAACTCTTACGAATTTCTGTTTGCAGGAGGATCCTATGCTGCTACCCCGACATCAAGCGATAGAAAGAATCGAAATAAACCCACCCGAGGGAGGAAGAAGAGTATATTTGAAGCCTACATGTCAAAGGAGGATGTTTCAGCAGGACTGAAAAGGGGAGAGCTAATTCAGGTGCCTAGAACATAGAATGACCATGCTCGTGTGATAAGTCTGTGGAAATCACAGACAGTTGTTGGAAGTGAATGTCAGTTAATTGCATGACAGGGAATTGATACACCGCTTGTAGCTGCTTCCTCTGGAGGTTCTAGAAATGGAGTGAACCTTTTTATGACCAGCTGCAGTACGGTTTTTGATTTGATTGCAGATGTTCTGTAAAATTCTGGATCCACAGCCTCGATGAATTGCAGGGATGAGCTGCTAGCCACAGCAGTGATTGTTGTGGAGTCTGTTACTTTTACCAGTGACAGTCTAAAACATAGCAGGTGCTGGCAGCCTCTATCTTCGTCAGCGTAAGTGCAAATAAATAGCCTTAGCAAGATACTTCTTGCTGAAATTCCTCACAAAGACATTAATTAGTCCTTGGCAGTGTGGTGCAGATGCTTTTTCTTCCAGATATACTCTTCTTTTGTCAATAAGTTTCTACCAAATCTTCCCAGAAGTCTCCCTCCCACAAAAAAAAAAAATAGAGATGCAGATAATTCTGTGGTCCCTGAGGTTTCGTAGGGCTGTGCTTATCATGGCATTACAGTAAAGTGTTATAAATTATGATACAACTGGCTAAATCAATATCAAATGGGCATAATTGTCTCTGTGCTCCGTTAAGGTCATAGGGCTGCCCCAAGCTCTGATGACAGCGTGGTTTACTGAAGTAAGGCACAGCTACTAGATGGAGCAGAAGAGCCCATCACTGTATTAGAAAATCAGTTGCCTGTGTGCTTTTGGTTATTTGCCTTGAACAGCTAGTGAGTTCCCACTTTGCAGATTCTGTGCCCATCAAAGATTGGATTTGTTGCTTCCATTTGGAGCAGCAAAATTGAAGCCATAAGTTGGCAGCAATTCTTCTCCCAGTATCTAGCAAAATGGGGGTTGGACCTGCCATTTCTGTGATCCAGCTACCCACAAGAGTTTTGCATAAAAGCAGGCAAGGATGAGGTTCACTGAGGTGCAGGAGAAGAGGAGTCTCCTACAACAGCAGCTGTAATAGTCTTCGTCATGATGTAATGCTCAAGACACACCCAGCACCCCAGTGAGGTCAGATTGGCTGGGGAAAAGGCAGGTGGAAGTCAGCGAGGGCATGACAGACGCTCATGCTGAGGCATCGTTTACCCAAACACCCACTGGTGCACTGACATTTAATTCGTGTTGCAATGCTGGTGAGGTTGATATTTGCATCAGTACATCAGAGCTGCAAATGGCATTACCTACCTTTCTGTTTGATTTCTTATTAAAATTGCATAGTAATTCTTACATAATAATAGTGTAATTTCTGTTGTGTTTTGAGGATTCCACACTTAAGACAGCTTAATTCCCTCCTGAAGACCACTCTGATCAACTCTTAGCTTTCAGAAAAATCACTGCTGATTGTCAGTGTGCCCCTCTGGGCTGCCCAGGCCCCAGGTCAGGGCCTTTTTAAAGAATCTCGTAGGCATCCACGCTGGGAAGCAAGTGATGAGGGAAGAAATGGCAGCCTGGAGCCGGGACTTCCTCTCATTTGATTTGAGATGGCTGCAGTGGCATACGGCAACAACTAAAGTTTTTGCCTTACCATCAGGAGCTTTTTTGGTACCTGTTTGGTAATGCAGCCTGACAGCATTAAGTGCCAATAAGAGTGTGTAGGCTGCTGGTGAGGTCGACTGCAGCTGCAGATGAGGCACATCGGACTATGGCTACTACCTGAGAATCCCAGTGGAGTACTAAGTCCCATGAGACCTGTGATTGCATGCTATCTGGCAAAAGAATCCCCAATTCTTGGAAGTGCGTAGTGTCTACTCCAGGTCATGTGCTGTGTGACTCTAAGAGTCACATGTACTTTCTTAGGCTGTAGCTGTTTTCCTTTCACCCAGTTCCATGTCTCAGGGAAACAGCTGAAGCTCTACGATTTGTATTTAATCATTAAGGGCTGAGTGTCACATCATGGGCATCCCAGCTCAGTGTCTCTCATTTTTTACTCATTCATCCTCATGATCTCATCAAGACCATTCGTCACTGCAGCTCTGAAGAGGATAGATGAGATCTTGAAAGTACTGTTAGTGAATGGACAAATATTCAGCACTGCTCTGTACAGTGGCAAAAGACAGTCAATAAGTGCTTGTTGTGTTAATCCCCAGGTGCAGGGCATTAGTCTGGCATGGTAGCCTGCAAAAATGCTCCACGAGAACCTGCAGAAGAAAAGAAACCTGGTTGTCTGAATACAATGGTCCTGAGCAAACCTGAGTGCTAGCCATTCCCCTGCAAAAATCTGAGCAGGGGAATCCTCTGAAACATCCTGGAAACACTGGGTCCAGCTGGTGTGAGGACATCAAAGGTGTCTTGGAGAGGAGAGACCCTACTGTGAGCTCTGAGGATGCTGCTGTGCCCTGGCAATGGAGCAGTGCAGCTAAGTGTGCCTGAAAGCCCAAACTACAGGCAGACGTGGGAGATCTCTTAGATGAAACACAAGTGCCATGAAGATTAAGCAGTCCTAAATAAGGAAGAACAAAAGTGGATCTTTATGGGCACTGATGTCTGTCAGTAGTGATAGTCTTAATGACTTCGGGTACCGTATCTGACATAATTCAGTTTTCAGTAAGTTGCATGGAGAATTGTGCCCTGCGGGATTCCTGGATTCATTTAATCAAGGGACATGTGCAGAAGTGTCCTTCCACAAGATAAGGGGATCTGAGCACAGGTGCTTAAGAGCACCTAGACTTGCCCGTAAAGCTGTCTGCAGTGAGCAAACACCAAGCGTATCAGGCTAATTGGAATCACAGAGGCTGCTCTGAAGGCAAACAAGATTGAATAACTTCTGCGCGGTTACGTAAGCAGATGGTGTTGGCCGTGCACAGCAGATGAAGTCAGGTTGTGCATTAAGGAACGTTGACCCAAAGGACCGTGATCATCTTGTGATGCGCCAGCCAGAACCTCATGTCTGCTCCACGCCTCCAGCGTCTCCCAGACCCTCCCTGCCGGGCTGCTGGGGTCAGGCGGAGTGAGTACGCACCATGCGGAGGCTCTCGGCCTGTGTTGCCATCAAGAGGATGTTTTTTTTTTGGAGAGCTGTTCCTTTGTGCATACGGAGGCTGGAGTTTCCCTGATTTTTGTGGGTTATTTTTTCCATGTTCGCCTTGGTAGCAGGCAGGTACTTGAACCCTGACTTTTTTTTTTGTTTGACACGTACAAACCAACTGAGGCATGTGTGTTAGGATACCTGGTACAATCTGCTTGATTTGAGATGCTTGAAGCTTAGTCTGAGTATTGCCAGTCCTGGTTCTAGCAGAGGAACTGGAGAAATCATGACCTTTTTGTACATTGCTGGAGAAAGTTGAGGTTACAAACTTTTTTGGCAACTCTTTGTGAAGCTGACTGGAATCATTGGAAAGTGTTTTAGAAACCTTCCTCCAAACCTTTTTCTTCCTTTTCAAAACAAAGGCCCTACTGATATAAAAACACCGATAAATATAGCAGCTATTATTCGTGAGCTATTGTAAAATAATATAACATTGGTGTGACATCATGAGACTCTGCAGCCAGATCCTCACCCCCGAATACACATATGAGAACAGTTGTTCATTACAGATGGGGAGAGTGACCGGTTCCAGATATGATATCACAGCGTGAAATGTACAACATTGTAAATAGGATTTTCATAGGCACAGATAATAGGGCCCATCTGCTTTCTAAGATAAATTTTGGGAGTTCCTTGCTTAAAGGAAAGAGCTGAAGTATTTTAATGCTGCTTGACGTAAGAATTCTAATGCTGATCATAATTAGGTAGTGCGTATAAAATACAGAGAGACCCACTATGCTGTAAGCACGGTAACACATTTTTGTGTGTGTTTGCCTGAGCTGGGCATCCGTGCTCATGTAGCCCCTGTGGTGCCTTCTGGACCCTGGACACAAAACATGATTTTTCACACACATAATGGGCATTTGCACCTGGCTGATTGACAGCTGTCCCAAACTGTTCAAGAGGGTTCTCCAGAGTAACACAAGATATGCCCTCATCTGCTTTGTGCTGTTGGGTAGATGCTGGCGATGGGAATTATTTGACTCACTGTCAAGCAGAGCAGCCACCCGCCTTCAGCTTTTCCTTTTTCTCCATAGCACCTTCTGTTAGTGTATGGTTTTTGATAGCTGACTGTGGGAAATAATGGGGGAAAAGACTATGGGGAGATTTTTGTAAAGCATCATGAGGCATAAAGTATCCCCGTGGTTGCTCCTAATGGGTTGTTTTTGTTTATTTTGTTTCTTGTTCTGGGTTCTGCTTGCCATGTGGTTAGAGTGCTCATTAGTATTAGTTACATAAGGCAAAAATTAAAACATCACAGCAAAGGACTCAAATAATGCCTAGAGAATGTAGGATATATGCTGCTAGTGTTTCAATCTTAAGCAAATAAAAACAATGAGAACCTTCCTAAATCTGCAAGTTCCTTTTCAAGGCAGCAGAACTTTCACATGTGATCAACTTTATTTTCTTGTTGTCTGATTGTTTCCCAGAATAAAAAAATAATTCCTGGGAGAGCTTCCCATGATTGCTTAACTCAGAAGTGCAAGTGGATGGAATCTGTTCACATAACAAATTGGCCGGTGTTATTTCAAGCACACAAATGGCGAAAGTTTCAACTTTTCATCACAAAGCCAACACCTGCATTAAGGCAGCTATCTAGTTAACAAAGCTCTTTTTCCAGAAGAATCAAATGCTGCCAGTTTTAACTGCAGCCACCTGAATCCCAGCTCCCGGGACCCTCTTGGGATGGGGATCACACTTGCATAGCTTGTGGCTCCTTGTTTGGCTCTCCCTTTCTCTCGGATGGGCCTGAGTGCAAGGAACTGCTTGGTTGACTTTGGAGGGATGGTATGAATTTGTTGCAGGCGACTTGAACTTTCAGTTGGGAGATGATAAAGACAAAATGGACAGATGAGAGTTTCAAATGTGTTTAAGATAGACTGACTTTGAAAGCGATTAAGCGGAATTTAATGCTTTAGACCTGAAATGTTTGATTTTAGAAAATTATTTCGATTCATCTTTGAAAATGTTCTTTATCACAGAGTTATTGCTACTGTCTGTCTGCAGGAACTGCCTAAACAGCCAGAGCCTCAAGAGGCTCACACCTGCTGCTATGCAACCTCAGCAGGTCAGCTTCTCCCTTTACCTCCTGTTCTCCAAAATAAGCAAAGCCAACGCTCTCCTTTTCCAAAGCAGAGCAAAACAAATGGGTTCGGTTGTCTGTTTTTAAATGAAGTTGGTGGATGCTCAGCAGAAAATATGTGAAGGGAACAGGAGGGCTTGGATCCTTGGTTCATCCAGTAGCAGCAACAGCTAGTGATTCAACATCTCTTCCATGACAGACTGTAGTAGATCAGCTTAAGCCTATCATGAAACTGCCTTTTGGCTAGAAATTGCTTGGATGCTAAGTTGTCAAGACTTGAAATGTATAATGGAAATTTAGATGTATCTCTCGTGTTTCACAGTAGATGTATTACCCACAGCTCTCTAATTTAACTGATCTTATATAAAATTAATAAGATTCAGGCATAATCTTTCTCCTTCTCTTTTTTTTTTTTTAAGGGACCCTTGAGAATAAATCCTAAGAAGTACCATGAAGCCTTCATTCCATCTCCAGTAAGTGTAATTTTATAATGCTTTAAAGTTCATAAGTAAAGGTGCATTAATACAGGAGTTATGCTGTGTATGAAAGGTCACTCGGAGGTGAATGTGTTGGAATAAATGAACATGATCTGGACTTTCTTTTAAATCAGATATTCCCAAACAAGTTTTGCTTTTTCGTACCTCAAAGAACTACTTGTGCCGAAACTGGGGATACCGCTGGGTCCCACAGAAAGCAGCTGAACTCAGATTTGAGGACCCCCACACAGCGTAACTGTAAACCTTCACTTTATGGCTACAGAAGTTTTATAGTCTTTCCACTGATTTAAGTTAATCTTCCCTAAACAAATATGCTCTCCATTTTCGATCTGCTGCATGAGCTAATTTGAAAAGTCATTCCAGAAATAATACGCGTGATTCTCTTTCATGTGCCCGCTTTTGCACTAACTGTACATTGGTTGGCTTAGGATGTAATTCTGTCACACGGGACTGGTTTGTGCCTCTTCTCTCTTCTTTCTTTTATTTATTTATTTATTTTTTGACAGAGAAGAGGGGCTCTCACAATTTCAAGGACTTCCAGTAAGGAAGGTGACCTCACAGCTGGCACAGCCAAAGCTTTTTATCTGGAACTGACTTGGTCAAAGTGTTACTATCAATGAGAGAGAGAATTTCGTATTAAAATGGTTTGTTGGTGTGGGGGAGAGAAGGCAGGGCCTGCACCAAGGCAGTGAAACACTGACCCTGTTGTTGCCCTTGCTACTGACAGCATTATTGTGCTGGAGCTTGGACTGAGAGCCTTGAAATTTGTGGGAGTCACTTTATTCATTGGAGATAATATTTTGGAGCCCCCGGTGTTAGAGAGGACCGGCTTTAAAGAGGTGGAGAAAGGTCAGGGGTGCACGAAGTAGATTCTTAAAGTGACCTAGAGGAAGAAGTACAGAGCAGCTCTCTAGTTCATCAGTAAAGCAGGACTGAGTGTGTAAGTGAGCAAGGAACTGAGATACTTTCTTTACTGGTGGCCTCAGAGGTGTGATAAGTGTAAGCTGTTAAATATATTCTCTGAAATTACAAAATACTTGGTGAAATGTGAAATCCAGCTACTCCTGTGAGTTTAATTGCATGTGAAGCTTTACCCGTAATTGCCCTTGGTGCCTTGTGCAGTAAGATTGCTCGCTGTTCTGCAAAGGAAGGTTAGCTGAGGTTATCTCACTTATCTTTCTACTTTATTTCTCTTTGTGGACCTGGATCCTAGAATCTGCCTTGTCCTGGTAACAAGCAGAATCACACCTAGATAGAGTTGACTGGCTGGTGTGGGCATGGTCCTCTCTTTGACAGATGCATGAGGAAGCTTATCGCTCATATAACAGCACTGGCCAGGGAGGGTAGCAGGAGGGTTTGCAGCCTTAGTGTTCTGCAGGACTTCCCATCCTTGCCAGATGCTGCAAGAGCTACAGCTGTGAAAAATCACTTTCTCTCCTGCTGTTGACTCGGGCACTGTACCCCTTTCCCTTCAGCTCTCATTTGGCTACGGCTTCATGGAGTTCACATACAACAGCTGTTCACCTTTTAACAGAAGTCCCAGGGTATTGCTGCAAATGTGCTCTGTCTGTCTCATTGTTGCATGAAGAGTTGAGGGGCAAGCCCGGAGCCTTTATCTTAAAAAACCTCCTGGAGAATGGGCATGAGCCTTTAAATCTCTGCCTCCTACCATGGTGCGATGTCTGAAATGATGACATTGTCAAGTCGAAGAACGATACTTGTGAGCATGAGTGGAGGAGTGTCTACAGGTAGGCTGTGTTCGTGGAACACTTCTGGAGCAGATGAAAGGAGAGCAGATCTTCCTCTTGTCTGATGGAGGCAGAGACCTGCCACTGATACTCACAGATGGCCACCGAGTCGTACCAGTGCCCTGCTCCACTGCGCCTGGAGGGCAGTTGAGATTTTTGCAAGGGATTGTGTTGTGGTGTAATTCGGTGCCATTTTAACTGCACTAGTGATCGGAAGTGTCAGCTGTGTGGAGTTCAGGACACTGAAGGAAAAAGTGGGATATGCAGGTGTTCTTGGAAGTATGGAAGGTTCACCCCAATCACCCTTGATCACCCCGAATCGCGGGCCTGGAGCTCTAGGTACAGAAATGTTTCCTGCCTCGGGGCAAAACCAAAGCTGATGGCAGACTCCTAATTACACCTGTTGCTGTAGGCACTGAAATTGACTGCTGTAAAACAGGTGTATGTATGTATGCATATATACGTATAGTAACCGAGAGTGGCTGGAATTCAAGATCAGGCTCCTGCACAGTGTGGAGATGAAGCTTTAAGTGGTGTGACACATCAGGCACTTTTATACGGAGCAGAGGAAAGGGTCTGCCTTCCATTTTCTTGGACACGGGAGAAGGAAAGCAGCAAAAAAGTGTAGAACAAGCAAATCATCATGAATACCAGCCTGTGTTTGTAGTATAGAGCAGCTGCTTGTACAGACAAAAAAAAAAAAAAAAAAAAAAAAAAAAAAGGCATTTTCCTTAAAAAGTGACTTTGAACTTTTCTTTTTATACGTGTGGTGGATTTAGGTAAGGAGCTCGGGCAGAAAGAAGGGGGTGGGGAGAAATGACGAATAAGACCATGTGTAAAAAATCTGGCTTTTTTGAAAAGAACGGTTTCCAATTTGAATTATGTTGGTCCAAGAGGCTTTGCAATTTTTCTGCATCTTGTCATGGGAGGCAGCTTTCACACAGCTGTTGAGCTGCTGCTGCTTTTCTTTCTAAGAGTAATTTGGTTTCTTGGAGGACGGCCTTAGTTTCACATCATGGCAGGGTTCTGCCGTTTTATTGTTTTGGTATCTAAGCAGAGTAAGATATTTGTGATATTAAGGCTTCATGTTTTCAGGTTATAAAAGAAGTTTTTCTTGGAGACTGAATATACTCGTAGGTCTGATTGGATTTACTTGAGCATTTGAGATTCAGGAGTGTGTATCTGAAAAGGCACTGAAGATGGAGATTTTAATTCCTGTGAGGCTGTTTTTTCGTTGAAGGACAATGAAGTTCTAATCTAAAGAAACTCGTCCTCTTTTTTGTACTTCAAAACGATGAAAAGTTTTCTCTGTAGAAAAACTGTGGTGACTGCTCACGTTGAAACCAAACGCTCACAGTGTTTGACTCGTTCGTGGTACCGTAAGCAGATGCACGGAATTTTCATATCCTGAATTACAGGGGAATAGGAATGAAAGCAGCAAGAGCGCTACAGGTAATAAGCCAAAAAGGACAAAATCAGCAAACCTTCAAAAACTAAAACCTCTGCGTTAGCATCTTTGGAAAACTTCGTCTTTATTCACCCCATGAAGAAAATCTTCCAATCCAAATCTAGATTAGCAAAATGCCAAACATGTCTGGGGTGGATAATCAGTGTCTACAATTAGTAGAAGCTCTTGTGCAAGGATGTTAACAAAGAGTTTTGAGAGAAGGTGCCCCAACTTGCCTGTTACAGTAAATGATCTTCTGGCTTGCACTTGGCATCTGCAGTCATCATTTTTTTGGATCTGTTCTAACATTAGTTACACCAAATAATATATGTGGAATATATGGTGTTAGTTCATTTAAAGAAGAAACTGCATCCTCAGCCTCTGTCCATGCCACCTTCACAGACTGGCTTGCTTGTCCTGCACAGCTTGTCCTTCCTCCCTTGCTTTCCCAGGAGAGCAGCAGGCAGCTCTGCACGGGGCACTTTGCAGACTGTCTTGTAAGCGTGTTCCGAGCGATAGCTTTTGCAGTGCTTGAATTGGGAACTTAATACGTGAAGAACTGCGACTGCAGAAAACTCTCTAGCCATTCCCAAGAGTAATTGTAGAGGAACTAAACAGAATTTGCAGACAATACATTTTGAGGGCTTGGCTCTGTCTTGAGTAAATACTGTGCAACTACTGTGCTGGCACATACTTACGAAGGAACTTATTTGCTGAAAGATATTGCATATTGAATAGCATCTGGTGAATCCATTTCACTTCTGTGCACAACTGCAGGATGTTTGTCTCACCAAGGTGTCTTTTTTTGATGATAGTATTTTAAACCTCATACCGACTCATGTTTTGCTGTGGCATTTGTTTTTCTTCCTCTCTGACTAGGACGGGACTCGTGATATCTTTATTGATGGAGTGGTTGCTCGCAACAGAGCCCTGAACGGTGACATCGTGGTAGTGAGACTGCTTCCCAAGGAGCAATGGAAGGTCAGTCCAGTATATTTTTGTGATTTGATGGAAAGAGCTTATTACTGTTTTCACTAAAATTAGGGCCTAAGACTAGAGAACTTCCTACAAATCAGGTTAGCTATATTGTGGTTTACGCTGGTATAGAATAAAATATTTTATTACAACGCTTGGAAGAAGCACCACCTAAAATGTTGAAACCTCGCTCTTTGCATGGAATATCCTTTATTGATGTATGAAGCTTAATGACACGGCTGGTTCAAAGAAAGATGATAGAGGTAACTTATGATATCTGCTATTTAGCTGTCTTCATGTTGTGGTGCTGGATAGCTCTGATGAGGTATTTGCAATTGTTCATGTATTTGACAAGTACTATTCACAAAGCTTTAGTAATGATGACTTCTCTCAACTTTGTGGATCCTCAGTCCATGGAGAGCTCATCTTGACACAGCTCCAGATTTTGTGGCAATACCCATTTTAACATGACTGAATAATGTGTAAAATAACGGGTGTAATGCAAATGTGGGAAAATCTGGTTTTCCTTTCAATGTTTCAGAATTTTACTATGCTCTCTCTGTATTTTTTTTCTTTCAATGATTAAGGTCAAAGTCCTTTCAAACATCTAAATGATCTTATTTTCTTTGCAGGTAGATTTTATAACACCTTTATGTAAGGAAAGTTCATACTTTTCTAGAGATGTAGGCTCTGGGATGTGTAAGATACTGTCAGCACTTGTAATTTGGGTTTTTACATGTGAGCATGACCTAACTGTCAAATTGCTTTCCAGACACACGTTTTCGAATTCTTTGAATGCAAAGACTACTGTATATTGTTTGGACAAAAGTAATAATGGGGGTGATTCCAGCAGGGTGGAGACTAATCTGAACTATTTTGGGCTGGTGTTTTTTACTCATTCTAGCTAGCTTCTCTGAAGCTGAGTTAGGATTTTTAGACTTGCAAATGCAAGGTCTGCAATCTGGTCGTTCATGGAACTTATTTTCTGTGTTTAAATCTACTAGCAATTGGAGTGATGGTTGGAAACCCTTTAAAACTTTTCTGTTCTTTTTAAAGGTGCATACAATGTGTTGATGACGTATTATATATTGACATGTAACGGCAAAACTACCTTCTGCAAAAGGTGATCATAAGTGGGAACTAAAGCATTACAGGTGTATCCGTATGCAAACATAGAAAAGACGTCTGCTGCTATCCATGCAACCTCTGAAAACCATTGCTGAGGATCAAAGCAAAAGTTCTTTGATATCTATTCAACAGTCCAAATCAGAGTTCTGGAAGGCTGTGATGATTACTGTAAACTTGGAGCACCAAATGCCTATATATAAGTTATATTTAGTTTTAGATCGTGTCACATAGTTGCAAAAATGGAATAGTTTGGGTACTTAGATCCTCTGCCAGGATCTGCCAGCACAAGGGTCTCTTTGTAATCTTGATGCAGGTTGCCTGGGCTGGAAGCTTTTTCTGCAGTTTTAGAGTTCTATCACTGGCTCTGAAGAAAGATAATGCCCCGCTCTTATATCCTCACACCCTCATATGTTCAACAGTAATGCTCTTTTGTGAAGAGATGAGTGATTTTCTAAGAGGAAGAGTTCAGAATATTCTATTGGTTCTGGGCAAATGCTGAAATAAAACTGCTGGAGAAATGGCGTCTGGAGAACGGTGCGAGGAGGCAATTCAGAAAACTTCAGTGTTTTGTAGTATGGTTATGATTCTTCTGTGGTGAATTTAACCTTGCCAAATGAAGTAGCTGGAACATGCCAGTCATGTTTTTCAGCCACACAGGTGCTACCCTATGCAGTGTTATTTTTTTTGTATCTTGCCATCAGCAACTTAATCAGCGATGACATCCCTTTTCCCCTGTTCCCTGAATCTCTCGCTATGCACTCGTGTTTGTATTAGTTCTTTGGGAAAGGTGCCACAAAGTTGCACTGAAAGATACTGCATTCTGCCAATTAATTCATACTGATTAATGATAAACCGTCGCAAGCTATTTTAGTTTTTTCCATTTGTTTAGTCTCATGCTGCTGCAAAGCTGCCACATAGGTATCTTGAGGGTTTTCTCCTTCCCATTGGGCCTTTGGAGCAAGCTGAACAGCTTCAATTATTTCCCTGAAAAATGTAAATCAGCAGTATGGTATAACTGATGCTCTCTGAAGAGCCTTTATAGACTTTGTGCATATTGGCTTGTTAGGATTGAGATGTGCGTGCCGATCGTTTTTATGGTTCGCTATTCCCACCCCATTATTCTGTACTCCACTGAGAACGGAGCTGCCTTTTTTGCTGGTAAACCTGTGTCTTGCACAAGATAACAAGCCGTAAGCCTGACAGGTCTGTGCCTCTGGTGTTTTAAGCACCCTGGATGGCCTCTGGATGCTCTGGGGGAGATTTTCCCTTGACTAGTGCAGCTCAGTCCTGCCACGGACCTTCCGAGTGTAAGGTCGGTGTGATGCTGCCTCCCAGCAAAGGCAGGGCTTGCCTGATCGAGAACCTCAGTGCAGCTTATGTATAACCCAGAGGAAGGGGGAAAACCTTCTGGGCCGGTAAAGTGGTAGGATTTGGGTAGGGAAATCTGCGTGTTTGCTTCAAGAGCTGGGAGCTGCCCTGAACCCAGTGAGTCAGTTTTTGTGGGTCAAGTGCCAGTGGGAGGAAAAACTCTGGAGGTAAGTGTCTCTAGGGATGTGCTGTGTTGTTCTGAGCCTGTAATGGGTGTTGCCACTGAGAAATGCAAGGGAATGCTGAAGTATTCTAGACGTGTGGTTATACTTTATGCAATACCTTCTTGAGTGACAAGCGGTATTTTCTTCCTCCAACCCTCCGCTTCCTGGCTCAGTGGTGGGAAATTTATCAGGCTTGAATTTCTCAACATCGTGTCCTTCCCAGCGCGTGTATCAAGTGGTTGGATGAGCTTCTGTGGTCCTCCCCCGTGCTTAATTTGTCTGGTCTGAAAGCTCCTTTTCTTCATGCGTCCTCCGGGAGAGCTGCGTGGTGTTTGGTGATGATCAGTTTGTCAGTTCATATTTCTGGGCTCGCCATTAGTTTGGACCAAGAGCCAACAATTTCAGCGGGGCACCGCTTTGTGGGGGAGAGATGTTTTGTCTCAGAATTTTGGTTATCTTGTGTTCCAGAAGAAGGTGGCCGTTGGCTCCGTACCAGGCTAGAGCGGCGTGTGCTGCAGTGACCACATTTGGAGGCGGTATTTCAGAAGTTCCTCTCTTGTCCTCTTGTGTTACATCTTGGGAATATTGAGGTGCTATGGTAACTTTCAAATATTTAGCTGTTGCAAAGTAAGGTATTTGACTTTGACTGTTTTTCCAGGTACTTAACCTACTCTTAGCAAATGAAGTCAGAGTACCATTGCAGTCAGCTAGCCTGTCCCCTTCTTAATTCAGGCTGTAGGGCTTCCCTGAATCTGCGCCTTCAGTTTGTGGAAGAACGTCATGATAAAAGATAACCACTGATGGAGAGCTTACCTCAGACCGTGTCAATTACTCTGATAAAGAAGAAAAACAGTGCTTTTATTTCTTGACTGATTTTCACTACTTTAAGTTCCACCCATGGGTTTTTATTATGTTTTATTGACTTGTGCTTACATCAATTTCAGAAGCTTCAATTATACAGTGACATAATTACTGGAAGGCAAAAAAATGTTGATATGATGATTACAGCAATATTTCTCAAGCTCATCAAGGAGGGAAGCAAAGCGTCAGTATCAAGGATAAACCTAACCCATCTTTCCTCGCAGCCTCTTTTTGCTCTTTTACCTTCTGCTTAATTGCCAGAGAGAATTTGTTCTCTTTCAGATATCTGTTTTGGTTTGTCTTGTGAGATGTAATTTCTTTGGTAGGAGGAAATAGCATAATAAGTCACTTGATATCACTTGGGGCTTGGATTCCTGGCCCAATCTCTGGTGCTTTTAGAATAGTAGTTTGTAATGTGGAATGTTTTTCATGACAACCGTCTCACGCATTGCATGCTATGGGTGAACTTTCAGAGCCTTCGTCTGAAAACAGGGCTCATAAGGACTTTATGCTGCATATTTGACTTGTTCTGCTCTAGATTGTCTGAAAGGAATTTTGGGGGCCAACCTTCTATTGCTTGCTACAGTGCACAGGAGAGGTCTCTGGTTCTACATCCTCTTGCAGCAGTGGTGTATTCAAATGATAGCATACACTGCATATATGAAATGTGTATAAAATCATATAATAAGAGATTAACCTACCAATTTCTCCAAAAATCAATGCCTGCACATGGCGTCTTTTGTTGCTGTTGTTTCATGAATTGTTTCCTCCTTGGCTTTGTGTTGCTCTGCCGTATTTTCAGGTGGTGCATTTGATCCTGTCAGAAGCTCTCCATGGCCAGAGCTGTAGGACTGCTGGCTTACATATGGTGTGTGCTGCTGGGTGGTAGGTCCCGTGTTTTAGTCATGAAGTATCTGAGTGATGGCAATAGTAATTCTTTGCAGCTCAGGAAAGCATGTTCTGTTCGACGGAAGTGTCAGATAAAATTCAACGCGGCAGGAGATCTGAGAACTGCCTCTTTTAAGGCCTTACATCAGATAAATATTTAAACACCTTCTGTACAGAAGATATATGCTACATTTCACTTTTCCCAGCTGCGACTGTTGTTGGCATAATTACAAACAAACAGCGAAGGAACAATTTGATTCAAACAAGTCACAAATATCACTGTGTATAACTTGAACAGAGCTACGTATCCTGGCAAGCCACCGCCTCCAACTGTTGGTGTAAACCTATGAACCATCAGTTGTTCAGAGGGGACGCTAGCTTTGAATTTGCCCCAGTGAATAATGATTCGTTTCAACCAAATTCTTCTGAGAGTCAGTTTCTTCTCAAAATCTCCCAGCTAATGTAAGGATAACAGTAACTCAGGAGGAGATAGGGTTCTTACAGGGTTATCACAGCAATACTGTTTGAGTCTCAAAGAATGTTGTTTGGAAACATTACATTCATAATAATAAAAAAAAAAAAGTTCTGGAGAAGTCATTATTGAAATAGTAAGTGTTCTGGCACGTTAAAAGCGTTCAAGTGGAATTCATGATATCCAGGAGTAGAGTGGGAAGCTTAAGAAGCCAGCTAGGAAGATGTCCAGAAAAGCAGAGCTTTAACAAATCTGAAAGGTTGATGGATGCTGTAGGGATAAAGGGCAGCTGTTTTTTTGTTTTGCTGTAGACTTTGCAGTGAGGGCTATAAGTTGATGGCTGTACCTGTGCACCCACCTCCCTGGGAAACTGGAGGATGCTGGCGAAGCTTCCTTACATGCTTCCTGATTGTGCCATTCGTTGGATGACCACTCTTTGTTCCACAGTGCAGGGGCTGCGAGCTGGCATGGCTCTTTCCAGGCTTTGTTTAGTTTTGCTTAGGCTGGGTATGGAACAGTAATATAGTAGACCAAAGGCAAAAATACTGAGAGAATAGGAAGTGTTGCTCACTGAGAGATACACAGCATTAAATTTGTTAATCTTCCAGATGTTGCTTTCACAATTTCTTAATCAAATACCACTTGAGGTGAATCGAAGTCTTAATGCAGTGAGTTTTAATAGCAAGATCTGGCATGCTTTTTAACGATAGAGTTACTAAATTGATACGGGATGAATGAGATTGTTGTGACCAAGTTTTGATTTTATTCCCTTGCTTCCCCCAAACATGTAAAACAAGGAGGCAGAAATGCCAGCTTTAGGGATGTTGCAAGCAACCTTACCTTCCTGAGAAAGACTTTTCCTGTCAATACCTGCCTCTGTCTGATGGGAAGGCCAAAACCAGGACCCCAGATAATGAAATCACAAGAAGAGATTTGAACAGTCTAGTGTCCTATTAATCCCTCCTCTTTCTGTGCTGGATAAGAATGATATTAGAAGGCAAAATGTTTAGGTAGGGAAGAAGGCAAGTTTGTTATTGACTACATCCTGTTTAACCAGCACAGAGTTACATCACAGATGTGGTTTGGCTGCATAGATGCATATAACAGGACAAAAATGTTACCTTTAGGTGAACAGTCAAGCATTAAATAGTTATTCATCTCACATGCAGTCAGTTGTTATATCCCCTGTGGAATAAAGGCAAATAAGCCCCAAGTGATGGGAGTGACTTCAAGCTGAATTAGACACCACAAAATTTCAGTGTCCTTCTGGAGGAGCTGCATCTTGAATGGGAGGAAGGGCTCGTGGGGGCATCCAATTGTTAGAATAGGAGTCGAGCCAACATTTAATACCTGATCTCTTTTACTGCTCATTTTTTTTTTTCTTGGTCACATGAATATAATCTAGTACAGCAAATTGTTTCCTTTAACAACTAGCTTCTCTTCAAATGATTGTTTTAAACTCTATTCTTCCAAGTCTTCTGTAAATATCCAGACATCACTGTAGATTATTCTTAATCCAATCTCTTATATAACCACTATCATTTTGGACTTTTCTTAGTCCTCGGTTCCTGTGGAATTAGTATTTCTTAGAACTGTTTGCTTTTTGCCAGTTTGGAGACGTATTTGATGATATCACATGAGTATTTGGAGCCCTTACCTTATAAGAGAGTCAAGATACCTGTTGTTGTGATGGTGTTGGTTTTGGGAATGTCATGCACGTTAAACTCACTTAACTTTTTTATAAACGTTCTCTTGAAAGATTGTCCAGATTTTCAGTAGTCTGGGTTTCTTTCAGTTCCACATAATAAGACGTAAGTTTAAATAAAGCGTACTGATGATAAAAGTCCTATCTGGCCTAAAGTTTATACGGTGAATGTTACACTATGAAGAAAGGCCCCGAGCAAACAAGATTTATTTTGTTTTTGTAAGGAGATTGCACCCCAGTTTGATTTGATAGCTGGAGAAATGGAGAACTTCTATGACACTCAGAAGATGTTGATCTTTAAAGTCCCTAGATGAGGTGCTTTGGATAGTATCCTAGGCTCTGAAGAGAAGGAAGAGTGCTACATATCTATCTGCGTGTTTGTTCTTGTTATCGGCTGGCAGAAAGAAGGCAACTGGCTGCAGTATTTGCATGTGGTCAAAGCTGTTAAGGTTGGCTCATTAACTCTTTTCTCTTATTTCCTTAACTCGTGTTTGTTTTTCTTTAAAGCCATAAATCGGAGGGACAGGGAATCTAAAATAGAGATGATTTATGTAAATGACGAATTGCAGCAGCCGCCGGTATGGGAGAGAGGGATTCTTCTACAACAGGTTATGTGAGCAAGACGTGGGACCTTGTTTACAACCAAGTGGTTCTTGGAGATAAGGAAGATATTTGTCATCAGGAATGGGATGCCTTAAATTTGTTGGCAGAAGGAAATTTGTAACTCGCTAGGATAAAGTTATTTCTAGTCTAATAGGTTTAGAATCGGCATGCTGCTAGCTGCAGAGGGCCAGGACAGTTGTGCCTTCCCCAAAACACCATTTCTGTTTTCTTCCAGGTGAGACAAAGTGCAGCCAGGCTGAGGAAAACTCCTGGCTTCCCACTGCTTTCCTACTTCCCTGACATCATTTGCTATGGGAGGATTCCCTTCTGCTCAGAGTTTGAAACTAATGCCCTAACTGGTAGGCACGTCACAAGAACAGGGAATGAGTCTGTTCTTGGTGCGCTACCAAACAGTAGAAGATGGCCAGTAAGGCTCATGCATCAACAGCAGTTTTCTTAAGTGTTTCTGCTAATGCAAGGAGTCTTATTTCAGCAGCTGCTTGGGATTATCCTTAATCCAATTAACATACAAATCAATGCCCTGGAGTCTGTATCTGTGGCAGCATCTTTCTGCAACACCTTGAAGAGTTGCAAGTGATTCTTTTAATCAAATTTCTTGTTGGAGGTGCTACTCAAATCACTGAAAGATAAATTAAAATGCTTCCTGATTATCTTTCCTAACAAATTCCTCACTGCTGCAGTAGTTGCGCACTTGACATCATTTCTCAGCATGCGCTCACTGATAAGACAGCTGGTGTGCATTTTTGAAGGTCCCAGATTCTATCTGAGCTTTGCAGTTTTTGTTCCAGCCTCAACTACATGGAGGAATTAAAAAAGATTTGGTAATGACTCTAGGAAAATACAGCAGACAGACTGCTCATCTTCTAACTATGCTGGAAAAGGCATCACTTTTGCTTCCTGGCTTTCTCATTGTTTCTATAGATTTATTTTTGTTTTTCTGTCAGGTAAGGCAATAGCTGGTTCATAAGCCAGTCTGTCTTGTGTGTGTGTGTTTTTTTTTTTAAGGTTTCCGGTATGCTAATGGTTCAGCCCTATTTGGTTTTATTGTCTTCTGGGGTTGAAGCATTTCTTTGTTTTTTAGCTTTGTCTATATTATTTTAAAACACAAAGCAGTGCCAAAATACATACTTCTTAATTGAGCAGCTTTGGAAGTGTGAGAATGAAGACTTGGCATGGTCTAGCTAGCACTTGTGTATTTTGGTTACAAAAGTGACTGAAGAATTCCCCAGACGTCATTCTCTGTTCTGTCTGGAAATATCCTCTTCTGTGTTTTTACATAAAGGTGTATATCCTGCATAGTGCTTGTTGGTGCTTGGAAATCCCAACTGTGATGTTTTGATTAATTAGCTTGCTGTCAGGACATCCTTCTTGTGGTGTTCTCCTTGCTTTTTGCTCATTTGCTGGAATGCTCAATGTCTTTCTAACCAAGTGACGTCCCCTCATCTTCAGGCTCGCAGCCTTGGTAAAGCGGCCTGGCAATGGCGGAGCTTGGAGAAGGCCTTTCAGCTCAGCCGTTGTCTCGCAGCAGTCCCTTAAATGTATTTGTCCCTTAAACGTCTAATTGGTGGCTGTGTTTAGAGGCAGCATATGGCCTCCCTGCTAATTTCTTTCAGCCTCTCCATATTCGAGCAGCGCCCAGACAGCGTACCAGCGATCCGTTCCAGTGAGTGTGCCGTGCTGCGTCACCGGGCAGTCAGCGTGCCTCAGCCACTGATGAGCTGCACAGCATCACCACCCCTGCCTCCTGGGCGAGCAGAATAGTGCTCGTGCCTGGCTCTAGTTTGTTTATCCAGCCCAGAAGGGGCTCTAATGCCATGGGTGAGTGCTGTGTTGGCAAGCCATCTGGTACTTGAGCTCACCTCTTTGGGCCTGTGCTGTACCATGCAGACATACCCAAGTTAAACGCATGGCCATTAGTTTAATCTGATTTAGTTCAGTAGCTGTGCTTCATGCATAGTCAGGGCAGTGTTTTGACAGCATGGCATTACATTATCTACTCTTCCTGTTTTTTTCCCCCATATTTGTGGAGCTTTCTCTAAAACTGTTTATCCTTTTTACTTTTTGCACAGTTGTTGAACTGTGGGTGTAATATGTTTATCAGCTTAGATTCACGTCTTGGAAACTTAGTTTACCTTTTTATGTAATGCTTTATCACTAATGCATGGTAATGTTTCCTGGCAGGATATGCATTGTTAAAATTCGTTAGCAGAGGAACAAAAAAAAATTGTACAGGCGGATGGCTACGCTCTTGTAAGGTTCAAAAGTTTGTGAAGCAAAAAGGGAAAATGTTCTTCATGGTACCTGACATCATTTTAGTCCCACCGTCCTTCTTTCCCATGGGGGGACTCCTATCAGTGGCTAAGATATAACGGAGCCCAAAGACTAGGTGTGGTGGCGGCCGTAACTGTCAAATAAAGGAAAGGCTGGGAGGGGAAGGCTGGCCTTGTCAGGGCAGTGTCTCCATCTGTACAGTAATTTCCTATGAGCTGACTGAGACCTTGGGCGGACTTTTTGCTAGTGCTAACAAAACCAAGAGCACACATCAAAATTGATTTTTTCCCCTATTGTTTTTTCTCATTGAAGTAGTCGACATTGTCCAGTAGGCAGTTGTTAGCTGTCCGCCCTTCTCCTCCAGTAAAGCCACTTGAGCAGGTTAACGACACTGGGTTCTTGGGACTGAGTGGCAGATCACTAAAACAGCCAATGTTATTGACATGGGAATGGTCCCGGGGCCTGAGGGTTGCCTTTGAGAAATCAGCTGCTGTGATCGTAAATAAACTATTATACTGTGCTTCAGAGCTCCAGTTTCCAAGCACTAATTTCTTTTAAGTTCTTTGTGAGAGCAAAAAGAAAAATAATCTGCAGTTAAACTAATCTCCTCTAACAATGTATAATGTATTCTGAGGATCAGTGCTTGAGGGAAGGGCATTGTACAAAATGGCAGACAACAAAATATACATAACTCTGTGCTGGGCTTTTGTGGTAGTAGGAAACGGAGCTTCCAGAGCTTTTGTATCACCCTCGCTGATTAAACACTGTGGTTTCCCCAGCCAGGGATCGATTACTGTAGAAAGCCAGAAGTATTTGTCAAATTTTCTTCATTCAGAAATTTCACATGCTGTTCTTTTTGTCTTTGTAGGCTTGCCTCAACACCTCTGTTGCTCAGCAGGCAAGGGTTGTTCCCTCCTACCCCATCTCAGGGATTAAAGGCCACATTGCGTACCTCTCCTTCTTAGCCTTAACTTCATACAGAAGCAGCGGATTGCATGGGGGGTCTGTGTCGCTTGAGGGAGATGAGGGACCAGGATGAGAATAAATGCTTGGCCTCTACTGAGCAGCTCTGCATGCTAGTGTCTGTTAAAGCAATTCTCTTCCTTTTGTAGAAGTGGTGTGAAGGAGGTATAGAGCGTGGTTCCTGAGTTCTGGCTGGCAAGAAACCTTAGGAAATGCTCTTTGTTTAGATTGCATCAACCATTTTTAGGGTGAAGTGTTTTTCTAGCTGCATCCATGATTGGACATGCTGTACAGTATAGGATTACGATACAAAAAAAGCAATGAAACATCAATGTGGAATTTTAAATTTGCTTTGTGCTGCTTTATTAGTTGCTGCCACCTTTTTAAAATTTTCAAGACTTTTTCAGAAAGAAAGACGTCAGAATAAATATCTTCCTGCCTGCTTTGCACCCCTTCAGCTCTGAAATGAAAAACAATGCAGGCTTAACAAAAACTCCATTCTTTTCCAGGCCATAGCCAGGGAAGCTTTGTCTTTAGCAATGTATACATAACCTTTTTTTTCGTGATAATAAAGCCCCCTTCTCCAAACAGAATTAATTATCTTTGATACATGCTGTGAAAAAAAATATACCTCAAAACAGTGGGATTTTTCTACTCCAGTCTTCCTGATACTATGACTGTGACAAAGCAAATATAACTGGGTTTAAGATGAAAAGCCCAGTTCATGTGTCTTTGATAAATGACAGTAAATACAGACAAGAAGGACTCTTTAAAACTTTCACTGAAAAAATGCTTAAATTGTGCCCTAATATGTTGCACATTACGTTATACTTACCCTTTTGTAAACACTGTAGTTAAAGTTGAGGTTAGTCAACCTTTCTGTGTTACAAGCTTAGAAAATTGAGTGCAACTCTACAGTAAAACTTGATCTGGGCAGAAAACTAGCTTTAGAGGTTTGTTTTGAAGCCAATGCTTTATGGACAAAATTTGGTAAGTCTGTTTAGTGATTTTTTCCAAATTAAAGTAAAATGTGCATGTCGAAGTGGTTTCATATCACTTTGTACCTGTGGAAGGACTTAAGTAAAAGTATTTTCTTCTAGAATGGAGCTGGGTAACTGGTGACTCCAGGCTAACAACTCGGCCTGTTGGCTGCCATTTGGATACAAGAGGAGGGGAGAGGAAAAATAGGGAAGACCCAGAGTTTTCAGGATATGTTTGAGCTTTTGGTGGTTTGGGGGTTTCTTTGGAAAAGCTAACTATTCATTAAAAGTGAATACCTCTAGAATCTAGTAAATCATACAAGTGCACGTGACTCTTCCGATGTGATAGATGAGCATGTTAGGCCAGTGATGGGGAAACTTCATCTTAAGGAGTTGTTGGCTTGTTAGACAGGAATGAGCCGCTCCCTGTGGAGGTCATGAGTACAGGAGTACTTGTGTGGCAATTTCTGACTGTTCAAAAGGAACAAGAGTGCTTTAAATTCCCAAGTAATACGTAGTTACACGAACTGTAGCCTGCAAAATTTCCAGCTAATATGCCTGAGTAACTTAGACTTGTAAAAGTTCTGTATTTTATCATTAAAGAAAAATAAGACAGACTACTTTTTGTAGTGGAGGGCTGCAGCATGCTTGTAGCTGTCATATCCATATGTTTCATGTGACTTGATGCAAAATATTTATACAGGTGAGAACAGTGTCTGTAGTGAGACTGATTTGTATATTCATTTACCTTGACTCCTAATTTCAAACAATCAGGGCAACTTTGTTTTTCCTTTAGAGATCTGGTCGATTCTGAGTGCTTGTAGTTCTTGCTGATCCTAACTCATTCTTTTATATCGTTGGCAATTTTGAAGCTAGTAAATGTTCAAGTTGCATCTTTCAGTTACAAATTCATAACTTTCTTCAGTATCATTTGAAGGAGAATTTGATGGGAGCAGCTCCTAAAGCCATGATGAGAAGACAGAATAAGAGATACATGGTTGAATGTGTAAGAACTGAAACTGGCTTTCATCCAGTTTTTGAAGTATTAGCCTTATTTTTAATTTGTCTAGAGTAAGGCTTTGAAAACCTGTGGGTGTACAAATTGTTCTGGGCAAGGAAAGCAAAACTGTTTTAAGACGTTATGAAAGCCATCCATATGGTAAAGTTCGGGTAGAAAATTTTAATGGTACTTGCAGGACTGTGCATAAAGCAGTGAAATAACTTCTGGGAGGCTTTAAGAGAACTTTACAAAGTGGTCAAATTAGAGAGAAAAATGTTAGTTAAGAATTCAGTAACTTAAGTTTTATTCTGGTGGAGCCTTATAAAGTTTTTACAAGGAAGCAGGTTTGATCGCATACTTGGTTTGAAGTCAAGTTTGCGTTGCACATAATCCGTGTTCTTCAGAAGCCGTTCTCGCTTGGTATGACTGTGCTTCTGAAAGGGAAGATGCCTCTGGTGGAGGTGACTGGCTGTTTGCTCGTGGCAGGCTGCACAGGTGCGTTGGTATGGAGTGGGGAACGGTCCTTCCACGGGGCTGGAAGAAGTGGTGTGAACCGGTAGGTTATTGATAACCTTTTGTATGTTTAACGAGACAAATCCTTCCGGGTAATTGTTTCACTGTGAGCACATGCTTATCACCGGATGTTTTTGGACTGGTATCCCTTTTAATTTGTTTTGGATCGGGGACTGTAAAAGTCATTTAATCATCTGCAAAAAGGCAGCAAAAGCATTAACTTCCGAAAATGGCAGGGCAGGGAGCGGGGGTTTGAGGCGTGCTGCCCCAGCAGCCTGCCCACGGAGCCGTGGGTGCCCCCGAGAGGTGTGTGTGTGCAGGAGGGTGTCATAGGGCACGGAGCAAGCATCCCCCAGCTTGTTGCAATTCTTAACCAAGAATCGCAGCTGCTCCTAGTACCTAGTGTGCAACCTCCTGGTGTCATTTGCCATCCCCTGGTGCTGTGTAAGTGGGGGGCTAGGGATTATAAAGATACTTTATTCAGAAGTTTGGGGGTAGAACACCACAGGAGAGTGTGTGCATGCTTCAACGCTTAGCAGTGCCCCTCTCTGCCCCTACAACACCTTCCTCATTTACCTTCTGCCTACACACATACGGTCCTCGCAGTGCCTGGGCCCAGCATAGCCCAGCTGTGGAGGTGGAAATGGTGACTTTGGGTGACAAATGGAGAAGAGGGGCATGGATTCGGATCCCCAGCAGCGCAACAACAAACTGCTGTGTGAAGTGTTTTCCTCAGATAAAGCTGTGGTTGGTAAAATAACAAATTAGCTGGAAGGGTGAATAGCCACATCATAGAATCATAGAATTATATAGAATTATTTAGGTTGGAAGAGACCTTCAAGATCATCAAGTCCAACTTTCAAAACATGTTGGAAAATTTAAGAAGGTATTAAAAAAAAAAAAAAGTGGAGGACTTAATGTTTTACTTAAGAGGGTATGGCTTTTCACATGTCCCTGGTTTTCCAGACAACATGGATACTTAGGGCACTAACAGTCCTTGGGGTGGCTATCTGATAGTGATAGTACGGGAGCAGGCAAGTGGAAAATTTGCCTTGTCAGAGCCAGCAAATACACTGGTTTTACTGGTGAGAAAGCAAATGGAAGGGGTTTCCTAAAGCCGTGAGCTGCCTGGGTAGGATCTGAGAACTTTGTCCTTCTTCCTTTCCTGTGTTATCAGCTTAAGATGAATGTTGAATCATTGTTAGCTACAAGTCATGTTTCGTTATTGGAGGCCTGTCAGAAGATTTGATTAATAACCCAGAGCCTTTGGATTCGGTGTGATAAAACTAATCATAACAAAGGACTTTCATGCCTAACTTGAAGCTGTGGAGAAAATCCTGGTATCTCAGGAGTGAGTATATATAAAAGGGCTAACTTTTTTTTTGCTTTTTTACAACATAAACATAAACTCACTCGGTGAGATGCAGACTCCTGGTGCTGTTTCTAGAGGCTGCTTTCCAGACTTCCCTGCAATGAAGCTGAGATTTAGTCCTATCTTTTGTAGAGTTTCAAGAAAATATTTCTTGAAACCTCTTAAGTTGCACTATGGAAGTTGGTGTGGGAACAGCTTATTTAAATGACATACATAATAGTAATGAACACAAATTTAGATTCTCCCTAGTTTTATGGAAAGCCCTGACTTTTTGCTGGGTGCAGGTCTTTGTTTTTTTTATTTTATTTTTTCAAGTGGCTTAAACAATAGATGGGTAACACATTTTCTATAGTACAGTTTGCCTGTGTGGATATTCTTGAAGTAATTTCTTCTGGGTAAAGAAACTTGTTAAGTGTTATCCCATAGTGACTTTTACCCAGGGGAGAAAACCAATCCAGTGAAGGATGCTTTGAGTTCAGCAGAACCGTATGAAGCAGCTTTGAATTTACCCAGCTTGTTAAACTAGTGTGTTGAAAGACCAGTGTAGTTGCCTCTCTTACTCAAAATAATTCCATGTAGTAGAAGGAAGAGATATTTCCTTCCTTTCTGGTAAAAAGGCCTGGCAAGCTGTGATCTTTATTAATGAATGTTTGCAGGTAGCACAGCCCAGACGTTGTGTTTGAGCTGGCTACCTTGCAAAGGTCTGATTTGGTGTCCTTGTTCTGTGATTTCCAGCGCTGAAGTGAGAGCTCTTGTTGGATGACTAATGCATTTCAACACCGGTCAGTGCTTTTGAAGACCGAGTGTTCTTAATATATTAAATATTTTATTAATGACATAAGCAGGTGTCAAGGCTGGTTCACAGTCACATGTCTTTGAGCCATGCTCCTGAATTTTGTCATTCGCAGATTAATTTTGCAGGAGTGTCAAATGGGGTTAACACTTGACATTGCAGAGCTCAGGCTGTGGCACTTTTCCCACATGGCCTGTTAGCAGCTTGGCTTTGTAGCTCTTAACACAACCAAGCACATATTTTTTTCTTGTATTTCTACTTTCCTTTGCATTTCATTGCAGTGTTTACCGTGCATGCGTTAAGAGAAGCGGAAGGGTGTTCAGAATATAAAGAGGAGTGCGTTGCTACAGGTGGGCGCTGCTCCTTTCTTTGAGGTCAGTCTCTTCCAGTGACTAGGCAGCTCATCACCACTTTTATACAGCCTGCGAGATTTGGTTTGTTACGGGATGCAGCCATGCATTTCTTACTGGAAAGCAAAGTTTGTCTCGAGGGGGAATTTCATGGCAAGTTGCAGTGCAGAGGTGTAGGCTGACAGCAGGAAGGAGCTGGTGTGGCCGTATGAGCTGTATCTGCGTGGTGGTGGGCTCCGTCCGACTGAGCCAAAAGGTAAAACAGACACAACTGAATATAGAGCAGTGTATTAATCATTTCTGGGAATGGCTAAGGTATTAGAATTTGGAAGCACAATTCAAAGCTTTGCCAAGTTTGCCTGTGATGAACACTAGGAGAAGAGTTTGCCCAGGAGGAACGAGTTATAAAGTAATTCAGGATGTTCTTAAAAGTAATAATAATAAAAATACAAACATGCACAAGCAGACTTTAAAGGCCAAGGTAAGGGCTTTGTTCTGCCATCAGCAGTGGTTAAATCTGCAGGTGTTTTTTTTGTTTGCACCTGTTTTTTTCCTGATCTCATAACTGGCCATTGTAACAGAAGTGGAATTCGATTGAGAGACCAACTTTTCCTTTTGGATGGGGTTGGAGCTACCTATCACAACAATGTTTCTGTACTTGTGATCATGGGCACTGTCACTATTTCCATTATAAATTTCTGGATTTTTTTAAAAGGAGCTTAAAAGTCAGTTGTAAAAATTTGTTCTTGGCAGAGAACTTGTATACAAGATCTCAGCTCGAATAAGGCTTTTTAATGAGTTTTGGGAGAGAAAGAAAACCTGGACTTTGTGAGTTGAGGTTACAGAAGAGAAACATGCACAGAAATCTCACGTTAGAGTTTTTCTTTGCAGAGAAGTAGAAGAGAAACCCTCCAATGTTAGTCCCTTGCCCTGCATTTAGTTTTATTTTGAATAATAACAATTGAACTTAACTTTTGGTCCATTCCGTGGAAGCATTTTGCTAGAACAGCATCCATTGCCACGCAGGAAAATCAAACCAGAAGCTTCCTGGCATTAAAAAAGTGAACTGTGGCGGCTTCGTAGTGCTCACTGCAGGGAAAAAGCTTTAGGAATTGCTGGTCGCAAAGGTGGGATGGGATATATCTTCTTCATGGTAAATCTTGTTCTGAAGGAAGGAAGCAAAAATAGGCTTTTCCTATTTACTGAATTTTTCAGTGCTGTAGGAGTTGCTCTGAGACCACGTTCAGTCAATGTATATTTTCACTGGGTTAAATAAACCTGGATGCTGATGTCATGAAAATTAGCCGGGGAGCCTGGTGGAGGATGCTGATGCATTTTACTCTTCTAATAAACAGTGTTTCGAAATGTAATGAAGCATACCATATTGCTAAAGGTAAATGCAAGCAAACTGGCTGTGGACGTTTAGCTTGAAGTGCTGGCTTTTTAATAAGATTCATCACTCCGTAATTTGAGCAGATCCATATGACGCAAATGCCAGCAGTCGTTTCCCTGTCTCCATTTCAAGAGGAAACCTGGTGATACTGATTGTTTGCACTAGACGGAGAGAAAACACTGCACCAAGACAGGTCCTCAGCAAAATGCTGAGCATCACCCATCTGAGCAAAACGCTGAGCGTCACCCATCTGAGTCGAGAAGTGTCTTTGCTGTACCTTGGGCCCCTGGTTGCAAGCGCAAACCGAAGCGAATTTGCTTCAGCTCCTGTAAAGATGGGCTCCTTTCCAAGGCAGTCTGCGCGTAGCCTTATTGTTCTCGTCTATTCCCTCCTGTTCATGTGTTTTATCTTTAATAAAAACTTCCTAAAAGTTCTATGCGGCGTTGTTGGATGTGTTTTGGTACAGGACCGAGTACGTTGTGTGCCTGGTTCTGCCTGGGGCAACTGAGCACAACTGCAAAACAAATACCCCTGGGAAAGATGCATTTTGCCAAGGAATAGTGTGAAACCCATGCTTTTAATGGACAGTTCCCTTCCTTCCAAAAGGAAAAGAGGCGTACCCGTTCCCTGGAGACACACCGGTTACTGTGCTGTTGTGCCTCTCCTTGTTTCACGTCTCCTGTTGTGGTAGGCTTGTGACTCCCTTCTGCAAGAGGTTAGTTCTTTGGTACTTCTGCTGCTGTGTGTGTACAGATGAAGCTACGTAATGAGGAAAAGCCACAGCAGAACTGGGTATTTGGAGAGCACCTTGGTGAACTGGTTTTGTTGCTGTATGTTTGGTGAAGGTGTTGCAACTTCAGTTCTCTTGTATAGGCATTCTTGCATTGTAATACATTTCAGAATCTGATCTGATTCTAAACTAGCTGAAATTTCAGTTTTAAATATTGTGACCAAGGTATGAATTAATTTTGGATAGGTGTGGATAAACGAATTGTCAAAGATTCTTATTAGTAAATGCCTGCACTTATGAACGGGTAACTGTGCTATGGTTATAACTGTAGTCATTCATAATTTTGCTTCTGTTTTGTTGTTCTGATGTTATTCCCAACTGTGATACAATAGATGTCTCAGGTCAGCTTTAAATAGAAATTCAATAATTGCTCTGAGTGTTAAGCCTCAGGGCACAAGCCTGTTCGCTTTGTGTCTGGAAGTAAGGATTTGCATTCTCCGAAATACAAGAGGTGCTTCTTTTTTTGGAACTGTGGGGTGTTTCTTTCCATCCTGGCCTACTAATCTCTACTAGCAGCTGTAAATAAACTGACACTGTCCTTCGGTCGTGTGAGTACCTACTATGAAAGTCTGCTCTGTAGCTGTTAACACCTGGTTGCCTTCTGTGGGGTTAAGCCTTAGTCCCTGGAAGCCTCCCTGGGTTAATAGAAAGCCAACTGGTGTGTTAGTGTTTCTGATAAGCCCTAAGTATAACATAATGCTTTGAACCTAGGTGAAGTATTTGGAAACGTTAATCCTCAAGCTTGCATGTAAACCGAATTTCATCCCCATTTTCTGAGAGGAGAAATACCCTTCTTGCTTTATCCTGCGACACCTGCCCTACCCAGCTGGCTTAATACACTTCTCTGGCTTGTTCCTGCTTTGCCCATGAAGCAGAACAACCCAGGATATTTAATTTATGAAAACCGATCGAGTATTTATATTTGTGGCTTTCCCACGTATCCATGCAGCTGCTTTGCTATTTTCAGCCTTCTTTTCACTCTTGGACTTGCCTTACTAGCAGTGTGAAATTCAGCTGCGGTGTCTTTGGGACAGAGTACGCAGATCTGCCCAGCACAGTGGCAAGCCGTGTGAAATAGGAAAAATGGCTTGAAGAACTTACCGAAAGATTGAATGACTTACCAAAAGACATGGGTAATTGAGAGCAAGATTGCTTTCCTTGTGCACTTCAGTAAGGAACTGGTTGTAAGTGTAAGATAGATACGGAGGTCTGGGATTTCCTGGCTGCAGAAATGATTTAATGTGAGTGCAATCAGTCCCGTCTGCACTTTTGAACTAGGCATTGAAAAACTCCATCATCTGTGTGCCTGGGTGAAATGGTCTCTAAGTCAGGAAACCCAAAGAAATGGATTTGTAGCAGGTTTAGGTCACAGTCTGAGAACCAACCCCATGTATCTGCAGGAATCTTACAGCAAAACGTGCTGCCGTCATCTCCCTCCTCTTGTCCGCAGGCACTTGGTGCTTTGTGTCGCAGTGAGATGCTGTCCAGAGTCACAATTTGCTGGTATCAGGTGTGAAAGAGTATGTTTGGCTCACAGCTTGTCTTCTGGATACAGAAAGCTCTCAACATTAGAGGAGGCTGTTATCTTTTTATCCTCATTTAATCATCGGAGTTTCCCCCCTCCCTTCTTACCATGCCCGCAGGAATTACCTCTTTCAACTCATTTCCTCTGCAGGTGCTTCTCCCCTTCAGCCAGGGCTGCTCCTGTTCTGCCACAGCTGCCTCTGAGCCTTTTTAGTGCCTGTCTGAGGTGATGGGGAGCATACTGGATCCTCAGTGATCTTGCTGCCATTTCCAGTCATGCACACCAGTGCAGCACACGGAGACAACTGACCTGGGGGTTGGGTGATATCTCAACCCATTTCCTAGAGCCTGGAGCTGCTCAGTGAGAAGCCACGCTGGTGGATGGTACCTGCTGACTTCTGTATGGAAAACATAAAGTAGACTTTCAATCTTTTTTTTTTGCTAAAAGTCTTCTGGGATGCCTCTCCAGCACCTGTTATGAAATCCTTTTACCTCCGCACCGAAGTGTGGGTATCTGCATAGGAAGCACCGGCTGTATGTGTGCAGTTTAATGGTATCGTACTGGCTCCAGAGGAGACTTGTTCTTGGTTGGAGCCCTGTTTTGATGCAATTGAAATCTGATTTAGGAATCGATGTAGGTGCCAGTTTCCTTGGTGTGACAGGTTAGAGACTGTGGGAGTAGGATTTAATTTTGCCAGGCTCATCTGATGGGATTGAGGCAAGCATGGCAGGATGCAGACAGCCCAGAGCAGCTGTGTTTTGCCTTCCTTGTCCTCAGAGGAGCGGCTGATGACAATGTATGGGCAGGATTGTTTCTGCAGAAAATGAAATGAAACAAAGATGGGGCAGCCAAGCTGTTGACTGAATGCAGCCATAAAGATGAATGACTGAGAAGACGAAGAAGCAAAGAACTATTTGAAGCACTCCTAGAGTGGGAGTCTCGGTGACGTTTGGGTGATGACTTGTTTAGGTTCCTGATGCTCTTCTTCCACTGCATGAATAAATAAGCAGACCTGGGCTGATGGAACACATCAAAGGAGGCTCCCACTGGGACATATATACTCTGAAAACTTCCATAAATTGTTCTGTAATATGACAGTTTCCAATTATGGGTTTTCATAATAAGAGGCTTATTGGCAAACAGTAATGCGAGTTAACTGTGGAAATTTCTATTGCTTTTCTTGGCCCCGATGCGCTTCCTGAACAGTGTGTGCTTTGTCCCAGGTGTACCATTCTGGGCTTTGAAAGTGTGTCAAAACATGTGCAGGGCTGAGACCCCTGGGAACTGGCACTCGGAACCCAGTCAAAAGGAATGAAACAAGAAAGTTGAGGGGCTTAAGGCACAAGCTCTGACGTGTTAACTCTGGGTTGATTTGTTTCCTGCCTTGATAAGTTCAAGTGCTGATCACCAGTAAGAGATTTTCTTAGACGCGTAAGAAATCATTTTTACACAATTTGGAGAGAAGTTTCAAACCTATATAGCCTTGGGAGGTATAGATATGCAAATATCTTGGATAGCCCTTGAGGTACGTTTCGATTAGTTCGCATTGTCAGCCTACTTTCCTCTTACGGGCACGTGCGGGTGCAGGCTTGTTCGGTTTGAAATGTTGAATGTGTCTTCAAAGGGTATCATTGTTTCCAGGAAATATGTTTTTCATACATAGTTGTTTAAAAAAAAAAAAAAAAAAAAGGAAAGAAAAAAGGCAGCAGTGGATAATACTTTGGGTTTGTGTGAGCCAGTGGTGTGGATTTGCTTGGCATGGAAGCTCTCAAACGATACACTCAGCACAAGTAGATTCTTTTCTGATTACATGCGAGCACTATGTAATAATTACATCTTTTAAAATATATTGATTCAGGGTATTGTTTTGAAGCTGCAAATGAGCCAAAAGCCTGTCTGCTTCTTTGCATCAGCTGCAAGCTGGATGTCTTTCTGCAAGTTTGCTGAAAATGCAGAGATTTCAGAGAGTCGTATCGTTGAAGATGTAACCTTACGTTGCTCTCTTCCTCTAATCCACCCCTCTTGAGTGATTTATTCTAGGGACTGTGCATCATAGGTTTTGCCCTGGCACCCGTTCCTGTGGCGTTGCAGTGCCTGTCCACATTACCAGAAAAAGATGGCTGGGAGACAGTTTTTAAAAAATAAGTTAAACCAAAAAGAAAAGAACACACACACAAAGAAAAGAAAACCAGTTCCAGTTAGCAGAGAGGGTTTTGCTGCCAGTGTGGATGGGGCATAATTTGATTTAAATGACTTTTGAAAAACAGTTCTCAAAATTGTTCCATGCATTTTCTTCCTGGCTACTGTTGAAAATATGGAGCCGAATATTTTCTGTGATGTTTCAAACCAATATGTTCTGGCAACCTCATAGCTGGGCCCTGTGCATTACGCTCTCGTTTCCAGTTCGCTGTGGCCTGGAGTGCAACACACAGCTCATGAGATGCACCAAAGTGGGAGGTCTTGCGAGGAGCAGGCAATACAAAGACCCAAGGTACAAGGAACATTTCGCCGGGGTCCAGCAGGGAGGCTGCCAGCGTGAAGGGCCTCTTTTATGAAAAGAGTTTGTTTGTAGGAGATGGAGGAACTGCGTGTGCCTGATCGGATTTTGTGAGCCTGACTGTGGGACGAGCGTGTAGGAGAAGGTTGAGTCCTGCGTGTGCTGAAGGTTGGATGCTGGACCAGATCTTCTGCACCTCCCTGGGGTCAAACTTTTCTCACCAGGGAGGTTTGCCATACAGAAGAGATGATGGGATATTGCTAAATATTCATCCCTGCTTTAAATGTGACAAACGCAGCTGGCCAGGAGAGCGGTGTGTGGGTTGGGAGCCTGCGGCCGGGATATGAGGTGTTTGCTGTATCTCGTTTGCTCCAGGGACTCCTGTGTTTTGGGGAATGTGTGTGGGAAGTTCAGAGCAATAGCCATAGGTGTTCTGAAAATAGAGGCTTAGCTTTAAGCCTAGCACCAGATCAAATCCTGGGGGTGGTAGCTGGAGTGGAAAGTGTGGAACAAGTTTGTTGATCCGGCTATAATAATACACAGCTCTTTGCAAGGCTGTTGGGAATCCTTCACGGGTTGGCTTGTCCACCAAGGGGATCGTAGTGTTCCCTGCAAGCAGGCACAGGGACATTGTGCTTCCCCACGTCTTCTTTCTTCTTGACACCCCCACCTCAAGAGGTCTAAATATCGCACAGCAGCTGTGACGTGTGAATCCCCTCATGCCCAGACATCTCCGTCACAGGTATTCCCAAATAATCCTAGGGGAAGGTTGCACAAGATGTATCACGGGGTCTTTAGGATCTTGAGCAGCGTTGTTTTTAAAGCAGCTCGAGGGTAAGGGGCCTGATATGAGCTCGGATATTTCCTCTGCAGTCCACAGATGAGTTTTTTCTTGGAGTTTTGGAGTGCTGTGATCCACGCCACTGGTGCTGTGGCGGCATGGGGCCTGTGCCGTGCAGGGGGAGACTGTTCTGACTTTCCTTTCCTGGCAAGTGTTAGCGGATACAAAAGGCAGGAGCATACAGATGGAGCTGTCTAACTTCCTGTGTTACAGGAGAACCAGATGAAATGAACTTGGGGAACGTGGTCTGGTCATAGGAACCTGTGTCCTACTGGCAGGGGCGCAAGAGCCAGAGCTGGGTGAGGTGGGCCAGGGAGACCAGAGATGCGACAGGAAGGGGCTGAAGGGCAGGAGCAGCTTCAGGAGAGATGAAGGCAGAGGCAAATGTCTCCTGCTCGGTGATAATGAAGTGTTGCTGAACATGTGTGGAAGCTGACCGGAGGTGTGGGACAAGGGCCAGGGCACTGTGTGTGGGGAGCTCTGAGGCAAATGATGGGTCAGAGACCGGGTAGGGAGTGGGGACGCGTGGTGAGGAGGCAGCTCTTGTTTTGGCTCAGGGATTCAGAAAGGTCAGGCTTGAGAATTTTCCCTGTTGATGCTTTTCCACTTGTCACTGTAATTTGTGCGAGGGGGTAGGAGAAGGACTTGGGGGGGACATACTGACCTGTGATGTTTAAGTACAGACTGAAGCGCAGAAGATGAGAGGACAGCTCAGGAATGAGGTTTAGTAATGGAAACAGGATAAGCAGTGAGAAAAGGTGGCCATTTGGAGATAATGTTCTTTGCAGTTAATTCTGCTCCTTAGGTTATCAGTCGCTTCCTCTGACCAGATTCAGTGCTTGTTTCAGGAGGGCTGACAGGCTTCCTGGGGTGCCGGAGGCGATGCGGAGGTTCTTGGTAGCGCTGGTGGCCAGCCCGCCTCTCACGGTGCGTAGGCTCAAATCCCCCGTGCTGCGCGAGCCCTTCAGCACTTGCCGCAGTCCCCTACCTGCTCGGAAGGAGGACGAGCCCCTCCTGAACTGTACAGCGGGGCTGTCTGCTGGGGCTCGGCTAACCCTGCACGCTGCCTGATTTCCTCAATTAACTCTGCAGCAAACGCTGGCTTTGCTGGGGTTAGTCTGAGAGGAGAGGATGCAGGATGCTGGGGAGGATGGGAGGAGATGAACGTGTTGCAGAGCTGTCTCTGCATTTTGTTTTGAAAATGTGTGTGCTGTATTGCATTTGTTTCTCTCCCACCTCCTGCAGTGGGAACAAGTCAGAGAAGAGCTCTGAAAATGCTCGGCAATTAATCGTGCTGTCTCCCCTCCGCAGCTGGTGTCGGCTGCTTCTGAAAAGCCTCTGCGTACTCGGAGAGCTTGCCCCTTTGAATCCACAAGCTGGATGGCTTCTGGGGGACACCTGGGAACAACGGAGCCCACTGGGCAGCGAGTAGCCTTCTGCTAGGCAGGAGGAGAGGTTTGGGTTTGGATGTTTGTATGATTATTGCGTCCAGTGTGATGTGTCTGGAATGTAAACTATAACGTGCTGTATAATATAAAATAGCTATCCTGCTGGCTGTTAGCAAGTGTTTCCAGTGACTTAGAATTTAAGGTTGTTTAAAAAAAAAAGCGCAATAAAAACACAAAAAAGCAACCTGAACACTAACATTATCGCTATTTTAGAAGTAATGCCACGACTGCTCCTACTGAGAGTAGTCGTCCTTACTGAGTTGTCTTTGCCAGAGCTGCTTGGTGTGTGTGAGATTACAAAGAGCAGGAAAGGTGGCCGGGACAGGTGGTTTTTCTCTTATTGGAAGTACCATCCTTTTTTCAGCCAAGAAGGAGCTAGAGCGAGCCAGCCTTTGTTGGGTTGCTCTTTTCAGAAAAGCAAAGGTCTTCCTTGTTAATATTTATGGTAGCTTGGCTCTAGCATGTACGTATGAGCTGTGACAGCATCCTCATGCTAGCCAGGCTCCATTCCTACTCCCTCGTGAGCGAACATTAGGGAACCAGGTTTAAGTGAAGCCTGTTTAATATGGCAAAAGCTGGGAGGCGAACAGATGCAGGTGTTCGCAGAATTGGTATGAAACGTGGAGTTTGTATTAGTGTTGTGGTGGCAACGGTTTCTTTTAAGTGTGAGATTGCAATTTGGTCCAAAGTGCCTGTTTTCAGCTGTCTTCCTTTCGAAATAACCCCTTTCAACCTGTTTCTATTTCTCAAACTTATTGCTTAACCAAGGCTCAGCACCAGAGAAGACCAATGGCTCTGACCTCAACTTTGCCTCCCTACCCAGCATTGCTCATAACTTGTCTACAGCTAAAGCAGAACTTGTGTTTAACCAGTCTTGTTTTTGGAAGAAAGGCACCTTGCCTTGATCGCAGACCTCAGGAGATAGGCTGGGGCTGAAGACCTTATTTTCCTTGTAGCTGTCCCCATGTTTCATCCCCCTTGCTCGAGGTGTTTCCTGCCTGCTGTGAGTCTGTCCTCAGCTTCTGCTTGTTGGTGAATCTGCAGCACCTTGAGGAGCCCCTTTGGACCCGTCTGCCCCCCTGGAGGTAGTTAGCACAAATGACTCGTCACTTCGGAAATCTGTTGGATAAGTTGCACATTCGGGGTTTGATTACTCATGAGGCGTTTTGCCAGGTTTTGACTGACTTGGTGCAGAAAGCTGTACTTTATCACTTCCGATTTTTCTACAATATCTTTATGAAAATATGCACGGCACAAGCCAAGTGTCTCCCACTGGCGCAGCGTTACGAAGCTAAGATTGCTTCTACTCTTTATAATAGTACTCCTTATAACAGACGGGATCCTACTGCTGAGATTTTTGTTCCTTAGAAGCCTTTCACATTCTCTTCAGTCGGTGATTTCCAAGGCAGACCCATTCGCAGGCACGTGTTGCGTATTCTTAGATATTTGAGTTTACTTTTGGCTATTCTCAAACATTCTGGATTCAGATCAGCCTCGTTCACCAACTGGACTTGACTGCTCCACAAGTCTCTGTCATCCGTGAGTTTTATTACCAGCGACTTAATATTTAGTTTCCGATTGTTGTGAGTGCTTGGCCTACTGCAGGCCTCTGTGGAATCCCCCCAGAAACCTAAATCCCAGCGGGTTGTTTTGTGTACTTGTGGGTTTCCTACTGCACGTTCGCTGCAAGACCTCTTTTGGGGACTTTGGTGAATCCTGGAGTGGCAGAAGGCAGCCTCCCAGGGCTTCTAAATGACCTACTTGAGCTAATATGATAAATGCCATAAGCGTCCTCCTTCATTGTCAAATCTAAACACAGTTAAACACTTTACGAATGAGTCATGTATCTATTTGTTGTTGCTTTTTTAAGTGAAAGCAAATGCTGCCTTTGAATTTTGAAACAGTTCTGCTGTGGAAAAGGACAGCGATTTGAGAAAACTGGGCACAATTAGACGTTTAAAGAACCATTTAAGGTGGTCTCTGCTTGAAGTAGCAGTGATGTCCCAGAGCTTGGTAGGCAAGTTTTCCCTGAAGAATCTCAACAATAGTGTGCGCTAGTGGAAATGTTTAAAACTGGGTATCATAGCCCCTCATTTTAATACAAGCACTTTGAGATAAATTTCACGCTTTGAATCTGTGTCCAAAATACCTTTAGTGAAGGTGTTTCTACTTCCTCACCTTCAACATCCTTTCAGTGAAGGAGAACTTTTTCCATGAGCCTCTGTTGAAACCAATGACCCTGTGTAAAAAGGTGTCTACATCCAGCCGTGTCTACTCCAGCAGTCACCCACGTCTCCTGGGCGGTGCGGATCCATACGTGGCTTGTCAGGATCACAGCTGGGTGAGGAAGTAAAACAGATCTATTAGGATCGGGGTTATATACTTTGAGGGTTTGGTACATCTATTGGAAAAAGTCTGGGGGTTAACAGCTCAAAGGATTTTGCAAGTCCCTGGTCTAGTTTCAGTAGTTTGAGAGAGATGAAAGCCTTGTATGAGTTGCTGCTTCCTCAATGGCAACAGTTAACATCAGAAAAACCATACCTGACCTGAGAATAAACAGGCCTGGGGTTTGTCCTAGGGTGGATGGGAGGCTTAAGTGGAAAGTCTGTGAAAAGCCTGGAACTAATAGGGCGGATAGAAGATTGCTTCTGGCAGAGAAAGCAGTTTCTCCTGTAGCTCTGAAGGTAACCCGTAGTGCTTTCAGATGCACGGCTTCCCGGTTCAGTTTTCTGTTGGAACAAATTCCTCCCGAGTAAGGACAATCGTTCATTTGATGGCTACTTCAAGGCTGGGCTGAGCGCAGCGAGGTAATCGCTCCGCTGTCCAGATTGTGCAGATTCATGCCAGGATGCACTTGCCCACTGGCTGTTTTTGATTACGTTTATGGTTGAGATGGGATTTTCATTCAAAGATCTTGTGTTCAGTCAGCTGTGACTTTACAAACCAATCACTGTGGGGCAGAAACTCGATGCTTGTTCAGCTATGGATGTTTGTTTAAAGTTGGAAGAAAATTTATTCAGCCGCTATCTTGAGGATCAGACATTCAAATAAGCGATCGACTTTCAAGAAAATGCTTCTTACGAGGTATTTTTTTGATTAAGGAGCATATGAAAATAATATAACCGTGAGGCTGACGTTTGACTTCCTGGGTCAGGAAGCTAAGGTTCTTCTGTGGGCTTTCACCGTGCAGCCGGGGATGTTTGCACGATAGCAGGGTCACACACGTCATCCGTGTGCAGCGATGGGGAATGCCCTCGGAGATCCACGCAGAGGGAGCTGCGTTGGCAAAGAGCTGTGCTCTGCACCACACATGACTGTAGCAGAATTACATAATTGTGTATTTGATTTGTTCTGCGTTTCTGATTAAGTTCTGATGTATTTATTCTGTCTGCATGCATTGTTTCATGTATGAGCTTCAATAGCACGACAAGAAATAGAGTGCAGTATCTTAAGTTTCTGTTCTCCAAAACGCTGCAAGAAAAGGTTAATCTGATGATCCAGTACACTGCTGTTCGGATACGGCAGCATCCTGCGTTCTGGAATCTGTGTGGTGAGCTCATGTTGGCCAGTAACAAGGAGATCGTCTTAATGGGAATAATTGTATCCATTGAGCTCCTGATTCTGTAAAGTCGTATGCAGCTTTCCAGTCCTGTGATGTACAGCTTCCCTAGATTCCTGGTGTGATGTAAGCATTTTTGGGTGAAATCCCCTGCTCTGTTATGGATGAGGTCAGCCTAACTGATCGGTCTTGGCCTTGAGAAAAAAGACAAATCCTATCACCCATGCTTGACAGCATCTGGACATTTTGCGGCTCTGCTCTGTGTGGAGGTCGTGATTTCGTGGACTCTGGAAAACTTTACTTAAAAATCCATTTGCAAATCTGCAAGGAAATGTGTGACTGGGGGCTTAGGTAGTCCCAGCTGGCGTATCGTGCTAGCTGGTGGCAGCAGGGTGTATCCTAGCTTGGGGGAAGCACGCTAATTTTAGTGTATGGCATTTAAAAAGAAATGAGTATTTGCTGCCTTCTTTAATGCAACATAAACTCTCCAAGCATAAGCTTTTCAGTGCTGCGTCTTTGGAGAAGCGCTTCTATCATTCAAATATGTTTGATGTTGTTAGCTGCATTAGATATAGAAAGATTTGCGATTTAACACCAGAAAGACATCCCACACTTCCAAAGAACAACTTGAAAAGAAAAAAAAAAAAAAAATCAGGCAAAGCCTGAAGGGATTGGAGAAAATGAACTCCTGCTGCCGTTGCACACTTGCACACATCTGGTGCAATTGAAATCTAAGAGCTGAATACATCCATATCTGACCGCGGGAGGGTCCAAGCATTACTGTTGACACTAGTTTGCTTTTTGGATAGGCACACTGGCAGAGTCACTAGCGTGTGGAGCCTTGTCAGCTCTCTAATCTAATAGTCTGTTCTTGCCCAGACCATCGTGTGTCAGTATTTTATGTACCGAATGTAGCCAGCTTTAATAATCGGCCGTTTTCCCACCTTCTGCCAAACTTTCCCCCTTTTATTTTCACAATTTAATGTTTGACTCAAAATCTGCTATGGTAACAAATTATATACATATTAAAAGAAAAAGATGGAAAGCAGAGTCACAAAAGGTAACAAGAGTTCAGAATAATGTCATCTCGGGGCTTTTTTAAAGGCTTGAATTCAACCCGGTGTTAAAATTGATTTTGTTGCATATTGAGAAGAGATTACAAAGAAACGGGTACTGCTTGAAAGCACTGATGTAGCTTTGGATGTTTAACGTTGTGAAATTCTTGCCTGTACAGGTCTGATTTGTTCTATTTGCTTTTTACTTACTAAAAAATGGAGCTTTTTGAATTGTGTTTTTCCTCCTTCGGAATTGTTGTCTTCAGCGAGGACCTGTCGCGGCTATTTATACTTGTTTCTAATGACTGCACCAATCATTTAAAATGCAGTACTGGAAAGGATTTTTTCTTGTTTTGTCTATAAGGTCCCTTTGCTTGTCTTTCTGGTGCTGGGAGTTGCCGTGATCGGGTACTGGGGTAGCGATGCTGGGGACCACGGGGGAGCATTTCGAGCAGTGAACGCCAGCACCAGCTGGAGAGGAGCTCAGGCATTAGGAGGGAACGGGGTCACCCCACTTCTGAAACGGGGTCACCCCACTTCTTTGTGCTTATAGTAGCTGGTGATCTTACCGCCTTAACCCATACCAATCTGTGTCTGTGTACTGCAGCCTGAAGGAAACTTAAGCATTGCTTTAGAAAACAAAACCTGGGTCTAGGTTCCAGGACCTCGAGGGTTGGTTGCGTGGAGGATGCTTGTAAAAGTGTGTTTGTCCAAGGTGAGAACTGTTGTGATCAATACAGCCTGAGATGGAGCCGTTCCTGTGCGAAGAGGGATGCCATCCAGGTCTGTGCTCTGCTTTACTTGGACAGGGGTTGTGTGTGATTTCATTTGACTTGATTGTGTGTGTGGTTTCTCCTCCTCGTGTGCCATTGCTGCACTAAATGGGACAAATCTGCAGCAATGGTCAGAGGAGCTTGTCTGAACCGGTGGTTAAGTACTGAGCTCATACTTCTCGGTAACTTATTTAGGAGGTTTATGTCGGTAGCAGCAATAACTACGTGCCTTTAACAAACAGAAGCCTAAAATAAATGTAGATGTTGGTGCCCTACCAAGCTGCCCCAGTCCGGTTCCTCCTCGGGTCAGAGGGCAGTGTTCTCTGGTCTGAACTTGTTCAGTCCATTCCTAACAGTGTTGGGGGCAGAGATGTGCTTTGAGATGATCTGGGCATTCACTGGAACTCCTTGAGTTCGGGACTCTCCAGGACGGCTCAGTGTATCGCAGCGAACAACGGCCTCGGCAGCTCGCTAAATGGTGGTGTATCCTCCTCCATCCCTGCGCTTACTCCCAGCTTCTGGAGAGCTGATTAGAGGCTTGGCAGGAGCGGTATGGTTATGCTCTAGATACGCTTTGGATACATTTATTGTCACAGCTGAGGTACTGCAAAAGCCATGCCGTTCCCGTCGTTATCCTAGCGAGGTACTTCTTTTGATTGTGCAATATCTGTGGCTAATTACATGGCAATTGAAGTGTGCCACCAGCCACCCACAATTCATTGTCAGCTCCTTGGGGATGCAGATGAAAACAGAAAGATAATGTTTTCATTCTTCAGTCCAGTGATTTAGCTTGCCTCTTTTTTTTAATCCCTTGCTCCTTCAGGTAATAAAGCCAGATGGTAGTGACAAAGAAACAGAAGCCACGCGTGAATCAGATGTCCCCGAGGATATGCTGGGGACTTGCGTTCCTCGAGAGACGGCAAAAGACGATGCTAAAAGTCCGGATGTCATTATAGAAGCTCAGTTTGATGATAATGAGGCAGAGCACGGACAAGACCACTTGCAGGATATGTTGGCTGATGACATTAAGAAACTTTCCCTGGATACTGGTGAAAACGGTGAGTAGATCAGAGTGCTGATTTAAACCTTTATTTGAGCAAACCATCGAAGTATTACTCTGTTGCCATGCTTTGCTGCAAGATATAAAGTACAAGCATAAAAGCTTAATGCCTTATCGCTTCTATCCCTTTCTGCTAAACTGCCTTCATAGTTCTGAATGGATATTAAGGACTGGCTTTTATGTAGTTTTGATTGATGCGAAGTAAATCTGTGAAACACGAGTCACACCTTCAGATTTGCAATTCTCAGGGCTGTCTGGGGACTGCTGGTTGCTGTTTTCTTCAAAATGCTGCTGAAGCAGTTTCCTTCATCGCAGCTTGGCTGGCCAATCTATGCGTCTCATTTTGGGGATAGGAATATATTTCCTTGGGGGCGGTTAGGTTTGTTGCTGTTTTCAAACAGTTGAGTTATGAGCAACTTAAAGATTTGGTCCATTTAAAAAGAAAATTGCTCTAAAACCTAAAGCCAATTATGTGATCTGTTTTGAAGGCAAACCTATTTTATTCTGAATCTGAATTCCATCCAAACCATCAAGTGTTGCTTAAGGCAAAATAAAATAGGCTCCCCTGTTCCAGACTATACTATGCTGCTCTTCACATGTCCTTTCTGGTACTAAATCTCCTAAGATTTCCTCTCCTGAAGAACTGCGTGTTGAAAGAATTCTGACAATTGGAGCATTTAACATGTGCCTTCAGCTGCTGGTGAAAGATTTGCCAGGACAGATATTGTGGTGCATTCCTGATGCATGTCCCAGTCATCCAGAAAAGACAGCAGCAACTTAGGGTATAAGTAGTTGTTGGTCTCTGACGAATCATGGTGGTGGTTTGAAAGCTGCTCTATTTAATACCTCGTATTTTCCTGAGGGATTGCTTTTGAGGATGTACAGACCTCTGCCTATGCTGTTGGTAGGTTTCCATTTTTCACACCCATCTGTTAATAAAAATGGAAATAGCACTTGTGCAGAAGTGTTGTAGGTTTTATGACAAAACGTTGGTTTCAGTTCATGAATGGATTTGCCACCACCAGTTCATGATGCTATTTCCTTCTGGTACCTCCACTGTCTTTGAGCTACTGCCAAGGTACATGAACCAACTTCCATCTTGTTCCGTCACTTTCCAGTGCAAGGCTTGTGTTGGGAGCTAGTTGTATTGCCCACAGATGTTTTATGTAGCTAGTAATTAACCCCATCTTTGTTTTTTTTTTTTTTTTTCAGTCTTGGACACCGTGTTATAGCTGCACGCTGTCAAGCTGCTGCTTTGGCTTTGCAATTCTAAATCTCCTAGTGTGCTACCAAGTCACGTGTCTGTAGCATCTCTGGTTTTTGCTTCTCATAGCAATGGCTAATTAAAAGTCAGAGAAATACAGTCTAGTTTTGACACCAGCATTTAAAATAAATACAGATCTGTACAACTGCTTTGGTGTAAAGGCTTGATGGGAGTTACTTCTCTTGGTGTATCAGTTCCTCAAGATGCTCTGGAGTGACCCGTGTTGGAGGCTCTCAAATCATCTCTTAAAATCTGTGCCATCTGAGTGGTTTTTGCCATTTAGTTCTGTCTTTGGAGAATACTTGTATGGCAAATGTTAGACCAGCTCGCTGTCTGCATGGTGGAAATCCAACTTATTTCTCCATTGCAGTCGCGTTAGCCAACTGTTCTCTTTTATTTCCGAGGCCTTTCCTTGTTCATCCTGACCAGGCCTTGTGGCTGGTGCGATCGTGCCAGTTAGATTTCTGCTGAGTTTGTATTTTACTATCAACTCTTTTAATAGCTGCTTCAGCTTCTTTGGCTGTACAATTCACATGGATTTTTCTCCAGTTTCTTCTTGCTCTTCTGCTTAATGCCCTCCTTTCTTTATACATATAAAGTTTATGATGCTGCATTTTCTTAAGGTGTTTTTGAGCAGCTGATGATTGCTTTGGCTTGTTTCCTGTCTTTCATACAATTTCTCATATCATCGCTTATCCAGATTTTAAGACTTGCCTGGAAAACAGCAATAGTTGTTCTAGCATCAGTGATAACTGTCATGAAAAAAGAAGAGATCCTGCCAAATTCTGCCCTCAGGACAGCCACGTGTGGCTCAAAATGCTTTTTGAAAGGACCAAACATGCACTTTTTCAAGGCAGAACTCAGCCTCAGGGGATAATACCCGCTGCACTTGCTAGGGCATCCCCTGGAACAGGACTCGGGCATCAGGAGGCAGAGTGCTGTGCAGCGGGTGGAAGTGGCCTTCCCTGCATGACGTGGGCCTTCCCTGGCAGCACTGCTTGGCTGCTGCCGCCCGCTGTGCTTGTTCCAGGCTAAATGTCTGAGAGCCTTTACGTTGCATCCCTTCTGCTGGATTCAGCTGCCGCAGCAAAACAGAGGTGGATGGGAGATGAGATCCCACAGTGGGGGAATTTCTTGCTGACCCACCAAAACCGGTGCTTTACTTACTTTCTGTGAGAACATTGCATTGTAGGATTTATTACATTGCAGGATTTATTACGCAGTCATTGCGTGGCCTCATGTGAAGAAGGGAGCAGGAGAAATAATTTGTGGCCAGTGCAACTTTGAAACGAACACTTGCTGGCTTTCCTCTTTTCCCCTAACACAGGGAAGTTGGAAGGCTTCAAGCTGAACAAAGATGCCATCAAAGATACTGCATTTAATAAAACCAAGAAATATTCCAGTGTTCTCATGTGTACTTCTTCTACGTATGTGTGTATATACACATACATAAAAAGTCCCATATATCTGTGGGACTTGCATGTAAATAAAAAACCTAAACAAAAAATCAAACCAAACAAAGCCCCAGATTTCTAGAGGTGAAATATAACCATACAATAAAAAGCAATTTTTAATAGCTTGGGGCAGGGAATGGGGGAAGGTCTGGTGGGAAATGACAAAGCCAAAGTAGCTCTGCACATTACCAGTCATTGCTCAGCTCTCCGTGCACACACAGAAGCTCTGCAGATTGCTGCCTCTCAGTTCAAGACAGCTTTCATCCTTTCTGACTGCAGAGTAGAATTACACAACGTCTTTGTTGGCTCACTTACTCTGCTGCTGCTGATCAGAATGAACCATGAAGAATAGAAGTAGACGAGTCATTCAGATCAGAGCACTCTGGGTCATGCTGGAAGTGCAGGCTGGTTTTGATATCTTTTCTACACTGGCTTGGGTCCCATCCCTCACTGTGGCTCTGTTCTTCTTCAGAGCTCAGTCCCCTGTCCATCTCTAATTACCATCTCTAATTGCACACTGGGGCAAAGAATTTCGGCTTGGCCCTTGCTGTCAGAAGCCCTGAAGCACGAAGCTCTGTGTGTGTTGATTGTGCCCAGGTCTGAGTGGGCTGAATTCCTTGAAGGTGTCGTGCCTGGGGCTTACTGCACTTCCGTGGGACTTACACCCAGCTGGTAGGAAGGGTTCGGGTAGGAAGGGTTAGGCGTGGTGCTGCAGGCTGAGACCCGGCCGTTGGGTCTGCCTCCCTGGAGTGCTGCAGGCCCGAGAGCCGTGCTTGCTGCCCTTCCCTCCCGAAGACCCAAGAAGGGATGGGATGAACAATAGGGAAGTCCACAGGGCTGAAGAGATGATCGCATTCAGCCTGTCAGCCTGCCTAATTTCTGAATGTTCTCATGCTCGTAAAAGTGTCTCGGCATTGCCTTGCTCAAGGATCTTTAAATAAAAGTTTGTAACTGGTGTCACTGTGCCAGAAACTGTCCTGGTCAAACTAGTTCGCTCTGCTTTTCTGAACCTTTCTTGCTGAGAAGTTGGGTTAAAGATTATCTTCAGAAAGGTTTCTGATCGGGGAAGTGATGAGCCCTTTTCCTCTCCTGCAAGCTGTTCCACACAAAAAGCAATATGACTTTGTTCCAAAGCTAGATTTTCTTAATGTTAATTTCTGGTCGCTGGATGTAGGTTTTTTTTTTAGCAAAGATGGAAATCCCTTTCCTCTAGCACATTACAATTTCAACTGTATTTCCACAGCATTAATAGTTCTGCATGCTGAAAAAAAAGTTCTCTTTGTTCTTTCCTTCCAAAGAACGAGTGCCCTGAGTGTCAAATCTGAAGAAGGTTTCTCAGCTCGCTTGCTAGTGTCCTTTAAAACCCTCTCTGGAGTTTCTGTGTCCTCTTGAAATGCAGGCAAGGAGCGAGGCATAACATCCTGGCACGAGTCTGAACAATGTTGAGTACAGAAAACATTAATTCTCCATGGTGCTTGGTATCTCTTGACATGCGAGTCCTCTGCGTTTTATCCTGAGACCTCAGCTTGTTCTGTGTCGCTGCCATCCAAAGAAGTCATCCACCAGTGGGCACAGCCTTTGCCAGATCTGTAATTCTTTTCCTTAATCGTCATTCCCTACTGGAACAGAGGTAGTGTAACTTTTATTCCAGCCCGGTGCTAAATGATAGGTTATTTCTATGACTTTTCACCGCTGTAAAAGGATTTTCCTTATGCTGCATGTCAATACGTAATAAAAAAATAGAAACTTTTCTGTGTCCTCCCAGCCCAGGAAAAGTGCAAGATGTTCTGTACAGAATTCTTTACGATGGTGTATCCCTATACAGACCCGTGTCACATGAGTTCCATACAAATGTGAGCTGTCTCTTATTAAATATTGGAATGGGTTCACTCTGATAAAGAAAAATCAGCAATTGAACAGTAGCAACTGCTCGTCCTCTGGAGAATGGCAGCTGTGCTCATAAAAGCTCCTCAGCCTTTCTTTGTGAAAGGATATTCAAATAAAAGTTTGTAAAACTGTGTCACTGTGCCAAAAGCTATCTTTGTCAAACTAGTTTGCTTAGCTTTTTTTTTTTTTTCAGCTCTTCTCATGAGAGATCTTACTTTACCAGATACGCAGAATATCCTGCTTCCCACGGGGTGGCTCGCAGAAGTAATCAGGTTGGGGGACTGGCTGCCCTGGCAGCAATCAGAGAGCCGTGTTTGTTCAGGATTTCCCCTTGCAGCTACACTTCTGCAAATCAGGGTTTGAATGTGTGAACGTCCGAGGCTCGCTCGCTGCCTTGACGTAATGAAGCTTGAATAGAAATAGCTCATTTACGGGCAGAGTAAACTGACAGCTGACTCAACCAACTGTGCGATGGAAAATTGAATCAAATGGCTGGTGGTTAATAAGTAGGGTCGACAGAATTTGGGTTGTAGCTGCTGCACAGCCCAGTCCTATCTCCCTGCCTGTTCAGCACTGGCCGGGTGAGCTCTGGTCAGTCCCTTGTCAAGACAAATGTGACTGCTCAGTCACTGGTAAGCTTGGTAAGGTCAGACATGATAACCTAAAATTGTGCCTTCCTTTTGCAGCCTGGAGCCTTTGTGCAATTAATGCTGTCTCCTGTTGGTGTGGGAGTTTAGGTGATACTGCTATTTCCCTACTTGGCCAAGTCTGATGGTAAGGACAGGGTGATGGTGACGAGAAGCTGGACACTGTGCTTGTCCCGTCACTCTGCTCGTTCCCGTTCTTTCAGTTTTGCTGCCATGAATTCCATGACAAACTTGGAGCCTCCCAACCTCACTGGCTGCTAGAAGGGATAAATGTTCTCCCTCCACTTCAGAGGCTCCTGTTTACTCGGAGTGCTCTTGAGGAGACTTCATGCTTCTTTCCTAGCCTGCAGCTTTCTGGAGACGGATCGTCTCCACTGCATAGCTCTCAACATTTCTAGGCCACAGCAGAGTGAAAGCTCACCAGGAAATCTTCTCAGTTACACGGCTTTTAATAGAAATCCTTGAGGTGGAACTGTCAAAAATCAGATCAGTTTCACTCTGCTGAAGCCTGGAAAACCAGCAGAGAAGCTGGAGCTGTTTCAGCTGCTCAAGACAGCTCTGTGTTCGTTTATCCTAAGTTCACGTTTGTGGGTCTCTGGATCCATAACTTTTTGTAAATGAGAGCATAGATTTCTTGAAGAATAAACAGTGCAACTTCAGAAAAGTGTTCAATTGGTGTTGAACAAATTGGGCTTTATGGTAGCATTGATTAAATGATACAGGCTGACTAAGCCTCAGTTATTCTTTTGTTGCACAGCTGAAGCCTGCAATGGAAGTTAATGTTGTGAAAGCTTCTTATGCTGTTCTTTCCTAGTAAGTTATCTTGACCCCCAAATGACTTCTTAAGCAAGGAAAAAAAAAAAAAAAAAAACAAAAACAAAAACACTAAACCAATTGCGTAAGCTGAATTAGATTAAGTTCAGCATATTACCATGTGTTCCTGAATTCACCTGTGTTTCTCCTTTGAGTTACAAGTTTAGGTCAAGTAAAGTGAGAGGGCATGATACTGAGAATGAATGGTGGGTGTGAAGATAAACATATTAGAGTATGGTCATTGTTAGCAGCAAGATTTCCAGGATGAATCAGATTAGGATTCATTCAGCTAACATATTTTCCATGCAATAGTAAAATTGGACACACACACTTTAGGAACAAATGCACATGCAGGAAGGAAGAACATCAAGTAGGCAAAACGGTTAATGGAAATGTTTTTGTAACATTTTAATTTTACTTTCAATAATGTAATAAAGCTGCATTTATGTAGACTGCAGAACTACCTGATTTTTTGGATATTTATTTCTGTTGTAATAAAGCTTTTAACCCTCATGTTGACTGGCAGCTTCGCAAGGATGGAAGAGGGTCAGAGGTCTGAACGGCAGTGCTGTGGCTGTAGGAATGTTTCATGGCTGCTGAGACAAATACGATTTGATCTGTTAGGATAGATGGCAGCTTCCCAAATTGATGCTGTCTTTGTTGGTCAGGCTTGGAGGGTTCTAAGGAACAGTGATAATTCTGTCTCATCATTCTGCCATCTCCCCCGTCCTTCCTTGTGGAGGTGGCTAAATACAAGAAAAGAGAGTTACATGCTTGGCTGCGTTGCGTGTGTAAGGAAGCCAGCTACACTCACCTCCTCGTGTTGCCTTTGCTCTGTGTTATTGCAGATGCTTGTGTTTTCGCTGTACACATCTGTTATTGTGCCTTTCCCTCTCGGAGGGTCTCCTCCCATCTGTGCATCTTCAAAAATCTTCCTGCTAATCATCTGAGGCTCCCTGTCCTTGTCTTCAGTGAGCCATTGGGCGTGCAGATGTGTGAGTTCAGGTGTTTAGACACGAACAGCTGTTGCGGGGTGAGTCGTCTTATTCAAAACAAACACCTCCGAGAAGTTACTTGTGTTCCTTTGTCTCGCAGTTCTGTGATGAGACCGCTCGGCGGTGCCGCGTGGTTTGGATCTGCTCTGCTGTTATACCTGCGGAGCCTTCCTGCATTGCACCCGGGAGCTGCTGGGCTGATTTTGGACAGGCTGCACTTGTTGAATTCCAAAGCTGTTGGCTTACCAGGCATGTCACAGTCAACTGTGCTCTCTCCAGCACAGGTGGAAAGCTCTGTGCATGTAATGCTCACAAGGTCCTGCTTCTTGTGTGGTATTTTCCCAGCCTATTTAAAGCAAGTTCTAGTTCTGGATAGTGTCGGGTGCCAAGTGAAACGTCCCTTTTGCTGCCCAAGTAGTAAGAGGGTTTCAGGTCAAACGGTGTTGTGCTGGTACTGTTCCTGCTGAGCTGCTAACGCTGAGCACGCCTCTAGCCTCAAACAGGAGAGGTACAGCTGAAGAGGGCACCTTGTCACCTGAAGTACACGTGGCTGATGTGATAACACTGGCTGTCCATCTCACTCAACTTTTGAACCCGTTGTTGCTTTTGAATTTAAATTCAAATTGTGCAAAAGGGAAGCAGCCTCAGAGAAGGGGGATCCCCTGGGCTTTTGTGGCAGTGGGTGGTTGGGGGGACGAAGAGGCTTTGCAGGCTGCTGGGCGAGACTTCAGAGAGCTCTCCTCTACCTGCGGGCTGAATGCTTCACACAGGAGAAATATGTCAGGATCAGGAGGAGCTCAGAGCTCCTACCTCTGTAGGTACTGAAATAACTTTCTAGGAGCTGAAATCAACTGGCCAGGGACAGGTGTTTTTAAGAAACCAGATTCTTTTGCTTTGTCTCTCAGAAAATTACATTTTGGTTTACTTCGTGACTGAGTATGGATGTGAACCATTCGTTAGTACCAGCAAATCTGCGTTCTGGAGGAAGAACCTCTTCTGTGCCAATAAATAATCAGTGACAGAATGTGAAGAGCCCATGTACCATCATAGGCAACATGTTTCATTCTTGTTATCGCTCAAATGAAGATCATGCCACAACAGCTCTGTGCACGTACAGGGTAAACACGCGCGTGAGTTTGAATGTGTTGCTTTTCGGTTTAAGGGAGTTTTCATTTCCATGCGTCTCCTGTGTTGGTACAGAGAAGTTCTAAAAACACATCCATTAAAGTGTGACACACAACTTTGAGGCGATATTTTTAATCAATTGAATTGTTTTACATGGTTTTCTTTGTGTTTGGTACTTAAACATGATCTGCTGAAAACTGTTTATTGAAACAGACAACCTAGGTGTTGTTGCTTGGTTAGGGATAAGCTTTGCTCTTCAAAGGTTTACAGATGTTCTGGCACTTGAGCACTAAACTGAAAAGTAGCATTTTCTTTTTTTAAAAGCTTCATACCATTAACATCGCCTGATTTTTTTTTTTTTTTTCAGAAAAGCCCATGTAGGGTAAGCCAACTAACTTCTCAAGTAGATTTTTTTCTAGCTGAAGTAGCAAACTTTGAACTTTTTTTTTTTTTTTTTTTTTTTTTTTTTTTTTTAAATTGCTTCTTTCCATCCAGGGAGAGAAGATTTTTTTCCAGTGAGTTGTTTTTGAGATCTGAAACTGTGATATATTTTCATTTTCAAGGGGATATTGCATCTTTAATTATATTCTTTTTGGATAGAATTGCAGATTTCCACAGTGACCAATGCAAACCTAGTAAAAATAATTTTGGATCTGTCACAAGTAATCAGAATTCTAGTTCGACTTTTGGTCACCTTTTAATGTCATGGTAATGTAATTGTAAAAGCAAATTTGGGGGGCTTTAGAACAAAAAAAGTTTGACCAGGAATGCCTGTCAGAAAATCTAACTGTGTGTTGAAGCTGCCTCAACTGATCTCTTACAGAGGGAGGCAAATTCCACAGTGTTCTGGATCTACTTGGTTGGTAATAACATAACTAATTTGAGTTGCTTTTTGTATCTAGTGCCTATTTTTTTTTTTTTTTTTTTTTAAGTAAGACTATTACAGTTTTGGTTTGTCAGATAATCGCTGAAAGGAAAACACTGAGATTATAATGCAGTTTCACTGGATCCTAGTTGCTGAAGTGTTTTCACTGTAAGATAAGCTTATGAAGTATTGCCCAAGCTAACATAGTAAATCTTTCTCAGAAAACATGTCTTTGCCCAGGGTGGAAATATTGAATGGTCATTGGATAACCACTACGGTAAAGGGGTCAGAATAATTCATTTTTAGTTTGGCGTAATGCAAGGAGTTTCTTCCCACCTCCCCTGCTCAAAACCCTGCTCCTCTCACAAATTAGCTCTCCTTCAGGATTGCCTGCGTGGCTCTGCCCGTTGTGGGAGATGCTTGTGTCTCTTTGTTTGTGTCTCTTATTCCTTTGGATAGAGGGGTAGTTCTTTGTGAGCAGAGGGGTTTGTCACATGGAGCCCTCACTGCTAAGCTCTGAGCGTCAGATGCAGCCCTGGTACCAGCAGAATTTTGACTTCAAAAAGAGCAGCTATGACCTATAGAAAAGTCCACCTCTTTTGGCCCCAGAAGTAGAATTCCTTGTGTGTCTGCTTTCCTGTCCCTAGTTTCAGGAGCATTACCTGTCAGTAAATGTATGGGATGACCTTTTAGATATTAAAGTTGATGAAGAAAGATGGGTAGGAATACGTAGATGGCTGGGATTTACTTTCTTTTCTTTCTGTTGATGGTATAGTTGTAGATCCCAGCCTCTGTCTGATGGAGTTAGTAGAAACTCCAGGATTTTTTTGGGAGGGATGCTGAAATTGGAGAGACCCCTGAGGAAGAAGGTATTCTCCAGCCAGCCAAAGGCCAATGGTTGATTTTGGCTGTGAAGGAAAAAGGCAAGCTCTGCCATGTGTCGCAGTGAGACTTCAGATGCCTTCTGGTGCCTGTCCTGAGTTCACATGGGGCTCAGCTTCAGCCCAACGGGGTGAAATGCTGCAGTCCTGCCTGTTCTTTGTCCCAGCAAAAGACACTGGTGACCCATTTGTGGTGCTCCCAGTGACAGCCCCTCCTGGTGGTTCTGCGCTTTTCTGTGTGTATGTGATACCTCCCAGGGACGCAGCTGCTGGCTCCTTTTTTGACTACTTCTGTGAAAGAATGCAAGCAACTTTCTGGAGAGATGGGAATTGGAAGGAAAAGTGGAAAGAAGTCAGTGTTAATAAGGCCGTATTCCTTGAGCATGGTGCTGTTCTCATTCTTGTCTGTTGTGCCTCGAGTCGGTGCTGTCATTCTGCTGGGCTGGGAAAGCAGTGAGTGCAAGTCTTGCTTTTTCCAGACACGTTTAGATCTGGTTGCTCTTCCAACCAGTATGTGCCGTGCAGTGGGGCAGTTCATTCCAGTAAAGCCCTGGGCTTGTGTCAGGTGTGTCTGCGTGCCCGGCCTTTGGAAGGCTACCAAGCTCTCATTGCCCTCTGTGCCTGCCAATGTTTCTTTGTCTCAGATCGTCCCGTTCTTTGTCCAAGCTCTCTTTATGGCTGGCACGCCATAAACCCTTGACTATTAACTGATGGCTTGAAAATTTTTAAGAAAACAGAATGGCTCCTTGCTCTTATTTTTTACTAACCGATTTCCTGGTGCAACCTCTAGCTGACGGTGATCTTAGAGGAGGTAAGCAATGAGGTGTGTAACTTGGATATCTCCACTTTTTAAACGGTTTATAATTATCCAAACAACTTTATTTCCAACTTGTTTGTCACCGTGCAACTCTGTGGGGGATTTATCCCTTAGTAACCCCGTTTTGGCAAACCCGAGTTCATTCCAGCAGGAAGAGTGAGAGAGAAAGGGGTTTGCTGCTATTACTGCTTCTTGCTCTTTGGGAAAGTAGATTTTTATTTTTAAACCACTGAAATATCTGCCTGCTGTCTTCTCATCCTTGCTGGAAAGACAATAAAGATAAAATAAATCTAAACAGAGTCACTCAGATACTTCATAAAAAAATTCTCTCAGAGGAGAGCCCAAGTCTGAGGAGCTTCACATCAGAAGGCAAAGCTGGGGGTAATTAGCAGCATATGAGAACCGGAGTTTGTCATTAGTGCGGTAGCTGTCACTGTCAACCGACTGCTGGTGTAGCATTGCCCGAAGGCAATCCAGGCCGTCCGTGACGGCAGGACCATCTGCGAGCGTGCCCTCGTGAGGGGGCTCCGCAGCCGTGCCCCTCGGGGCTGGCTGCCGCCCCCCGCTCCACACAGGCCCCGTTGCTGCCGGCAGCTGCTCCTTCCCCTCCCGGAGCCGCGCGGCCTTCATCCGTCATGTCACCAGCAGCTCCCCGCCAGGGTCCCCGCGGGACAGATGGGCGTCATCTGGGGGCCCGGGTCCGGGTGTCACCGCTGCTCTCCTCGAGGCCTTCTGGCGTGCGTGTGGTACGCGGTCTTCAGCGAAAGCTTACTTTATCTCGTGGCTTCTGAGGGAAGGAATGACAGCTACGTCCCTTGAAACTTGCAGCCGGTGCCACTTTTTAAGAAAGCAAGCTTCTTCTGAATGCTCAGGGCCTGATTTTAGCACATGTGCTTGAGGCAGATGTGGTGCACGCAAGTGGAAAATGGCAGCCATCCTCCAGAAGCTCTCCAGAGAAGAGCACGTCCTAAAACCACTGTCAGAGCAGTAACAAACGTGAGCTCTCAGAAGTCATTTGGCTCACACGGGGCTGGTCCCAGCCTTCTCCATGGCTGTTTGTAAATACAAAAAGCAGTCGGTGTGCCAGCCGCCTGTAACAGATACTTTCATTGTGAAAATTGTGAGCTCCAGTTTAGTTGACAGTTGATTTAAATACTCTTGGTATCTGTTGAAGGAGTTTCAAGGGGAATGAGTGCGGCTGTTTATCATACACAGCAATGACTTTCGTAAGACTTTTTAATAATCCTGTTCCACAGCTGCAGAGGGGCAGCTCCGTAGATGTGCTTCAGCTTCTAAGATAAACATGCACTTTATAACCTTGCATAACATTTGTTAAGGAAATTAAATATTAAATGAATGTATGTACTTAAAGGACTATTTATATAATGTTAATGACTCCAACTAAGAAATGCCAGGAAATTAATACAGTTCTTAGTATTTAAGCAATAGAATGTTTTTTTCCACCATTTTCTTTATTATGGCTGATATATTGTGTTTGTGAAGTTTGGGTTTGTTTTGAATCTTGTTTTTCAGCAGATCTGCATGGTAAGTGAGCACATATCTGCTTTCTTTTTTATATTCTGGAGATACGAGCACATATCTGCTTTCTTTTTTATATTCTGGAGATACAACTGCTTAATCCTTAGTTATTCAAGCACTTAAGATCTTTCTCCTTTCAGATGAGTCTAACGCATGCACCTTTTGTTGTAATTTAAAGAAAAAGTCCAATATAAATGTATGATGGAAATGTGCTACAGTAACTGTTGTGTTTCTAATTTGATGCAGTGATGGCTGTTGGGATCGGTGCTGTGCACAAAACAAAACAAGATGATGCACCCAAGGTGAATGATCCCAGGCTCCTCCCGGATAAGTTTCTTCAAAGGACAGCTAAGGTAACTCCATGGGGAGTGGCAAGCAAATGTGTGTACTCCCAAAGGCTGAAGGAGACCAGCATTGGCCTCCCTGTAGCCTCTGTTTGTTGATCTTTGAATCGCATTCCCTGTTTCAAAGAGAGTAATTGTCCAATCTGATAAAACTCAAGTGTCTTGTTATTTTTACTGATTATGCTAGTTTAAATTCCCTTTGTTTGTTAGGCAAAATTACTTAGCAAGATTCAGGGAAAAAAAAATGGATACTAATATGAGTGTCAGAATATCCAGAGTTGTCAGAACTAATTCTTACAGACTTTGGAAAGGCTGTTAGTGCTGTTGGTTCAAGATTTGAGCCAATCTTTGAATGTTAAGAGACCAGAAAAAGACTACTGGGTCAGGTTGGGTCAGGTCTTTTCCACGTTTTGTGCTTTCTTTTGCAGCCTCTCATTCCGGTCCCTGTTCTGGGCTGGGCTGCATGCTGGTCTCATCCAGCGTGGCAGTTCCAGTGCTCAGAATTGCACAGAGGTGCAGCTCCTGAAACCTTCTGGAAGGACTCATCTGTATAAGTTTAGGAAATCAGCTATAATATTTCTGTTATCCAGTGATTTATTATGGTCTACAAAAATATAGCCTGGACGAACACCTCTCTGGAACAATTATTTAATGATATTGTAATTTATTATTCTTTTCAAAGCTGTGTTGTATAAAGGTAAAATAACCCCTAACTTCAGAAAGCACAGAGGAGAGAACTGCCAAATTCCCCACAGCACATCCTTTCCTGTGGTTAGCATTGGATCCGCCAGAGGCACCGTTTTTGGACTGGCCTGCTCTGCACTGAATGTTGAAATCACAGGCCGAGGATACAAATGAAAGATTTTACAGGAGTTGCTTGTATGTTGTGGCTAATTCCTTGCATTTGGAAGCATCTGCTTCGTGTCTGGTTTTGTTCTGTAATCAAGAAAATTGCTGTGGAGAGCTAGCACTTGGAAGGCACTTAGCTCTTCTATAGCCATAAGCAAGATAGCAAGGAAAATACATTGTAAATAGGGGCTCAATTAACAAATGCATGCACGCACATACACACAGACAGTGAAATACAGGATATAGGCCATGTGATTTTTTTCCAGCTGTGCTGCTGAGGCTCTGTGTATCCCTATTGTACTGCAGAAACTAAGTTTCTCTGAATGTACTAACTGTAGAAAGCTTTGTCTCTTCCAGGTGGTCTATATTTTGGAAAAGAAGCATTCCCGAGCAGCTTCAGGCTTCATCAAGCTTCTGGCAGACAAGAATAGTGAACTCTTTAGGAAGTGTGCCATGTTCTCACCTGTGGACCACAGAGTGCCAAGGGCCTACGTGTCTTTAACTGATTGCCCTTCAGACTTTATGGCCAGACCTGAGGACTATTCAAATATGCTCTTCATCTGCCGGATAGTGGACTGGAAAGAAGACAGCAACTTTGCAACAGGGTATGTCGCTGCCGTTGGAAGTAGATAAAAATGAGATTTTTAGTCAAGAGTTCTTAGTCTCACTTCCTTTGCATACAACAGAGACATGAATCTGTTAACAAGATACTTGTATTGTGTGTCTCTTGTAGTTAGTGGACGAGCTCAGATGAGGCTAAGGATAGCATGTTGCTAGTTATGTCTCATGGCTATGTAACGTTGACTTCTTTCAGTGCTTGCTTCAGTGTGTTGGCACATCACAGCAGTATTAAGTTGTATGGTCTTTGTTCAGAGTGCTTGCAGACAAAAGGGAGCACACTCAGGTACTTAGCCTGACCAGCACAAGCATTGTAGGGTGCTGGCATCCTTTCAGTCTTTTCGTGCTTTATATAAGAGTACCGAGTGTATAGGCATTTCACTGCCAGAGGAAGAAGGTCAGTAGCAGCGAGGCTCATGTGGTTTTCAAGCCTTTGCTGTTAAATAGAAAAGTCACAAATTTTGTGGTATTTAAATTTGCATTGCTTCAAGGAATGATGTTAGAAATCAAGAATCTTATCTGCTCCTGAAGCACTCTGTGCTTTTTAGGAGGCACTGTAAACCATTGCTGTCAAGAGTTCAAAACACAGGCACTGCTGTGAAGGAGGAGATTTTAAGCCAGGTTACTCAAATAGCCTGTGCTGAGCTGGATCCAGATTGCAAGCTCATTTTGTCTTTCCTTCATGAAGACCTTGTAGTTCTCTACATTTTTACTCTTTCTTGGGAACAGCTGCTGTGTGCCAAGCACCCACCTGGAGCAGCCACGCTGTTTCCTATAGAGAGGGCCTCAATAAGTAGTGGTGGACATTAATAAATCTTTTTAGTTATCTTGGAAAAAACTGAGTAGTCCTGATTTAGTTGGTGATCCAAAGTAGTTAGCTCTGACCTGTGGCAATGCTGTGGCCAAATTTTAAAGGTGATTGAGATCTGGATGTAAACTGGAATATATACAGTAGTGGGAGTTGGGCATAAAGCCACTTTCTCTTCCCCTTGCAAAACTGTTACGATGGAGTAGCACAGATGATGTACAGTGTCAGCACAGTAGTGTTTAGTCCTCAACTCAAACTCCTGGTAAAACTTAAAATTTACATAAAGCTTTTTTTTTTTTTTTTTTTTTTTAAATTAACTGTGTGGGCAGGGACCTATCAGCCCTAAAACTAAAAGTAAACTAAACTGAAGTCCCTGTTTCCCTGAGGGTTGTTTTTGTTTTGTTTTTTAAGTTTGTTATCATTTGTTGCTGCTTTGTGTGCCCAGTAATAGCAAGTTTCACATGTGCTCTTGAGAGCCACATGAGCGGTTAGGTCACTCCGTATTTCCTAGCTAAACTGCTGTGCATGAACTGAAGTGGCCTCCCTTTGAGCCCCACTTAACTCGGGGCTGGCTGTGCTGTGAACTTCACTGTGACTAAATTTCATATTGGCAGAGGCTTTTTGTCATCTTTGACTCCAACAGAGAAAAGACTGGAGGGTGATTGTACTGCTTGGCATCTCATCATGAACAACCCCACTTTCTAGCAGAAACAGGGGAAATCAGGAGGGTGGGCTAAAGTCCTTTTTCTTTGGCTAACGTGCGTTTCTTTATTTTGAGCTTCTGACAGCATTGTATATTCTCATCTGGATGTTTTGGTAGTTTCCAAGATGTAAAGGGTGTTGTCAGGAAAGAAAACTTCCATGATTGTCTTCGTACATAGTCGTTTCCTCTGGGACTCAGTTGTACTCCAGTAAGTGCCTTGTCGAGATGGGAGCATAAAACCTTGGTGACCCATTTTGTTTTTCTTTTAAACTATAAATATGTGCTTCTTTAGACACTGCAATACAAGGAAACCTCTTGAAGGTCCCAAAAGTTCATGTTTGTTTTTTGAGCTCATTTATAAGCTGGCTGTCTTGCAAGTCACGGCCCACCTGAAGGAGAAGTGAGCAGGTGACCGGCAGCTCTTTGCATGCTTGGTTTTCTGAAGTTTCATGGCCCGGTGACTAGGTAAGGAAGCTGAAGCCCCAGCCTCAGTTTTGTTGACTGGAGAGCAGTCACCACATCCTCCTGGGTCTGTTTCTTCTTCTCTAATACAGGCACAGCCAATTTTGCAAAGTTGCTGTGGCTCATTTGATAGAATGGGCCATTAATATAATAGTTCCTGAGCAGGCAGTGGAGTGAGTTTTCCTTCCTCTTCTTGTTGCCCCTTGTAGCAGTGTCATGCTGTTTGGGTTCAAATGCTCCTAGTCCCCACTCCCTGCAGTAGGGGAATCAAAAGGATGAGGCATTTGTAGCTCTGGGAACAGTCCCTGCTATGACAGTGCACCCCTTAGTTCTTCCAGCAGTCTTCATGTTATGCCTTTGGCGGTACCACCATGGTTTTGAAGGTGTCTGGACTAAGGAGCCTGTAGATCTTCATGCTGTGCCATGGAAGTCTGCTGGCAGTGCAACAAGGAAGTCTCCCGATGAAGTTGGCAGTAATTTCTCGTGGATGTCTTGGGTGTTTTCAGGTACTTTCCATCCTGCAGCTGAACTCCCGCAGGCTGGTCATGCACTTTCCTCGCTTTCCTTTTTCCCTTGGGAACTTCAGCTGTGTTTCCATACACGTACAGTGTATGTTCTGGTCTTCGTGGTGGCTGTGTGTGGCTGGAGCAGCGGGTTGGCCTCGCCAAGGGCTTCCATGACACAGGCCACCCAAGGCGGTCACCTGCACGGGGGGAAGCCTGGCAGTCCCTAGGAGGTCCCCATGGGGAGGGGGTGCGTTTCTGTGTCGTGATTGCCACCTGGTGGTCACCCGTGAGACATGGTCCCCTCTGAAGGCCACCCTGTCACCCTGACCACGCTGTGGGGAGGAGCAGGGAGGCCCCAGTGGCTCCGTGTCCCACTGGCGATGCCGTGAGAGTGTGCTGCCATACTCCTTTCTGCATGTGATGTGATTTTACTGTGGCAGTGAAATGCCACTTAACTCTACCTGCTTCAGGTAAAGCAGAACAGCTCCGAAATAGTCTCTTTTTCCAGATAAATGTTACAGGTACTGCCACATACAGTTGTTTTTCTGGGGACCTTTTGTCAGTGATGGAGTCCAAGGCTGTTTGGAGCATTAGTCCAGACATCTCCACGCTTTTGGAGATGGCTAAGGTGGAGTCTTTACTTCTTGCCACCACAGTATGATGATGGATTAAACTATTTAAAAATAAATAAAAAATTGAGTCACAGACTCCCTTTGTGTAGCTTTTCATCAAAATGATACATGGGTCTCGTGGCTGCCCTAGTTCAGGGCCTTAGATATTGGTCTGTCAAGGTGACATGATTTGTCATGGGATTTGCAATAAAATGAAACATTGCAGGATGCTATTTCACTCGTTGCTCTTCTCAAAACCATCCAGGCAGTTTGAATTCCCTTCATTTCTGGGGATGATTTCAGGACGATGGCCCTGCCAGCGTGGGGAGCACAATGCCGCTCCTGCGCTCTGATGGTGGGTGGCCTGGCGGCTGAAGTGGAGCTGGAGGTGCTGACAGCTTGGGGACACAGCTCTGTGGCTCCAAGACCCTGCAGCCACCTTCCTCTGGGAGCCTCTCCTGTGAAGACATGTTGAGAGAGTTGGGGTTGTTCAGCCTGGAGAAGAGACGGCTCTGGGGAGACCTCACTGTGGCCTTTGAGTTCCTAAAGGGGGCCTACAGGAAAGATAGGGGAGTGTAGGACAGGAGGTGATGGTTTTAAACTGAAAAAAAAGGTAGATTTAGTTTAGATAAAAGGAAGAAATTGTTTACTCAGAGGATGGTGAGACACTGGCACAGGCTGCCCAGAGAAGCTGTGGATGCCCCATCCCTGGAGGCGCTCAGGGCCTGGCTGGATGGGGCTTTGGGCAGCCTGGTGGGAGGTGTCCCTGCCCATGGCAGGGCGTTGGAACTGGGTGGTCTTTAAGGTCCCTTTCAACCCATTGCATGATTCTGTGATTCTCCCACTGCTGGAAGAAGCCGTCTGTGTACGATGACTGTGGACAAGTCTGCTCTAGGGACGGACTCAGTAAGGTTTTTAAATTCTTACTGAAGTTATTCTCTCCCGTTTGGGAGCCTGCCTGGCTTTCAGAAAGAATCAAGCCTTATATCATTACGTGTGGTCTTTTTGGAGAGCTCTTATCATGTAACCTTTGACCACGCTGGCAAGTTTCATCAGAGTCTGGGGAATGGAGAGGGCTCAAATGTATGTTTGTGGGAACGGCTGGCTGAACAGACTCTGTCAGTGTCACCACAAAGGGGCAGATGGCAGCGGGAGGGCGGCTCTGCCCCAGGCACACTCCCATGGGAGATCAAACCCTGGTGAGCTGGCAGCTCGGAGCAAGTCGGTGAGCTTGCAGATACAGCTGGTACCCTTCACTTCGTGCCTCCCAAAGCCCCAACTGCAGCAGGTTCCTGTCGGTGCTTTCCCTGCCTGCGTACTACCTGTGTCTGACGTCAACATGAGGGTATTAAAGCGGCCCTCCAGGGTGCTCTAATACTCTCCCATCAACGTCAAAGAAAAAGAAATGTTTACGTCTGTAACCATCGTAATTTTTTACCTTCTAATGTTTTGGAGAAGAAAAAACACATGCAAGCCCGGGGTGTCGCAGACACTGTGACTCCTGGGGAGTGACTGTCTGACCGCCCCTGGGCCCTGTGCCTGTTGTTGTTTATAAGCCTCTTGAACTATTCTTGCTACCCTTGGTGGCCGCAGAGCCCCATGAGTGAGCCTGGCTGTTACTCCGGGGCCGTCGATGATCCTATATGTGTTACCTTTGATCACATGCTATCCTGTCAGATTTCTGCTCTGATGCAAGTCATCATGTCTGTGTGACTGTAACATGGCCCCAATTAAAGTCCGTCGTACGCTTCTTGTTTCAAGGTACTTGGGAAATGTTCCCTGGAACACTGTAAATCAAATGTTAATTACTATTAAACAATATTAGTCCTATATCAAACCTCTGGGTAAACCCCTTATGGTTCATAATCTAATTTCAGTAAACGGATCAAGAGGACATGGGTTTCAAAACTGAGCTGGAAAGCACTCTGGCATTAAAAGGTGCTTTCCATGACTTGTATGGACCTCCAGCCACCCTCTGGGTGTGCTGCCCTCCCTGCTCTGCCCTTCCAAGAGAAGGGGCACCTGAAGCTTAAGCCTGTGCCATTTCTTTTTGGTAGGGAACCGTGTCCTCCCTTTTTTTTTTTTTCTTTTTTTTTTTTTTTTTTCTTTTTTTTTTTTTTTTAAATCTATCCATCTGGTCAGGGAAGTTATCTGAGTCAAAATGCTTCTTAAATGCTTCTTTTGCATTACAGAGTTTGGTGCAAGGCACGAGGTTGAAGCGCAGGCTCCGTGCTCGTGGTGCTGGTGAGGGTGCTCCTGGGGGGCAGCAGACTCATCCTTGCTGAGTCTCCCAGCTCTGCATTAAAAGTTGGAAATGAAGTGGTAATTTCTCTGGTTTATTGTTACTGCTGAGAGGGAGGGAGATAAAACTGATGCCTCGTTTATTTACATTAAAATAAGGATCAGACTGGGACCGAGCTGTAGAGACGGAGAATTAAGCCTAGATGCCAAATGCGCACGTATTTCTGCCATACAGTTTGTACATAAAATTGAAACAATGGAGGGAAATATCTTTTATCCTTGTTTTCATTTTTATTTTAAAGCTGGGCAATGTGAACTCTACAATTTACCACACCACAAAGCGCACAATCCTTTCCAGCATATTACCCAACGTGACAGGTTTATTACGCAGCCCTTCCCGTCGTGAAGAGAGATAGCTTTGCTCCCATAAAGAAGATGGGCTTGCTCGCGCTGCACGGATGGGGTTTGTTCTGTGGCTTTATGGCACATTTGAAGCCCTGAGAGCATCTTGCTCGTCCAAATGACAAGCACACTGTTTTGGCCCCAGTTTTGGAAAGCAATTAGTGCCTGTTCTCACTCATTAGAATTAAAGCAGAAGGATCAATACCATGATTGTGTATTTTATGCAGTGGAAAAACACTTATTAAAGTGGCTGTGTTTGCACTGTGTTATTACCCCTCTCCTTTGTCATATTTTGATGGATTTGCCTTAATTTCAGTTGTAATTTTCTTGGACCAGGAGCATTATCTCTATTGCCTGTAATGTGCCATTCACCCTAATGGAAGAATATTAAAAAAAAAAAAAAAAAAAGGGTTAAAAAAATAAAAATCATTCCGTCTGTGTACTGTAGAGCAATCTGGGGATGAGAAAGGGGAGAGAGCCACATTGGAGAGGTTCTCCTGCAATGCTTGTAACCAGGAAGGGAAGGAGCAAACGCCCCGCTCCTCGGTAGTCCAGGTTTGCACACTGTGTCCAGAACCAAACAGCTCCTCATCCGCGTGCGCGCAGAGTACTGCAGCAAAGGCTGGCAGCACGTGGGACAGTTTCCCTTATCTTTGACTTGTTCCTAAATCAGTGGCTCCTCCATGCTTGGATGGTGGTTCAGAGGCTTCTGCTTAGCTAGGAGACAAGGAACAAACTACAAAGAGCGTTTAGGTCCTGAGAAGAGACTGGAAATGGATGGAATGACAAACTGGGGGCATGTCTGTTTGTGCAATACTTTCTAAGAAAGGCAGCATGGGTTCTTCACCCCTCTGTCTTCACAGGGCATCTCTTTGCCCAGGCAGGGCGATGTTCCTTTTGGGATGGAGAGCAGGGTGTGGAGCTACCCGGCTGCTCTCTTCTGCTGAGCCCTGTGGGGTTGGGTGGGAACCTGCTCTCCATTGCAGGTGGTGGGGCTCAGTCACCTTTAAAGTGGTGAGGGGAGGAAGGAGGATCTCAAGGGAAGAAGTCTTTCCAAAGCCAGAGCTGCACTTTTCTCATCCCTGTTGAATGGAGTTGTTTTCTAAAATTTGACACTTTTACCTCTGCGAGAACCTAGTAATGTAAAACATCTCCTAAAAATGAGATATACAAAATAGTCCAGGGTACTGTCTGGCTAATGTTTTGCATCTCCAGCAGACGTAAGTCATGGTATGGTCTGAATTCCTGCCAAGTCCTCTGCCAAAACAAAGGGAGAAGCGAATGGGTGAAGGAGCATGTTTGAGGGCTCGGCAACCTCTCTGCAGAGATGGTAACAATGCAACAGTTGTAATTACACACTTAAAAAAGCAACCCTTTCCTTCTTTTTGCAGGCAGCTGGCCAAAAGTCTTGGTCAAGCAGGGGAGATTGAGCCGGAAACGGAAGGAATCCTGACAGAGTACGGTGTGGATTTCTCTGACTTTTCCCCCGAAGCCCTGGAATGTCTTCCCCAAAGCCTTCCCTGGTCTATCTCACCGGGAGAGCTGGCCAAAAGAAGAGATTTAAGGTAACAACAAAAAGCCTGGTCTGTCACTCCTTCTTTTGTTGTTGCGGCATTCTTAGTTTTGATTTGTTTTGATTTCATCACACTTTGGAGAGGCACTGACTTTGTTACATGTACTGTGTTACGTGTTACCTGTGCTCGCTTGGAAAAAATGCTTTTGAAACTACCTACAAACCCCCCAAATCAGTTGTTTGAAGAAGTATTTTTTGAGGGAAAAAAGCTTTTTCTCCAAAGAACTATTGAAAACTGAAAATTTGGTGTTTGGCACCTAATCTGAAAGCTTTATGTTTTTGTCTGGAATGTATTACATATTTTAGTGGTAGTTTTATAGCAGATATTTTCTGAATGCCTGGCAGATCAAATGACCTTGGACATTGTTACTTTGAAACTTAAGCACAGGTAGAGACTGTCCGGCGTTTTCCTGTCTAGTCTCAGCGTTCTTCTCTGTTTCGAAGAGCTGGTGTCACAGGGAGTTTGATGGCTCTCGATCAGGTTAGCAGCTGGCAGACGCAGTCCTCCTGGCAACTTCATGCTGTCCACCCACCTCACATTACCCATCCCTGCAGCTTTGTGATGCTCCCGTTGGCTTTTGGGAACCCCACGGTGGTGGACGCTCTGCCATTGCTGGTCTGCTCAAACATAATGATTTGTTGGGCTTAGAGACCTCTTTGCTAGAAAAGATTTAAAGACAGAAGAAGAGCAGTTTGTTTCAAACCTCGATTTGCAGTAGAGGAAGGAAGTTGCAAGAAAGCAAAACAATAAATGCGTTATTAAGATGATACGGTGTGTTCCACTCCCACACGTATAATTAAGTATCCTGTCTCGGTTGGCAGCTCTCATCGTGTCATGGGTAACAGATTCAGCACCTCAGGATAATGTTGCTTTCTTGCATGTCCTCAGGGTGAGACAGCCCCACAAGCATTGCTCCTCAAGACACTGTGTGCAGTGGTTAAAGCTCCTCTCCCTCTTAGTTTATCTGTTACTGGCGTGGGAGCTAGCAATTGGAGTGGGTAAGCTGATAAACTGCAGCCGTTTGTATCCGTACCTGGACTCCAGATGTTACTTTGGACCTAATCCTGCACTGCGGCCTGTGACCTTCCCACTGCTTCAGCTTCACTGCAGTTCACTTGCCAAACAATGAAATAATTCAAGAGAGGATTGTGCTCCTGATTGACTAGTGGCCGCACTCAGATACCAGGTCCAGGCTGGAGATTTCAGCTAGCAAAAAAAAAAAAAAAAAAAGAAAGAAAAACAAGGTACTGAAAGCTGTAGTTCAGAAGCCACTGGAAAGTGCTTATTTTTATATTCTTGACTACATTTCAGTAGCTTTCGCTGTTTCTTCTGACCAAGTTCTTTCAAGCAAATAAAGAGCTTGACTTGTCTCCAGTCAGACAATCATTTTTGGAAACAAGTTCCAAGTGAATTTGTTCTTTTTATTGCTGAATTATTGCACTGGGACTTATCAAGGTGATAACAGCTTCGCAGTTAAGCCATTTAAATCCCTCTCTGCCCCTTCCCGACCACAGTGCACATTACAAAGTAGATTTCCTTTTGATCCTCTCAAATATAAACATTTAACAGTCAAGATTTTTAAGACAATTATTCGAGCTTAATGTACTAATCCTTTTAATGTCAACTGCCCCACTGCTGACTAACTAGTTTGTGGTGTAAACACGAAGATAACATGAGGCTTCTAGTTATGAAAAGTAAAATACAGATGGGTCGTCTTCTTTGTTTTATCATGGAGAGAGGTTTGTCTACCCAGAAAAACTGAGTTTTATTAGTAAACGTAGCATGAACTGTAGCTGAGTGGAGTCCTGCAGCTGGAGACCTGGCTGCCTTCTCTTCTGGTCTCTCCAGTGAGATGTCGAGAGACTTTTCCTGACAAATCGAAGTGCTCAGCTTTACTCAGGTATTAAACGTTAGCTTTCATATTGCTGGCAGCAAGTGCCTTGTGGTCTGCAGTGTGGTACAAACAGCTGATACACGCTGGGCCAGGACAGCATCCAGAGGAAGGAAGGTACCTGAACTGCGCCTTGCTTTTAGGGGTGCTCACACAGTGCTCAACAACACCTGCCCCTGAGAGCCCAGCTTTGCTCTACTTCGTGCATGTTGATCTCCCAGGCTACTGTACAGCACTGTAAATATTCTGAGAGCATATTATTAGATAAATTACAGTGGAGTAAAGGCTCGCCTTTCCTCCTGAAATGGTCATGTTAACACTTCTAAATAGCTCGTCCTAATCCAGTTTACACGTTGTTCACCTGACTACGGTAAACATAAATTCGAGTTTGGCTTACAATACTCTTGTCCGTAGTAAATCCTCTCTGGTTCTGTAAAACAGTAATGTAAATTTTCTAACGTTATTAATTAAGCCTTTGGGATTTGGAGCTGAGACCCGAGCAAAGTTTCAGGTTATCTGGTATTCCCTCTTTCTGAGATAACTTTTTGTAGTTTCTTTTCTCCACGTGAAATGACTCTTCCCTCCTCAAAAGGCAATTTCTGTGTTCTGCTGAGCAGCGTCCTTGGTGTGGTCGGGTCTGCTTGCGAGCCAGTGTGCAGAGCACTGAGGCAGAGGTTCTGTACCAGAGGCATTCATGAGAGTGGTTTCAGATGAAAGCAAGGCAATGTGTTTCACTGATCTGCTGAGGCTGGGCAAGACGAGGGAAGGATACTTTGTCCATGCCATCTTGTAAATCTGTTCCTTGATCTTCTGCAAGTCTTTCAGTTTTACAGGAAGCGTGTTCTTGCCATGCATAGTCTGTTTGGATAGCAACTGTGATCTCACCTACATAGCCTGGGCAGAATTGCTTCCAGGAGATCTTTTTTTCATCACTTCTCCAGTAATGGCTCACAAAGAAAGGTTTACATAATATTTTAATATTACTCAAGGCAGAAAAGATCCAAACCTCGTGGATGGCTTTGAAACCTTTCAGCTGATTTAACTCTCCGCTCTGCCAGTTATGCTCAGCTTTGTCATGGCCACCTGCTTTTTACCTGGATGGTTTTATCTATTTGTGAAATGAGGCAAGTATTTCATGGGCACTCCCAGCTTAATTGTTTGTAAGGAACATTGAAAATTTCTAATGAAGAGCACTAGGCAAATATTAGATCTCTCCATTGCATGCCACAGTTGTGTTGTACAGAGAGCGTGAAGTTTCATGAAGTATCAGAATAGCCTGGTTGAGGAAACTTGCCTTCTGGAGACATGAAATGTGATAATACAGATGGGACTGGACTATCTTATTATTCAGGTTGACCGGAGTTGGTATTCTTCTCATTAGGAGTTTGAGAAATGTTTGGTTTCTGCTTTTAGAGAAATGCAGGAGGATTAGTCTTAAAGGGACAAATCTTGACGGGTGCAAAGTTTCGACCGTTTTCCCATCATTTCCAGTGTTTCAACATGTAATACTCATTTCCTTGTTTGCTTTGCTTTGCACTTAGTGTTTCAGCGGTACGGGACAAAGCACAGGCTGTGAACAGCAGAGGGTCAGTGCAAAGGAGGAAATGCAAATTTCAGAGGTGGGCGCAGCAGATGGGGGGCTGGAGGAGGAAGCCACTTGAAGAGGTGTAGCCAGGAATCCGAGAAACCCAAAAGCTATTTCTAAGACTTGTTCCAAATGTTTCTAATTTCATTCATATCTTTTTGTTTCCTTTACTGCTTAACTGGGACAAGAAACTAAAGCCAGGAAAGTCCGATCATAGTGGGAAACAAAAACCTAAATATTGGAGAGAGAAAAAAGGCCGTTCTTTGCTAAGCAGTTCTGCCTTTTTGCATGTCTCCCATTGTTGGTGTTACTGTGGAAAATGTATAACATCACCCTTTTGGAAAGCACTAGAGCCTGTTCAAGTGGAGATGGTTTATATAGTCTAACATGGAAGAACTTGAGGATATCTATTTCTTTACCATTTGCCTAATAATAAGTGAGCCTGTTGACCTCCGCTGGACTATTACAAATGTGAAACTTGGCACTCAAAATTGCTTGCTCTAAATTTTCCAGTTGCTTTCTCTTTTTCCATTTGATGTCATCCTGCCAACTAGTGATTTTATTATTATAAACAGGACATTGTATTCACTTTTAAGAAGAAATATGAAGCTGAAGGTAAAATTACAAACTGCAGTTTCTCAGCTGGCAAAATACAAAACAATGAGCTAAAAATACTGAGCAGGGAAAGGGTGCTGTGGCAAGAAACTCTGAAATATCTGCAAGATGGATGTGGGCTGAAGGGCAGAAACTGATTGACTTCAGCTGAAAGGCTCTGAACTTGGAGAACTCATGAGAATCAGTGGTGATGGGGGTCAAAAGGAACCTCTGGAGATCATCTACTCCAACCCCGGTTGCTCAGGGCTGTGTCAAGCTTGTTTCTGAGTATTTCCAGAGATGAGGTTCTACAACCTCTCTGAACAAACTATTCTGGGGTTTGAGCATGTTTATGGTAAAAAGGTGTTTTTTTATTATTATTATTTTTTTTTTTTATTTATTTATTTTTTATTTTTGAATTTGAACTTCTGTGTTTTGTGCCCATTGCCTCTCATCCTGTCGCTAGATACACTGAGAAGAATCTGGCTTACTTAGTCATCTTTGCTCCCTCTCATCAAGTACTTCTTGACATGGGTAACGTCCCCACCTGAGCTTTCTCTTCTCGAAGCTGAGCAGTCCCAGCTCTCAGCCTGTCCTCTGAAGTCGCACACTCCAATCCCTTGATCATCACTGAGGCCCTTCAGCAGACCTGCTCCAGTATTTTCATGTCTTCCTGGTACTGGTGAGCCCCGAACTGGCCACAGCCCCTCAGCTGTGGTCTCACCGGCATCCAGTAGAGGAGAAGGATCAGAGGACTGCATCGCTTGACCTGCTGGCAGCACTCTTGCTAATGCAGCCCCGTAGGCTGTTGGCCTTCTTTGCCACAGGGACACATTGTTGGCTCGTGCAACTCGTTGCCCACCAGGACCCCAGCTCCTTTTTTGCCAAGCTGCCTTCCAGCCAGGCAGCCCCCAGCCTATACCGGTGTGTGGCGTTATTCCTCCCCAGGTGCAGGACTTTGCTTTTCCCTTTGAGCTTTGTGACATTCCCATCAACTCATTTCTCTGCTGAGATCTCTGAATGGCAGCAAAGCTCTATTCCTCCCGTCTGGATCCTCCCGTCTGGAGCATGAGCTTTTTTTTTTTTTTTTTAGCAGCCTTCTGGCTGCTGAAAGGCCTGGAGGGCATCACACTGGGGCTCAGCAAGGATCCCCAGCATTGGCTGGGGACAATTAATGCTCACTTGCTTCCCTGCTAGTGCAGAGTTAATGAACTTTGCTTTTGCAGACAAAGAGCTCTAAAGAGTGCGACGGAGCTTTCAGCCGAAGTTTGCGTCTTGATATTTCAATACGCCGTGACCCAAATTGCAAGTGACCTAAAGCTATCAAATCTATTAAAGGCTAAATTGTAATTTTGGCTGCCCATTCAGAAACGTAGCATCCTTCCTTGGGTTGATAAGGGGGGAAAAGTGCTGTGCTGTGTCTCTGCGGCCTGCTGCGGAGGGAAGCTCGGTGGCTGGCACTGTTTGTAAGGGGGAAGTTCTGGCAGTAGGGCAGTACCTGCACCGAGGTTCTGCCTGCTGATCCTTTCTTGAGGTGTGGTGCAGCTAGTAACAGGGATTCTCTCTGCTTATAGGAAAGGGTTGACAGCTTGTTCTTTGCTGTCGTTGCCCAAGCAGGTTATCGGCTGATAAAATGAGAGGTGCTGGTTAAATAAATAAAAATAAAAAATGGCAGCCTTGAGCTGAGCAAGGAGCTGGAGGAAAGCAATCGGCCTCTGAAACAGATGTCTTTTCAAGGCAGGTGGAATACTTCAGTTTGAAATGAGTGCAAGTCAGATAAAACATCATTAAACAGCTTGTTTCCTGGAGATTTTCCACTACAAAAAGCTAGTGTTAAGTAGAGCAAGACTTACTCAGCTATAATAGGATATGTAAAAATGCTCTGGTTTCTGATGGAAACTGAGAAATGGCTTGTTTAGCAAATGTATAAGCAACATTGCTGCAGACCTGGCTGTTATCTTGGTGGGGAGCAGAGACACAAACAGGGCCAGATTATGATCTCTGCCCTCTCGCCGGGCACTGGGCTGTTCTGTGACTAATTCAGTGTTCTCCATAGGGAGATAGAAGGCACACAAAGGATTGCTCAGCGGTCTCTAAGGATGTCAGATCTAGTCCCTCTCTAACAGGACTGAGTCCAGAAGAGTGATGATGTCCGTACCCGCTCTGGTACTTCTGCTGTCCGGACAGCCTGGGGAACAGTGCCCTTGGACCGGTGAGGAGAGCTAGCATTAGCACACGACTCACCCATTAGCTGAGTAAGTAAAACCGAACAAAACAGCGCTCCTGTCAGAGTGATGTGATTCAGCTCCCTGCTCCTGACACTCAGTTGGCTTCTTCAGGTCCTCCGCTCTGTTTTCATAACATTTTCTACTACACTATAGCTACAGCAATTGTGGTGACACTGTTTTGTGCAAAATGATGCATGGTGTTTGCTGTCAGATGCTGCTGTTACCAGTGGCTGGTGTGCAGACACACTGGCAACATCACTGGTGTTTTTCCTTACAGGAAGGCGCGTGTGGTCATTGGAAGCACAGCTTGAAGTGGAATCAGTGGTGTGCAGTTGGACAGGGTTATTGTGTTCTGATATTGCAGGCCATCAAAACCAAGCTTGCTTAGTTAAGAGTGTTTCGCTGTGGAAAACAGTAATAACTTTTGCAACTAGGTTGCTATATATACAGTCTCGTTCCCGCCTGGCTGCCTGCTTTATGGAGAGAATAACAGGGAGAGGAGGAGAAAAATCTTAAATCAGTTTGGGAACATGTCCATTTCTTACTGGGTTCTACTGGATCACAAGGTGGGCTTTAACTGCATGCAGTGAGCTGAAGGGTGCCCTGTCCTGTCACATTTATGTATGTGAGGTGGCCTGCCCAGTTCAGAGGTGCTGGATGTTACCACTTTGCCTGATACCACCATGCTCTGCTGATGCTGTTCTCTCGCTACAGGTCAGATAACACTTACGTAGACAGGAGATGAAAGATCCAAGACCTGGTGTCAGCCAGTGTGTCTCTCTCAGGACAGAAGGACACTTTTGTCATGAAAGCCCAGAAAACATTTGTTTTCTTGAAAAACAAATCCTTTTTTTTTCAAGGTCTGTGCTGTAAGCTGTTGAGTGAGCAATGCACGCTCTCTGACCTGTCTTCCCTGAAGGTTTTGGGTGATGGATCCTTGTTGCCAGGTTATTCTCAGATCCTCACTCTCTAAAAAGATAGACACGAACATAATACAGAAGGCACACCTGAAGGTATTTTCTGTGTGAGGCAGAGTTGTCCTGGAGACATCACAGCAGGGTTTAGAAGTGGGGCAGTCCAGAGAAGACTAACTATAAGGTATTTTTGGAGCTGAGGGACCAACCTGAAAGGAAGGATAATAAACCATGCAGTGTGTATTTGCCAACACTGAAACTAGAAGTTTGTGAAAGACGTAGGTAACGGTTAAAATACCTGGACCAAAAAGAAGCGAGAGTCATTGAAGGTGGTGGGAGGATACAAAGGGGTGTTATGAGGACAAGTAGGGTAAAACAAAGAGGAAACCTTTCCTGTCCAACCTAAAATAGAATGTAGCCTACAGTGCTAAAGAAAGTACTGGAAACTCCATCACTAAAGATGCTTAATACTATACTGGAGAAAGTCCTCGCAAATGTCTTGTCAAGTGTAGCCCAGCTCTGACCTATGGGGGTTGGATGACCTAATGTCTCTTCCATTTCTAGCTCGGTGCATCTATGATTAAGGCAGTTTATATAATGCAAGTGCATTTTCAATTACACTCCACCTTCTTGCGTGGGATAGTGGTGGTGCAGAGACCTCATTATATTTGTGGCACAATTACAGCATGACTTGTAGGAAGTATTGCTGGTGCTTGGTCTCTCAGACACTCTGATCTCTGTTATATATACGTTGGCTTTTCAAACCATTTAGTTATGTTCCAAGACTGCAGTGCTCTTTTTTTCTTTTACCTTCTTCCTCCTTACTTTGAGGCCATAAATATACAGGAGGAATAATTGATTCCGGTTCGGCAATCCAGCGAGCAGCCCTTGGTGAAAATGTAAATGTTTATTGTCGTAGAAGTACAATGCATCAGGAGCCATTGTTAGCTGCTCTCTTGGACCAAGGTCTGTTTTCTGAACCAGAACAAGATGTTAACTAAAACATAAACACGGAGAAATTAAAAAGAACAGCACAGGTTTGACGTATAAAGTTGGGCTTTCGATGCATTTTATGGTGTGCTGGAGTTTTGTGGGATTTCTATAATTAGTGTTTGGAGGGGGCAGTTTTTGCTTCCAATTATTTGATAATTTCACTTCATTTTGAAATTTATGCACCATGCAAAGAGAGTTTTGTGGTGTGTCATGTGTCTTTGTCGGTGTGGTGCAGGGCATTCAGAGTGCCTTCGGAGATTTGTCAGGGCAATTGGGTTGCGTGCGTGTTCTTTAATATATTCCTTTTAAGCAGTCATCTTGGAAGCAGCCACTCCAGGGCTTTAACTGAAATCTGCCCACATCAAGTGTGACAAATGTGGTAGACACCACACGTAATAGATGTCTTTGGGAGAGGGATGTCGAAATCTCGATGTCCAGGCACTGGTTGTTCTCTGTAAGTTCTCTCTGCGAAAGTGTTCCATACCCATCTGAGTGATGAACATCGCTGGAACGGGTCCCATGCTTATTGGCACTTCGTGATGAACCTGCGCAGACAGCGTGGTCAAGTTGGGTTTACTTGGGATTGAGGAATGAGATTTGATTTTTGCGGTTGCCATAACAATTGGGCTGTTGTGTGAAAAAAAAACGTTTGTAGCTTTCACTGGAGTGAGTTGACAGCTCTAGGATGCCTATTTCCAAATTAAAACAACTGTTTCCAGCTCTGAGAAATGATGTCTGTTTAGCTTTTCCAAGATAGAGCTCAGCAGCTTCTTAGAAATGACCTGAAGAGCCCAAGGACTCAAAAAGTGCCTTTGTTGCTTAATTTTAAAAAGCCAGCTTCGAGCTGAAGTTAGTAAGGGTAAACCAGGATGCGGAGCGCTCGGTCCCACCCAGCTATTGTATGCACTCACAGAGTGAAGAGAACAGGACAATCTAAAGAGTCCCTAGAAGAATGTAAATGCACTGCAAGTGTCTAGACATGCAGTCACTCTTACTGTAAATGTCTCAGCACTGACATAGTCAAGTGTAAAGAAGGCTGGTGATGCCTGCACTCCAATAAACAAAACGATGGTCGTTGCCATCTCTCCCCTCCAGCTGCAGCAGCGTGGGTGCTGGAAATTGGGTAATGCTTCTGCGAAACATTTCAGGAGGTGCTTCAGGGACCGTGGGCTGGCAGCAGGAGCTGGGGCAGGACGGGAGGTCAGCATCAGGTGGTCACCCAGCTGTCTGAATCTGCAGCCACGCGCTGTTTGCCTGTCGGGAATTCACAGCCAGCGGGTTGCAGCCAGCAGGTTGCAGCCACCTTCTCCCTGCTAGCAGTTGCTGTGGCTTCTGGTGGATTCTTCGTCTTTTGCAGTCATTTTGGATGCGATGGTTTTGGTGAATGACCCATGAACGCTGCAGGAGGCTGCCTCAGTTTGCAGGTTGCCCTTGGGATGCAGTCAGGGAGGGAGGTAAGTAAGGTGTTCAGGCACCTTAGTTCCACTTCAGCCCCTTTGCCTGGGTCCTCTGTTGGAAGAAAATCGGTGGTTCCCTGCTCAGCCCCTTCCTTAGCTGCTCGGGCATGCTGTCAGAGGCACCGGCCCTCCCTGGTTCCCAAACAGCCGCTGTGTGCTCCCTTCTTTAGGGCTCTGCCTCCTGCGAACGGTCACTTCATCTGGTAAGGACAACATCTTCCTTCATCGAGGGCTTTCTGATGTCCCAGCGGGTACACGCAGTTCCCTGAACTGTTTCACGGTTGTTGGCATCCGTTAAAGTGGTGCAGATCTGGGCTCGGCATCTCTGCTGGCACGCTGCTGCCTGGGGAGGCTGCCCGGTTGTGTTAGCAGGGATCGCACGGCCGCGTGGCGCTGCTTGGTTTGCTGTGCACAAAGCCTCGCGTTCCTGCATTAGCAGCATCGAGCTGCTTTTACACAAAATTAAATTAAAAAAAAAAAATTTACACGCTGGTAACACCCAGAGTTCACCCAACCACCGGCCACGCCGGGAACCTCGCCTCTGCTGCAGCCTGAGGCCACGGCTCACAAACCCAACGCTTCGTCTTGGTGCAAGCAGGCTGCCACTCGAGCTAACATGGAGCACCGACCACGGCCACTTGTGATCTCCTTGTGTTATATTTTATGGCGAGCTCCAACTGAATTATTGAGTTTTGAATGACTTTAGCTGGCAAAAAGCTGTGCTGATGTGTTGTAGCACACCTTGCAGCACCGACTGTGCGCTATTTTCTCCGCTGACTCCTGTGAATACCTTTGCATCGATGTTCTTATTTACACACAGAAAAACAAACTGCCGTTGCAGTCCTGTGATCTGCGAACACTTTAATTACCATGATGGTAATTCTAGCTCACTAACAGACTGTTTATCTTACCTCTACTGCTGCAATAGCCGTTTATTTTAGGTTCCGCTAAAGGTAAGAGGACTAACCGCTCTGCGGATACGCTCGTCCATTTTAATTAGGCTTCCTTAAGGTGTACAAAGAGAAACGGCACTTAATTAGCTTCCCTTAAATTAGGATTGATATTCCAGCTTGTGTATGTGCACGCTGTCGTTACCGCCTAATAAACGGAGCTCTGCTCTGCGCATTTTTTCCCCAGATGGTTGGTTTGCAGGGTGGCAGACGGAGCTGGCGTGCGAGCTGCGCCTTCAGCGGTGCTGCAGGGGCTTCGGCAGGGTGCGGGCAGCAGGAGAGGCACGTGTGGGTGCACCGCACTCCGTGTGAGCCAATCCCCCAAAACAATCCTAGGCACAGCCCCGATCCAGCGCACAAATCCTCTGGCCACCTGGAGGAGGGAGAAAAAGATTTTATTCTTCCATCAACACAAACTCCATGCCAGAGCAAGTCCACCTCTGCAGACCCGCATTACACACAGGTTTCGGACAAAGGAACTCCCGTAACAAATGGAAGTTTGCGCACTGAAATGTTCCTTTTCGATTAGCGTGGGGAGGCTGGGGGTTTCTTAAAAGACACGTTTATCTCCAGCCCTTTTCAGCACGAAGACCGGAAAATCTCTTAACTCTGTGTGCATCTCTGTCTCCTAAACCGGTTCCCTTTCACTAACCAACTTGTGTGTGTGTTGGAACGAACGGGCTTGGAACATCTCATTACTTTTACAAAGTATGTTTTGACAATTTTAAATGAATAAAACAGATTTTTATTAGGTGTAATGACAATGAGAGATGGCTCCTTCGGGGCTTTTAAAGCGGGGGAGGGGGGAGAGGAATGATCGGGCTGCTTAATCCACAAGGTCACCTTGGCAGCCCTCCAGAAGCCGGCGACAGCTGCCAATTTGTATTTACCTGTGGTCAATGCAAATATGCCTGCGTGCAGCCGTGATATTTGCTTGCGCTTAAGCAACATCTTTGTTAGCAGGTGCACGAGGAGTGCTGTTGCCCCGAGGTTTAGCCATACAACCCACGGCAGGTTGGTTTTGTTATTGGTTACACTCAGAAATGTGGTCTCATCCCTCCGGGATCTTTGTGCCGCAGCCTTTGGGGTATTGTACAGCCGGCCAGCATGGCCAGCGGAGGAATTTCAATGGCTACTTCCTCCTCCCCGAGCGGACTTGCCGCATAGCCGGGAGCAATGTTATTTCTTCACCTGGCTGGGTTTTGTCAGCCTGTCTCCGGGGTGCTCCCAGGGGATCTGGCCTGGAGCAGGTGCCAAGGAAGGGGACAAATTGTGGGGCAGGGGGCGGCTGCGCTGCCAACCCCCGGCCTTTCCTCCTGTCCCTTGTCACCGCCTGCTGCTGCTGTGCCTTGGGACCAGAGGCAGCTCTGAAAACATCTGGAGATAAAAGGTGACAGTGGCAGGGCTGGAGGAAAAGCAAGAGCTGACAGCAGAGCCCTGGGCCTTCCTGAGAGCTTGCCTGGAGGAGCACACGTGGGGGTGCTGCACCCGTGCCCGGCGCTGCAGTCCCATCGCTCGGCGGATTGTTTTCTTTCCCGCATGCCAGCCCTGGTTCCTGTAGCCATCTGAAACTTCTCCAGTAATAAAAGCTGAAAACCAGAAATATAATTCATCACACTTAATAATGCAATTACTGGTAAGCAGAATTCACTTAGAAAATTTTAGTCAGGTGTACTCCTTTGTGCCAGAATTATCTCACTGCCACGGATTTTGAGCTCTGCTTGCAAATCCGCGTCTCTTGTCCCACTGACTACCTGGCCTGCAACATTTCTGCAGGGCCCTTGTGCCAAGGAGTATCGTTCGCTGTGTTGCTTGCTCAGTGACTTTCTTACCTCACCTTGCAGTCTGTGCCCAGAGTAAGCTGCCCGTGACAAGCTACAAGTTCAAGTCCCTCGAGCAGTTTGAAAGGAGAAGCGGATCTAAGCCGGGTGGTAAAACATATCCCAGCTGTGCTGCGCGTAGAGGTGCTGCTGAGAAATGCTAGCTCACTGTTTGCCTGGACCCCTCTTCAACTTTGCATCTGTGAGCTTAAATCTCCCAGCTGAGAGCCGTGCCTGCACGCAAAGGGGCTGCAGGAGCCCGGTCAGAGCGCCCCGAGAGGCAGCGAGCCCCGCACCAGGCATTGCCCGGGGGGGCTGCGGCCACCCCCAGCCCTGCTTTGTGTGCTCTGAACCGGGGCCACCACCCACCTCTGCAGCAGCCTTCCCCGGCCAAACACATCTCGGCAAAGCAGCCCGCTAGTTGCTACCATTGTGTAAATGTGTTCGGGATTTGGCACCCGCCTTTTTATGTTCGCTTCTTTCCAGGGCAGGCTGCAACTATGCACTTTGTTGAAACCAATCTGCTAATCTTTAAACTGCCTGCAGCTACAATTCGCCATGGGTGGCAGAGGCTTGCGGTTGCGGCCCCGAACATCTGGGATCAGCTATCTCTTCCCGTGCCACAGGAACCCGCCTTCCCTTTGAAGAAGCTCTTTAACCTTTTTCTTGGTCACTCGTCAGCGTAAATCAAGCCATTGGGTTCTGCTCGCTGCTGTTTGCTCTTTTAAATTAAGGAGCTTGGAGGGAGATTTACTCGAGGTGGCTGGGGGGCAGTCTCGGTGCCAGGCCGCGGTGTGTGGACGCGTGCCCGCAAGCTGCTTGTGGTGGCTGTGTACCTGTGTGCACAGCTCCCTGAGGTGCAGTACCCTGGGGAGGAGAGATCCTGAAATTCCAGCCCTAGGTGCATTTGGGATTTTAAGGGTTCTGTATTTACGGAAGCAGGGACGCTTGCAAGCCTTTACAAATTAGTTGATTCCTGCTGCCGGATGGCTAGACACCAACAGATCAAAGTCGCCGTGTAGTTGAAAAGATTTGCTATCTGTCGGTGTCACGATCTGTAATTTGTTTGGATGCGTGTGAAGGCTCAGAAACTAACGTGCGGCGAGGGATTAAGGCGGCTTTGCTGTCCGATCGGAAAGCTAGCATATTCTAAAAGATTTTCAAAGTCTCGGAAGGGAGAGAAGTGCTTTACTGATTTTTATGTCTTTGAAAATCTCTATTTAGTGTGCCTGGTGGAATTATATAAATACACGCTGCCAGCTGTCTGACGCCACCAGATACCACCCAGAGCATTTAAGCACTGAGGTGATAGGCCTGCAAAGACTGAGCCGTCACTCTTGCTGTGCAAGCACCCGTGCAAAAAGACGGCGACTTGCTAATTCCGTGCAACGCTTGCTCATTTAAAGGTTCGTTTTGTGCTTCTTCCCCTCCCACCTCTGCTACCCCAGGAGGGTGTCAGTGGCTGTGTGGTAAGAAAAACAAACGTGCTCTCATCACACATCTCCAGAAGGGAGGTGCCACCGTGATCCGAGTCTTTCTGCGGCGAGAAGAAAAGCAGCTGTCTGATCTCTGCCTTGGCAGCCTCGGCCGGTACCATTGTGCTCGGGGATCTTTGACCTCGGGAGGGGCCGAATTTGTTCTGAATGTTGAGATAAATGCAAAATAAACCAGCAAACCCGTTCCTTTGCTGTATTCACCACTCTTTTGGGTCTAGTCTCACATTGTCCATATTGCTTGGGAGCACCCTCCTGTAGGCCCGGGGCCTGGGCAGGAAGGTGCTGTAGGGCAGCCCAGGGGGAAGGGAGGCCCTGAGCAGGAGTTTCAGAAGGGGTTTTGTTTTTTTTGTCCTGAGTACTTCAGTTTTTAGGTCTCTGTGCTTTAAACATGGTGATGCCTGAGGTCAGATGCTATATTTTGTCTTGTCTCCATGGCCATAGACCATAACTGTGGTCTATCTCGGTATGTTTCCAGTGTCCCTGCCACCCACTGCTGGGGGACACCAATTCTGTAAGCTAATTGGGAGTTCTTTTATTCTTTAACTTTCTTAGTGTTTCGTATGGAACCTGATTTTCCATTTGGTGCACGATCTGCAACGTAGGTGTTATGAAGTACCGCAACTCTTCAGAGTCTGCACCGAGAATGAAAGACTGACCCCTGCTTTAGTTATCACACAGCCTGGTTTGTGAGTGTTTCACTGCCTCTGCTCCATGCTGGCTGTGCTCACGGAGTCACAGATGCTCCAGTACCTGCTCTTATGCATGGGGCTGTGGGTTACTTGTGGTTAATTTAGCTCTACAATTAGGGACCATCTCTTTCCTCTAGCTGCAAGGCATCGAGACCTTTCCCTGCTTGTTTCTTTAGAGTGAACTTGATGGGATCAGTTGTTTAGTTTTTGTGGAGGAAAATCAGCAATGAGATGAAAGCTGTTAAAAGCAATCAGTTCGACCAAAAAGAAAAACTAAAGAAAACAACAACAAAAAACTGACATCGAGGAGTTTCACTTCTCCAAAACTTTTTTTTTTTTTTTTTTTTTTTTACATTAGATTTAGACTTTCAGATTAGTTTGGAAGATATTTCAACAGCCTGAGTCTTCTGAAAACATTGTTATTGTTGTCTGGATGTCTCTGGTCTATGTGTTTTGATGCCTTCTTCATGATTGGAAGATAAATTTTCCTTTTTTTTTTTCTTGGATAGGAAAGAATGCATTTTCACCATCGACCCATCAACTGCCAAAGATCTTGATGATGCTTTGTCCTGTAAACAACTCCCTGACGGTATGAGATATATTTTACAAAATACTGCTCAGTGTTTATGTTCAGCAGTTGACATGTTCATATATATAATTTGTCAAGTAGTACTCTTTACCAAATATGAGTAAGTGATAATTCTTTCTCCTGTTTTAATTGCCTGTTCTCAGAGAGCAGATATCTTTTTGTAGAGCAGATATCTTCAAGCTGCAGTCTGAAATAATGCTGGTGTCAGGAAATGCAGAACCACAGTATTTTGCATAATTGGAACTATAATTTGATTTGAGCAGATCTCAGCTGTCCCCTGTTGTTAAGGGACTTACAGTTGAATAGCTAATATACCACTCTCGTATACTGAAGTCTAGTAAAACTTTGGCCTCGAGCACGTAGTCCCTGGATAAAGGAACCTGGTTTTTGAAGGTCACTGGGTGAATTGCTTCTTGGTGTTTGCTTATGGGATGCTGGGAGTAGCCAGATGAGCAGAGCGTGCCTTATAAGTTGTGTTCCTTTTCTCATTGCCTTTTAAGCTTTCTGTTCTGCCTTATTTGTACTTTTACTATGCCATGGGCCAGCAGAACAGAAAGTAAAGCTCCAGAAGCCAAGTCCTGATGATTCTGACTAAAGGAACTTCACTCTTGTAAGCTTACTTTGCTATCCAAGTTCTGCTTGTTTAGTTTGATGAAATCCAGTAACAGGCTTGGTTTAGAAATAGTACATGATTTGATTAACATATCCACAACTAATAAAAAAGATAAAGCGATTTTTCTTCGTGTTTAGTTTTACTTGCTCTTATTAGTCATCACAATGTGATAATATCAAAGACATGATTCCCTGTTTTTGGTTGATTTCATTCTGTGTAACGTGGCCAATGAATTGAGTCATTTAGACGCAGGTAGAGAATCGTATTACAGGGCTATAGAACTGATTAAAACAAACACACACAGAATAAAGCCAGATGCAAGAAAATTTGAGGCCAATAAAATTATTTCTGATTATATTGATATATTAGTTTTGAGACAAGGTTAAGGAAAAATTGCTGTTCTGTCTCACAGAAAATTTAAACAGTCTTCCTGAGAGATCCTGAACTTAACTCTGTTCTCCCTCTTTGTGCTTCATCATGCGAATTATCTGTAGATTTATGACGGTGTTGTGATCCCACAGTCACTCAGAACTAAGGTGTTGAAACTCTGGCATCTGAACCTCTACCGATCGACATGTGCATGGATTTTAGACGCTGCTATTTACTGAACTCGTTTGTGGTGCATTTTTCTCTTATCCGTAAGCCATTTGGAGAATACGTTCAAGGAAATTATCTGTTTGAGCAGGAATTTTTTATTCCCAAAGACAGTATTGCTCATGCCTGGGAGTTGTTGTATCTGCCAGGCAGAGCTGTGGAGCATGTTTTCCCTCTCATACTGCAGAAAATGCTGTATGAGGCCTCTTCCTGCAATGTGGGAGGAAGGAAAAGTGTCAGCGCATAAAGGATCCTCTCTACCTGTAAAGTCCAGCCAAGAGTCTTCTAGACATTACAGGCTGTAGCCTGATGGCAAAATGCCCCCTTGTGAGGCAGAGGTGGGATCGCAGCAGTGCTGCCCCACGTGCCCTGTTGGAACAAGTCCTTCTCATGCAACTAAACTGAGGGGGGAAAACCCAAAAAACCACCCAAGCCTTCTTGGCCTGTTCTTTTTTTCTGGCTCCTCCCTCTCCTAGGGGCTGTGTTAAGGCCTGTGCTGGCTTCTCGGATTCCCCAGATGAATATTTTCCCTGCCCTTTCCTGATCTTCAGTGAAGACTAAGGAATATGTGAGAGGGTCACATCAAAGCCATGCTTCCAGGGAATGAGTGTACTTGTACGTGACCAGGAGCAGGCACCGTTCCCTCTCCCAGCATACCCTGTTGTTTCAAAGGTGATCTCTGATGTACTTATCCTGAGTGGATGGAGGATGCTTGTGCAGTCAGATAATACTTCATCTTCTCAGGAAAATGAGGCGGTTGGGAAAGAAAGGTTAAATGGACTGGGCTACAGGGTCACTCTGCACAGGGAGGGTTTGCAAAGCTCAACTTTTCAAACAAAAGTGGAAGGTACAGGAACCTTTCCCTTCTCTCAGTTCCCCAAAATAATCTTTGCTAGTGTGATTTAGAAGGGACGTGAAGAAACCCTGAAAGAGTCAGGGGTTGACTGTCAGGGCATGGGCGACACCCTGAGAGTAAAAGTTAAGGTTTCTGTGGCTTGTAGCCAAAACTTATGGAGTGGGAAATCCAGCCTGGATTTATGGCTTTGAAAGTTTGCGTCCTTCTTGGGAGTGTTTTGCGAGTTCCCCATTCCCCCAGAAGAGCCTCAGATGAGCAAATCCAAGAGGCACTGTGAAAGCAGGCAAGTGAATGCACCCACTGGGGGCTGTCCCAGCCCTGAGGCCTTTGTTCGCCCCCACATATCATTTTCCATGAATCACGAAGTGTGATTAAGAGCCAGCTTGCAGCAGCCCTTTGTGTAGGATCTCTGCCTTTTGGCTGGAGCCGTACATTCTCCATCAGGCTCGTTCCGCCCTGGACTCCTCTCAATGAGAAGATGTTCTGAGCTGGAGCCTTTTTTTCTTTCACCCTGGGCACTGTGCCCCCTGCCTCTCCTGCCAGCCTCAGCCCTTCTGTGAGAGCGGCACCCATGATCCAGCAGGGCCTTAGGCCAAAGAACATCACCCCCTTGGCATGACATCTTTTGTGGCTGCCGAGTGTCCCAAGGACCAGATTTTCCATCGGTGTGGAAGGAACCACCATGGAAATGGCCTTTCTTTAAATTAGAAATGTCTTGTTTATTCCAAGGAGACCCCATGGCTCAGAAGGAAATACGGACAAGAAAGCCAAGTCTTCGTGGTCCTTGGTGAGTTCTGAGCACTCTGAGAGGGAGCTGAGGAGCCGAGCGGGAGCGAGCAGCACAAAAAGCAGGAGAGAGACCACAGGAAACCCTCCGCATCCATCGAGCAGGCAGGGTGGCTGGCTGGCCTGCTCAGTCTGTCCCTGGGCAGACAGGAAGGAAATGTTAGTGTCGTGTCCACGCTGCGATGTTTAAATGCTCGTTTAAAGCAGGAGATTTATCTAAAGCAAAGATGTCCAGTCTGGTAGCTGGAATCATGCCCAATTCCACTTTTAGGGCTATTGACGTTGTGCAAACATCTCCGTGCACGATCTTTTTATGTGTAGATGAGTAATAAAAGCAACCAGGAACCATCCTGAGGGACTCTTGTCCATTCTCCTCCTGATGTGCCTTTGTCTGAGGCACAAACTTCCTCCAGCATTTCCCGAAACTTCTTCTGACAATTGTGGCTCACTGCTGAAATGCTGAACCCCAAAGGACTTGTGATCTAGAAAGGTCCAAACCCAGTGCTAGGGGTCCTTTGGGTGTACGTGCTTGCAAAGCTGTTTCTATTTGCAACCCTTCTGCGTTCAGGAGAGCTCTTATGGGAATATTAATCTTGCACTTACTGGATCTTCTTGATATATTTTGGAGGTACCCTGAGGGATTTCTGGCTTTAAAAGTTGCTATACTAGCTGCAATTATTATGACAAAGAGTTGTTTTAGAGGTTAAAGAGCTTATCCAGGCCTGGCAAGACTTCATGTCTCATGAGGACAAAGTTGTGTTAAGAGTTAATACATCTTTTATTCCAAACGTAAACCCAGTTACAAGAAATTATTATTTTTTCCATCTTTTTTGCCCATATGTTAAACACTTTAAAAAAAGAAAAAAAAAAAAAAAGCCGGCATGAGCAAACCGCATATCTGGCATCCTCATGATGTCAGGAGTTCTCCAAAAATCAACAGAGAACGCAGTACCCAATTCAGAAAATGTCCATTTCTCTCAGTTTATTAGCACCCATATTAAGTACAAGAAAAAAAAAACACCCATGGCTCACACGTCCCCCATGAGACACCTTGGTCAATGAGTTTCAGAAGATTTTGAAGAATGAAATTGTCTTTGTCCTCACATATTCCTTGGCAATTTATTCAATATTGTGGCAATTTCTTTGCCGTGAAGGATCTTTTGCAGCAAGCAGGGAGATGGGGACTGTGTTTGCACCTTTGCTGAGTTTTAAACTTTCTCAGCATAACCTTTATCTATGCCAGTCACTGGACGGAGAACCTGCCTATGCTACGTACTCACTAAAAAAAAAGCTGTTTTTTTTTCTAGAAGTAATCCATAAGTCTGTCATAGGGAACTATCCAGTAGCAGGGTGTCACTAGAAAAGGAAGCAGGGGATGATTGTGGGAAGAGCTTTATTTTTAATGGAGCTCACAGTAAGACCTTGCAGCAGTTGGAAACTGTACAGGGATATATGTCTGAAGTGGGCCAGCCTGGTTTTAGAGGATTTTCTACTGGAGTCTGCTTTTGATTAACTGTCGTGCTCCTCTTTATTGTTTAATGATAGCAGTAGGGAGGTAAGCTTGCTGTTTGCATTTGTCAGTGTATATTTTAAGAGATCAGCTCCAATAAAGAATGAAAACAGGGTTATTTATGTAACAGCTTTAGAAATATGAACGAACTGTACTCCGTTTCGATGACTCAGCATCATCTCGGAGTAAAAGATGGATCTGGACTGCAGCTAGCTTCTACGGCGTTTGTCGAGTTGTTTCAGGGTAGCTTAAGGTTTTAAGCGAGTTCATTTCAGTCAATGCTCTTTTTGTGATCCTTTCTTTCCGCACATATCCCGGCGAACGGCTGCAGCCAGGAGCGTCCAGCGGCGCAGTTCTGGGTTCGTACAACTGCTGCACAGTGTTCACAGAAAGCAACCTCACAACTTTCAAGCCTGAGCGCTTTCCTCCAGGGTGCAGACGTTTAAAGATCGGTTCTGATCTCGGCGTGTAAGAGCTCGCCACGTGACCTGCACGTCCCAGCGGAACCAGGCAAATTTCGTGCACTTGCCAGACTTCTTCTGGGAATAATCTGCAAGTGTCGCTTGGTACATTTCTGGTAATGTACACAGCTGAAGCAGTTGTGCTGTGTTTGAAAGCTACTTACTAGTAGGAAGAGAGGGGAAATTCAACCACTTTAAAGGCAGATAATTCCATCTGCTGAAATTTCAGTCTGTGACAGGAAAGGATTTACCAGGAATTACTGGGGTACATTTCGGAGGGGTTGTTTCACCTCTGTGCAGATCTTCCAATGCTGATTTCAAAAAACTACTTCAGGCTGCACTGTCAGGGTCTCTGTACATCTTCTTGTGTGTTTATTGATGACTAACATGGTTCTTGCCATTCTTTCATTCCCGTATCCCTCAATTTCAAAGAGTAATTCAAGTTTAGGTACTTGAAATTTTACTCCAGGGGAATTGTAATGCAGAACAGAAACATACCCTGAAGATTGTTTGCCCTGTTTTTTTTCCTTAGTGACATTGGTTTTCTGAATTTGGAAGTGAGGTCATATATAGATATATTCATTGAATCTTCCTGGTTTTTACCTGAGGACCTAAGCAAATGAGATTTCCGCAGTGTGCTGCTCCCCGTTTTTTCCCTCCCCTATAAATTCATTCATCCTCTTGGTGAATTTAAATCAAATATACCTAAGGGGAATGCGATAAAATCCTCAGTTAAGTGTCTTGAAAACAGGGTCTAAGCCAAGAGGAGAGATTCTCTTAGTGACCCAAATCTGGGAAAAGTGCAGCATGATCTCTCTCCTTAGCTGACATGTGTGAGTCCACTGTGGGGTGAGGATTTCAGAAATGTGTGAAGAGCAAGAGGACTTGCATCTCTGTTCAAGGAGTCTTCCATACATGTTGGTAAAAACCAACCAATGTTGGTAAAATTATCCCTTGTTTGCTGCAGGCCTGCTATTTGGTTTTGTTCTGCAAAGTTCCGTACCCTTTATTATTATTATTTATTTTTTAAAGACAAATAATCCCTCTATCTTCTATTCAGCTTTGTCTCCCTGGCCAGTTAGGCACTGTAGGGTAAAATTTGCTGTAGCAACACTTGATATGGGACCTTTCAGCTAGTCCATTTGGTTCCTGCAGCACAGACTATAGTAAGAATTTGTAATTAGAGGCTTGTTGGGTTGATTTGCTTAAGATAAACACTGAAGAATGGACTAGTGTTGAATCAAAAGTCACATTATGAAATTGCCATGCTTCCTTCTTTGTAAGGTAAGAGTATGGGATGAATGGGTACCAGGCATGTTTTAGAAAGAAAATGATAGAAACATCAATGTATGAGTTAAATATAAAATGACCAGAAACTGCAATTTACTTAAATTTATTGCAGGAGTCAAACGTGGGAAAAATAAAGAAGACATACAAGGGGTGGGATTGTGCGTAACATTTGGGCAGTTTTTCCTTTGATATCAGACAGAATTAGCTCAGCTCTCCTGTTACCTGCTGATTAGTCTGGTGAGTATTTGTTAAGGATCTATGGAGTGTCACTAGAAAAGTGGAACAGACATATTGCAGTGATTAGAAACAGGTACGTTCCCTTTTTTTTTCTTCCCATCAAGGATCTGTGGTTGCAGATTCTTTGAAATACGCAAAGTACTCTCGGATCTCTGCCAAATCCAGATCAATGCTGCATCCCACAGTGTGCTCCCGTGTGATTCTGGGGAAATTGCAGCATGTACAGTGTGTTTTGCCTCTTTTAACGTAACGTGGCGTCGTCTCTGCGGAAACACACATCACTTCCAATTTCCAAGGCCAGGGTTGAATGGAATCAGAGGGCTGGATTGCGTCACCCTACCTCTTCTGAACATCTCTTTGGAAATCAGTGAGACAAGGGAACAGCGTAGTGCTCCCCTTAGCTTGGCCTAGAAGAAGAGGAGCTTGCTCCAAACTGACGGTGAACAAAGGGGAACAGAGGGAGCCTAATCCCCAAACAAGTGAATTAAACAGATAAGGCGTGGGGATGCCAAATAAGGAACTTTGGATTTAAAAGTGGATATATGCAGTGAGGAGAGATGCTCTGGGTGAAATCACTTTTTGGGTCATTTCAGTTCATAAATTCAGGACCTGGGACAATTCCCCAAGGATTTACAGGCGTGAGTTTTCCTGGATTGGCGGCTATCACTAGCATGTTTAGATAATAACTTAAAAACAATAGTGCCCAACTGTATATATAAAAAAATAAATAAATATAGAATTCATTTAAGGATATGGGTAAAGGGGAGGGGATCCAGAAGTTCCTGTACAAACAGATCTAGAAGCAATCTGTCTAGGATTTCTTTTCACCAAAAAGGACCTCAGGGACCAGGAGGGTCTTTAGAGAAGAACTGCAAATGATAGGTGATGACCAGATAGAACTAGAGAAAGCAGGATTGTCCAGTAAATTAAGCAGATAAGAATCCAAAGATGTGTTAGGAAGATAAATAGGGTACAAATAATTGTGTGGGAACCTATTCCTAGCTAACTTCAATCATGTTCTGATGCATGCAGGCGACAAAGATGTTATTGCTGTACATATTCTGTTACCAACTTCTTAAAATGGCAGGATCCCTCCGAATTACTGGACTATTGTCTTAACTTTTAGTTTATTGCAGTGCAGGGGTTTGCTTAAGGATCCAGCTGAACAGAAAGAATGTCTTCTTACAGGGCAATTCACTACAGTTTTGCTTGATTGTTGACTATTATGCTAGTTACACAAAGTGTAAAATAAGGTGCAGATGGAAGTATTTTGGAAATCCTTCCAAAAATAAACCGAAAGTTGGATGGCTAAGAGTGAATTCTCAGCAGCTGCCTTCTGTTCTTAAAGAAGTTGAAATGTCAAGGCTGCTCAGCGGGGAAGTACCTTGTACATGCTTGGCCTAGCGCTGAATCCCAAGGTCTCTTTGAATGCCTGGGAATATTCCCTCAGCCTTGGATTACACTGGTTCAGTAGAGATAGCACAAAAGAGATTGACCTAACAGTAGAGAGAGGGAGGTCCCTCCCCACTCTAAACCTTCATTTCAGGAACAGGACGCCATCCTACACCCCAGATGATTGTAACTCATCCTGAAAGCTGCTGGGTGCCACTTCCCATCTCTTTAAACTCAAAGACTGCTGGTTTCCTGATAAAGTTAACCTCTTGAATGGGATTTGGAATAAAGATATAAACAAAACACGGCACAAATGCCAGAAATTGTCCTTTTGCCTTCATCATCTTGTTGGCTGGAAACCTAGCTGCTAAGGGGGCGCTTGAGAGAGCTGAGTGCAGTCTCCCTTCGTAACTCCTATCTACCAGCAACAAGTGCTCTTTGAGCTAGGAATTTGAGTTCACAGAAACACATTTGCCTTGGTGACCTGCTTGACAGCTTGTCTTGGTGAGAGGGAAAAGACCCAGCTGCCAAGCACCTGGGTTAGACTCCGAGTAGCAAAGAGTCGTGGTGGGCCTAAGTCACAAGTAGTCCTCTGGAGGTTCTCCCAGCGGTGGCCATGGAGCGAGTGCTGGCATTCCATGGGGAAATTGAATATATTTGAGGTTCTTCCTCCCCTTAATTTTACTCATTGCACTTGAATCTTGCAAAGAAGTCAATATAATTTTTTGGACCTCTCTTGCTGTTTTAGCACCTCACAAAGAGGCATTCGTGTAGGCATGGAGGAAACCAGCTTACCCGTGACCCTCTGCACTGTGAACAGATACCAACATAGGAGTGCGGAGAAAAGCTGCACAGGCAAAAAAAGGTTGGGCATAGGCATCAGCGCTTAAGGAAATGTGTCTCAGTTTGCCAATGCTGGCTGGAGTTGATGCATGACAGAAATCACAGAATCATTAAGGATGGAAAAGATTTCCAAGAGCCTCTGGTCCAAATGGCACAATCTCTTCGTTTCCGATCATTACACTGTCTGTCCCCAACTGTCCTGTGGTCTGGCCTGACATTTACTGTTAAGATACTTGTGCTTCTCTTTCATCTGTATTTTGCTCCTTGTTTCTTGTTCAGCAGTGTGAACACATCTTTCTGCTGCGTGCTTATTCCGTTGGATATCATTCCCTGTGTCCTTCAGTCTGCAATTAAATATTTTATCTTGCACATGCTGCGTAAATTCTGTCCTTCTGAGTATTTAGTGCTTTCCCCCCAGGAGAATTCCTTCTTTGTGAAAGTATCCAGCTTAATGGTGCAGTGGTAACATTTGCACAGAAGAGTTCTTCTGTTCTCCTAACTTATTGCATCAGGTTTGAAGGCGATTTTCAGGAATGGTGTAGGCAGCGTTCTGGATGGCAGCATCTCCTGTCACAAGGTGAAGAACTGACACGGGTTTGCTGGCAGGAGGGGACACTCGGGTGTTGGGTTTCTCTGCCTTGATACCATGGTATGTTCTGTGAGGTCTGGAGACCTGACTTCAGATCCATCACCAGCTTAGATGTTTCCACCTCATGGAAGGTGGCAGTTTGGAGAACACGACCAGCATGACGATCTACCCCATGTTCCCATGAGAGGCTTGACCTCCCGCTCTCCTAAGAGGCTGGGAATGCTTCTTGCTGACCAAGAGCCTTGTCTGAACATACTCTTCAGGGCTGGGAAGTGTGGGGAAGTATGTACCTCGCAGAGGATTTAATGCTAACCATAATGAAAGCATTTAAAACAGCACTGAACTGGTTTGGGCTGTGCTGGTTTGTGTATAAAACTCCGAGCTCTGTACCGCACTGTGCATGAAGTGCCCTGCTGCGCGCTTGTACTGGCTTTGTTTTGCAGTTTAAAGGGTAGCTTTTAAATTCTATTACCAAGTGGGTTTAGGGCATTGCTGAATTTATTAGCTGCTACAGACAAAAACTGTATGCAATTCACATGGAAGACCTGCTCCCAGCATTTAATTCAGTAATAGATAGTCTCCTCATAATTCTGAAACTATTTAAAGAATTGCTGATGGGCTCATGGAAAAAAAAAAGTGCTCAGCTTAGGAACAGCTCCTTTCCTCGAACATTTTTCTGCTTTTCATCTTCACTTGTCCTTCATCGCTAAAGGCACTTAAGGAGCACGAGTTCTGTGTTGTGCCGTACCTGGAGCCAATCCCAAGCTGGTTTGTAAAATCACAGTCATCTCCGTAACAGTCAGCCGGTGCCAGAGACAAAAGTACCCAAGGTTGGAGTAGTTACGAGAGCCGAGTAAAACCATGCTTTAAAAGTCACTGCGAAGCAGATAGGAATCATTCTGGCGTTTAGACTCATTGAAGTCCCCCACTGACCTTTTAACTTATTTTTGTGTGTGTCTGCGGTGTCATTCTCCCCTTTCCCCCATCTATTTTTATGAAATGCTCTGAACGTTCCCTGGTTCGGGATCACTGAGAACATCGCTCTTTGCAACATCACTGTTTGTGTCGGTGGCTTCTCAGATACTTCCAGATATCCTGGAAGCACCAAAACTTTCGAAATGGGAGGAGGAAGTGAAGATTGTTTCCCTTTAACCTGTGATCTCATCCTGTGTCTCAGTTTGGAAGAACTAGGGGCGATTTCAGTTCTACTGATTTTGAGGATTTGGCCTGTCTCGCAGCTCCTGAGTTTGTGTGATCGAATGAGCAAAGTCTCAGCTCTCCTTGTCTTTATATCACCCCAACTCCTAAAGAAAATGAGGTAAATGTGATCTGGAAAGGTTAAAGTGTTCAAGATAGAAAGGAAGCAATTTTGTTTTCAAGAAGCAAAGCAGAAGCCGAGACCCAGCCCTTCTGCTGTTTCCAGTCTGGTTCCGACACGTGGAGCGGGCACGCTGCCGCACTGCGTGAGCTGCTGCTCCCTCTCCCTTTGCGTGGGAATGTGCAGCCCACGGAGCTGGGGGCCTGACCTTGGCTGCGTCTCCAGGTGCTACAAACCTAGAAAAAAGTGACTAAGCAGGCTTTAAAGAAGAGGTCAAATGGCTTGAAAGGCGTAGGGGGATGTTTCCGTGGGACGTTTCACATGCAAACCAGCGGCTGAGGGGCTTGGGCAGGTTCTGGAGGCCAAGCTGGCAGCAAAGCTTGGAAGTATGTATTTTGTGGATCGTTACCCTTTAGAGGTGCTTATTGTTTGTTTGGGCAGACCAATTTTCCTATTTTCAAGTCATTGCAACATTTACTAAAGTCATGTTTATGCTTGGTTGGGAAAGTTGCTGCTCTGTGCCCTGGGGACTTGTCCCGCGCTCATGAGATGCGGAATTTGGATTCCTTTTGCCAGAGTCTTTTCATGAGGTTATGTCAAGGAAGAGACCTTTTGAGAAAGAAAAAGCAATTAATTGCTTTAAAAAAGGTGTAATTAGTTGCATTGCGGTTGGATAAAGCAACATCATGTGATAATTTTAAAACTTGGGTTTCCTGATAAACAAGTTAATGGATTTATGCTCAGTTGCACCGTGCTTGCAAAAAACAAAATGGCCCTAGGGCACACAAGTAAAATTTAAGCACTTTCCTTGTTATTTTAAAATAAGTAAAATAAAAATAGAGCACACTGTCTGATTTTCTGAACAACAGCTTGGCTTCCTGCGGTGGAAAAGTAACCTCACCGAGAATTAAAGCCACCCACCTATGTCTTCAGACTGCAGAGAAGACAAATAGCTTGCTCTTTCCACAGTTCCACTGTAATTTTTGTATTAATCTCTTCTATGTCTTGCTCTGTTATTTTTTTTCCTTTCCCTCTCACTCTTTTCTCCCACTCGGGCAGTCACTCTCTTCTCTCTGTCTCTGCCTCCGTGCCAAGAGGGACGCTTCTGCGTTCCTGGGCCGTTGGTGTACGGGTGTAGTACCTACACATGGGAAGGGAAATAGAGGTGTTTGGGTTGGGTCCTTCTTTTGAAGGCTCACATTCAACATCTGTGATGATCCCTAGCTACTTCCAACAGCTTCCTCAGGTGTCAGTGCCATTTTCTGCCTCCGTGCAAGTCGTGTTTGTTTTGTTTGCACCCTTCCTACCGCCTGCAGCCCCTCTGGCTGGCCCTGCGGTGTCGGAGAGCCTCTCCTGCAGACGCTCTCCTTGCCCCTGTGCCCAACAGCCACAGAGGAGAACCTCAGCCCTGATGAGATCCTGTGCTATGCTTCTAACAGCAGCAAAATGCTCATGTAGGTTAAAGGCCTCGTCTGTCTCTCTTTGTACAAGTTTTTCGTACTTTTGCAAGGCACTAAATACCGCTTTGCAGGTAAGTGAGCAGCAGCAGGTCCCCCCAGGGCAGGGGAATGGGGAAGAGCTGTAATTATTTGCTGCCAGAGCTGGTGTAGCCAGGGAACAGCCAGCTACCTTTAACTGCTGGCAGCAGCTGGGTGGTTGGCTGTTTTCTGGCTGGAGCAAACACTTTGCAATTGGCTTTGAACTTTCCTATGGATCCCTTCCTGAGGGGTAACAGCTTGAGAAATACCGGCTAATACAAAAATTTGGTATTAAATTTTAAGTTGACTTAACACTCTATTAGTGCTTGTCCTCTCTCCTGAGAATGATGATGTGTGAAGGTGAGATGGAAATAAAGGGGAGTGTGTCTGCATGGTAGAGAATTACCTTTTGCTGTTTTATCCTTGAGGAGTTGTATTTTTAAGATCCGTGGTCCTAAAATCTGCATATACTGGTGTATGATGCGAACATGCTTGGTCTTTCTCGCTGCGTTTGTACTAAGATTGATGAGGGTTGCTGAAGATGGAGAAGGATTTGCTGCCATTGTGTTAATGGACATCCTGTTCAAATATATTCAGCTCAACTTTCTAATTCCTGGGGCAAATACTTGATACAGCTTGCTGGGTTGGCAGTTTTTATGGAGCATTTACAGACTGAAAGGTCTTTTTCCTTTTCCTCCAGCTCTTCCTTGCTAATCCCTTTCGTTTATAATTTTTCTCAGTAAAGAAGGAAGAAAGTTCTTTGAACTGTTTTGTCCTAAAGGATGAGATCATCGGTGGAAAAAAGAAAAAAAAGGAACAGCTTGTTCTTTGTTCTGTAAGGTGCCACACTTGAACCATTCTCCTTTGATTTTAGCATCGTATCAGTGTTACGTACACAAGGTTTTGGAGTGGGTTCAAATAAACCAGATTCTCGGATCAAGGAGCTGAACTTTCTCTAAAACCGCTGTGTGCCTAGGGCAGCATCGTCCTGGGGAGGCCTGCCTTGAGTAACTCGATCATTTGGTAAGCTTCTAGAGGAAAAGCCAGGCTTCTAGAAGCTTGGAGAAACACAGATCCATTTTATTCTGCTGTTCCAGCAACCTATGGCATGGTCAACACAAAGGGAAATTGTCCTCTCTGTGTGGTGCTGCCGGGCCATCAGACAGCTGTCACTTGCAGTGAGGTGGCCACAAATCCTGTCCCTCTTGGGAGCCTTGGTGGCAGAGAGGCTGGCTCTTTCCGTTTGCACTTGCAGACCTCAGGAGGAGAGCTCCTCTTGGGGAAGGGCCTCTGTGTTGGGTTTTGCAATGCCACAGTGTGATTTCAAACAGGGCTCCTCTCTCCCATCCATCTCTGTTTGCAGAGGGAGGCTAATAGGGTACAGCTGGCTAATAAAGCCTGCATTGCTTGATTCTAACTTCATTCCCAAATGCTAAACGGCTCCCACGTAGCAGCTTCATAGTGATGGAGTTTGGGATGACAGTTTTGCACCCTGAATGAAAGGAGCCATCCAAGTGCCTTCAGCATTTTTCATTGCAATACGTCTTCCCTTCAGCTCTCACTTAAATATCAGCTGTATGAAGTGTCACGCTTAATCCCCTGTATATTTTTATGTAGACACCTTTTAAAAAAGATCTTTAAACTAGTAGCATAGCTCTAGGGCTTGTTGTCCAGCTGCAGGTTCATTGTAGGAGAATTATAAATTTGGGTTGAAGCAAGTCTGTGGCTTGTAAAGTACTCTTCTCTGCAAGAATTTTAGGGAACGAAGTCTATCAAAACAGGGAGCGACATGCCAAGGCTTGAAGCCTCTGTTTGCTGGAGACGTCGATTTTGTCACCAAAATGAACGCGGAGTAGGCAGCGTGGAGCAGAGTGTGGTGTGTGGTCCGTGTGTTGCCCACCATTCCTCTCCTCTGTGCTCTCTGACAAAACTTTTTGAGTAAAGGAGTGGTGCTTTAACTTTTTTCCTTTCATTCAGGCCACATACTCTTTTTTTTTTTCCTCGGGAAACAACATAAGACTCACAATGTGAAATGTTCCTTTTGCAACTGTCATAAAAAATTAATGAGACTAGAAAAACTGTTTGTGGATCTGGAAGAGAATGCCAGGGAAAGAACTTTGTGGCTAGAGAAACACATTTCAGCTGGCAAATAAACCAGGCGAGAGCAGCGGGCAGGTATTTCGGTGCAGGCTTAGGCTGGCATTTTGCACAACACATTCAGAAGCAGAGATTTGAGAGAAATCAGATGGGTTGATCGCTGTCTGTATCTTCAAGTTCTCTTGGTCTGAATTTTTGGGGGGTGAGGGAGATGGGGTGATTCATGCTCGAGCAAGACAAACCCAAGAGCTGCCAGTTTGCGTTATGTCAATGGATGTAACAAAATATTTAGATAGAATTTCTATTAAAAGTTCAAAAGCAGGGGGCTCATGCTGACCCCAGCTTTTCGAACCTCTGGTGGGAAACCTGAGTGAAATTTAATTCCTCTCGATGTGTTTTCGTTGGCGAACTCCACGTTTTATTATCTCATGCAATGAGATCTTTCTTGGTTTGCCGATTTTCTACCGAGGACAAAAAGTTCATATATGTAACAGTGCACATATTGAATTAAAGTGCGATTAAAGGCATGATGTAATGACCCCCTCTCCTTTTCCTTTAGTCAATATTTGCCTGCAGGGTCAATACATTACAATAGTGACTTCAAAGTGTTCAATATTTTTTTACCTTCTGAGTGTGTTGGCTTCGAGTGCGTGTAATATTAAACCTGTTGGTTGAACTGTTGGTCTAAGACTTACTGTCTAAGTAGTTTCAGGCTTGGATGCCTAATCCATGTAGAGCAGCTTTCAAGGCATCTGATAATATCACAACACAGCTGTAGGCAGCTTTCCGAGGTGAACCATCGCATCGGCAGTCTTTCCTCCCAGCTTTCCGAGCGGTGGAGTTCAGCCCTGGGTGTGCGATGGGATTATTGCCCTCTCCCCCTGCTGCCACGATATTTGCTCTCCGCAGGACTTCCCAGTGACTGTAGGTTATGTGGACAAACCGAAACCCCAGTGCTCCTGTCTTCCATGTGAATTTTTTGCTGCCTTTACATCTGCGCTCTATCAGGTATACAAAAAGCAAGATAATGCTTTCCAGACTCAAATTCTGTGCAAACACGGCTTGCTAAAACTGGCTGGATGAGCTGTTACCAAGGCAAACTGTCGCACACGGCGTTACCTGCACTCCCAGGAGCTGGCACAGTTTGCTGGGTGGCTCTCCTGATACGAACTTGAACCTTCTCATACTTCCTCTTCACCTGTATAAATTTCCATTCCCGCTCTGCTGAAATCGAGCACCGTTACCCGTCCATCAGATGGGCACCCGGGCAGATACGCTGTGTCGTGACAGCAGCTGTTAATATTTTGTCCTTCAAAAATGTGACACTCAAGGCTTTGATAAAACTCTATGCGAGGTGTATAAACAAACAGGATTATAACCGGTATGGTATCTTATTATGTTGTCTTTTTGGAAAAATAAAGGAAAGAGAAAATGTTTATAGATACCATGAAGTGAGTGAATTCCTCTAAAGGACCAACAGTTATAATTAGGAACCCGCTGCACTTAGAACTACTCTACAAATAAGCACCTCAAATCTCGGCTAGCCCTTCCAGAGAAAACAAAGGTCAACAGGCTTCTTCGAGGATTAGCAAACCAGAATTTCTTGGACCAAGGTACTAATTACTTCCAAAGCTGAGGATGATCGCTCTTTCCAAATTCAAATTACTGCCAAAACCTCACGATAATCCTCAGTAATACTCCTCTCCAGCCTAACTTTTGAATTAAGGTGCTTTTAGGCTAGACTCTAATTTGAGGATAAAAAGCCTAATCGGAGGATAAGGCAGATAACAGTGAGAGTATTCTCGTGGAAAGCTGCACTTCTGCATAGCCTGATGCTAAATCATTTAAGACTTCCTAGGACACCAGCAGCAGTTTGGGCTTGACCCAGAGTGAAGTGGAAGCAAGTGCAGCTCGGAGAACCCAAAAGCAGACCTAGAAGTTGTGTCCTGTGCTGTAATTGTGTCTGCAAGGTGGGGGCCCGTACTTCTTGCTTGCTCTTGTCTGACAGCAAAGGGCTGAAAACTGGGCTCACTATTACGAGCTCCTAGCTGGGAAGACGTAGCCATGTGGCTTTTAAGGGATTTCACATACCCACCACTGAGATTCACACGTATTCGTGGGGATGAGGTAAGTTGTAGTCACAGTGGTTGTGAATTTGGTAGCGTCTCGAGAGCCCACAGGTTTCATCTCAGAAGGGAAGAGATGGACAGAAATAGCATTTTTGTGACTTCTAGGCATAAAGTAAAAGGGTTGTGGGAGCACTGGGAGAAGGAGCGAAGGGGACAGAATTAAATATATGAGTAATTATCCAGAATACGTCAGAGGGTTCTATACACAAAAGCATTCAGACCTGTCAGAATGAGAAAAGATCTGTGAAAATCACTTGTTGTCAGTTTCTTATCCATTTCCTTGCTGTCTCCCTAGCCCTAGCCCTGGCTCTGTGGTAGCTCACAGGACTCATACATCACAGAAAATTGCTCTGCCAGAAGTGGCCCAGCAGAAAATGTGCAGATCATAAAATTGTATTTTTTTTTTCTTTTTTTCTTTGAAAAGTGACTTCTGGATGGAATTATTTCCTTCTGCCCCTGCCCCCTATATTCCTTCATTTCCACCTGCAGCCTACTGACTTCTGTGTGCAATTCCAGGGAACTTTGAGGTGGGTGTTCACATTGCGGATGTCAGCTACTTCGTACTGGAAGAAACAGCGCTGGATAAAGTGGCAAGCGAAAGGGCAACCAGCGTCTACTTAGTGCAAAAGGTAAGAACAGTTTTTTTTTTTCTTCTGAGCACTGCTTTCCTTTTACCATAAATTCATTTTAAAGGTTTATTTTCAGATGCTGTTGATCGAAACATGATTATTATTGCAGCAAACCTACAGAAATGAGCAAACTGATGCAGACAAACACAAGAGTTAAAACTTGCACTTATGAAGACTGCACTGGGTGAAGCAGCTCATGGCTGTGTGTCTGTGGCAGAAACCTGGGTGTGCCAGGGCTTGTTGGCTCAGGAGTAGCTTTGCTCACCTGCAGCTAGTTCAGGTCTCAAAGCCATATGACTATGTTTGCACTGTCCTGAGACTCAGATGAGCTTGACAGATCCTACTTGGCTTCTCTGCTTTCATGTTACAGGCTTGAAATTTGCCAGTGTGGTTTTTGGTTTTGTTTTCATTGCAGTAGGACTGGCTAAGCCCTCCCAGGTGTGGATGCATGGCAGAGTAAAGCACCCTGTGCCATCTCTCATCTTGAGGTACCACAGTATTTCACAGACCTTTTCTTTTATCTGGGTATCCCAAATACTGCAAAGTGATGCTCTCTCATCAGACACTGAAAATATATTTAAAACTGTAGAGATTTTAGGGTAACAGAACTAAGTGTTAAACTCCATTTTTGAACTATAAAAATGACCAAGTTCAAGTTTAACATTATTGGAAAGGAAACACCCACGTTTCATCTGTGCATGATACTTTTTGTCTGATTTTAAGTTGAATGTGCAGAATCACTTCCTATATTGCAGGCACTGTGTGTGAAAGGAAGCCAGGAAGCTTGGCTTTTGGCTTCCTGTGCTGGCTTGAAACATCAGCTGCATGAAGAGGAGTACCGAGATAGTCTCTTAAGGGCAGGTTTTTCTTTCTCTCCCCACACTTCCTTTCCGTCAGGTTGTGGAAGTCCTTGACTCTGCAGCCCTTTCCCAGATGGCAGGGCATCGGTGGTGTAATAAACATATCCTTGGTACTCAGGGTTGTGGGTGACTTTTCTCCTCCCTTCCTGGGTGTTCCCAGGGTTGCTCTCTGGGGAGGGTCTCGTAATAATGCTTGTTCTGTTAGCTTCCTGTGCCTTATCCATTCTTTCCAGACGATAAATTATTTTGTCTTTACTCTATTGAAATCAAATTAGTGGTTTGATACCAAGTTGTTAAACTTTAGTAGATATTTTTGGGTAGACGTGGTGAGGCACAACCTCAGCGTGGCTCAGCGGGTCCATGGGTTTTATGTCTCTCGGGGCATGGGTTGCGTGGAGTAACCGTGAGAGCGATGCAGAAGGGCCCGAGGAGTGGCCTGGCTGGAAAACACCGCTTACCAGTGACTGTTCTCCAGGAGCTGGAAGCGGTGCATATCTCATGGAAACAGCAGTCCTGGCACAGGAGTCTTCCCAACCCTGTGGTCTCTGCAGCGATAAGCCCTTGGCTCTGCGATGCTCTGCCTCCACCTCCAGCGGGTGACTCGGCTGCCACCGCTCCCTAGGGGAGACGTGGGCTGGCCCAGGGGGAACGTCAGTGTGGGGCAGCGAAGCTGTAATCCTGGGAGACGTTGTGGTGGTATTTTCAAGTCAAAATGCTGTGGCTTGAAGGCACGTCGTTTTTTACCGAAGGGAGAAGGGAATTTTTTTTGTACGTGAAAGATTTTTTTTTTTCATGAAAATTTAGTTGAATTCAAAAGCTAATTGAATGTTCTTTCAAAGTGCCTTTTTCCCCCCAGCACCAGTCAGTCATGTGTAATGCCAACTAAGTTATTTATTGCCTTTTCACAGCCATAATCTCCCATTGCTCTTCAACTGCCATGGCCTAGCAGTCAGGATTAGTGTCTTACCCACACTTCTGCCCTGGAGAGAATACGTTTTTGGAGGACAGAGTAGGTTAGATGATGAAAACACGGTGTTGGTCAGTATTTTAATTACAAGAGATGAAAAGGAAAGGGGATGGGCAAAGGAAAGCAGCCAGGCTGTCTGAAACAAGATGGTAGTGTGACTCTTGTTGAAAATATGCTTTACTTTGATGGAATTGTTTCCTAAGACAGCTGTGATTCTGCTAGAGGTTAGCACCATGCTAATCCTCCCAAAGAAGTTAAATAAAGCCACATATTTAATTTTCCTGAACCGTGTATCCAGAAGGGGAGTTATTGTGTAATTGCTAGCAGTCTATTTAATAAAAGTCGAAAGTTTTTGAAATACGAGTGTATCAGGTTTTAAGAAGCGAGAAAACCTAAACAGTTTCCTCTTTTTTGGCACATCCTGGAGTGTTATTTTAGGTGTGAAGCAGCTCAAGTGAGAGGTCAGCCATAAATCCTTATAATATTTTATTGGTACTATTTTATACTCGAGATCAAAGATTTGATCTGTAAGCCTATCTTCACGTCGAGTCCAAGGACTTCGAGACATTCACTTTTGACACCAGCAGGTTGTCAGGGTGTTGATATTTTGATAATCTCCGGCTGAGTAACAAAGAGTTGCTCGAAATCTGAATTCATGGAAGTGTTGATACAACTCTCGGGCAGAAATCTTGGCTCGCAAACAAATTGCCTATTTCCTGTGAGTGTCTTGTAGCGGGTAAGCAATAGCCTTGCTGAGCCCACCCCATTGTTAGACCTTGGCGCCCTCCTCCCAGCTCCGGGGAGAGCAGCCGATGGAAACCCTTGGCTAAAACAATCCCTCCCCATCGGATCTATTGGGGGAGACGGGGTCACCACCAGAGTCAGTGGTGGTCGTAACTCACCTGAGCCCAGCCTCAGAGTGGGATTATTTGATGGGAGCAAAACCGTCCGTGCGACTTGGTGAAACTAAGGGGCTAGGCTCAACCAGGGTTTGTTCTCCTTTTTCCTTTATCTGGTTGTCTGATTTTTTCCTCCCCATCTGCTCCTTGGAAAGCTGCTAGGGGAACAGGAGTTTTACCATCCCAGTATGCCTGTGCTCCCTCCCGCTGCCCACCTCCTGAGGAATGGGGCTGAGGCTGGGAGCTCCCACAAGCAGGAGGTACGGCATGGCTGTGTCTGAAGGGAACCCGCCACCCAGGAGCCAGGTTTAAGCAGCACTGCAAGCCGTGGTAAGAAGCCCGTGTGTCCTATAACCCCAGGACAAGGATGTAGGAGCCCCCCAGCCCCAGAGGTGCCTTCTCGTACTTGGGCATTCCCTCGCTGCCCAGGTCTTCGGCGCTGTCTGGCAGCGGGAGCGCTGCGTCTGCAGCCAGCTTCAGCAGCGCCAGCCCCAAGGAGATTTCGCATGTGGCACTTGGAAGTATGGAGAGAGAAATCTGCTGCCTGTAAGCTGATTTGAAATGCAGACCCACAGCTGCAAGTACTGTGGATGTCAGCCTTTCGCTCAAAGTGCCCTTTCCAGTATCTCTTGGGCCCTACTGGGCAGGTGGGGAGAGATGATGCCTTTTATTAGTCTGGCTGAGAGAAGGGCTTGGAAACCAGACAAGCTCTCGCCACCCAAGCCTTTCTTCAGCCCTGCTTTCGATGGTAGAAAGGATTTTCTGGGGCTTGCAAGTCTTTTTTTTCTCCATTGTGAAAAGTTTTTTCCATTGCCCTGCTGAATCTCCGCGTGTCTAGATTCAACTACATTTATGCACCCCCTGTTTGCAGCCTTACGATCCCTGTACGAGCACCGGTGACCTTACTTCTGGCTACAGTGACATCAAGCTGAAGGATGTGTTCCCTAATACATGAAGAAAAGCACTCCCCACAGGAGATAGTATCCTTCAGCAGTGGTTCAGCGAGCTGGGTTTCTGCATGCTGTGGCACTCCGCAGGGCAGCTGGCAGCCTCTGCCGGCTCTTGGCAGACGGTCGTGGAAAGGGCAAAGTATTTAAAGGATGCTGGGCAACCTCTGGATTATTTGAGGTGATGCTATGCAACCCTGATATTTTGTAAAGCTTCCCTGGCCATTAAAAACGTACTTAGGGAAATCTCCTCTCATCCTGCGTCTCCTTGAAAAAGAGATGAATATAATCCTATTGCACAAGTTCCTTGTGGGCAGCCCCTGGGATAACTCCCCGAACATCTCACTCTCCCAATCTGACACAGTTGTGACATCTTTGTATGCTAAATGCTTGGCTTGCAACTGCTAGGAATCCTTTCAGACTGCGACCGAATCGTGTGAAGGATCAGACCAGAAGAGGAAATGTGCATTTAGGACTTAGAAACTTCTGTGCTTTGTAACAGCTGCTTTCTTCTCCGTGTAGAGCATGACGGGGGATTGCGGTGTTAAAGCAGAGGGAGGCAGTTAGCCAGGACTGTTGTGATGCTGAAAACAGGTTTCCTCCTTTAATTCAGTAAGGTAGATAAAATGGAAGTACCTTCAGTGCAAGGTCACATTGTCTTACGTTATGTGTGTATTTGCTGAGCCCAGAAAAAAGCTGGATTGAATTCTTGCTCTCCTGTGAGATTTCTTGTGTGGCTTGGGTTAAGTTGCTTTGCCTGAAGTTTCTCTCCTGTGGAACAAGGGTAACGGGGGCTGATGCTTCACTATTTAACAGTAGGTTTGTTACAGCTAATTGCTTGGTGAGTGTTTAGTGCTGTAATTACGAGCTGAGTTAAAGCTTTGCTTGTGTTTCACATCATTGAAAGCCCTTCCATAGAATTATAGCCTCTTGAATCGGATATTAATCCCGCTCAAGTACACTTAAAACAAGCATCCTGTTGTTTCGTTCGGGCTATTCTTTGTGGATGGGCTTTCATGTTTCATGTAGGCGTTGTGCTAGCAGATTGTTATTGCTCTAGGAGATGTGAAGGGAGAGGATGTGCTAAGGCACAGAAATACCCCGTAAGTACAGAACATTATCGGTTACAAGCAAAAAATCAATCACAGGGTGACGCTGAGGGGAGAGGGAGGCTGGTAACCGCAGCTTTTAATTCGGATGGAAAAGGGTTGGGGAGCTTTTATTAAAGTGCCAGCACTTTGTTGATGCTGAGCTGAACTTCGGGGTCTCACGGTGGTCACGGGCAATCTGAGGCAGGCAGGGATTTCCGATAGCCCATAAAGCCATCTTCTCTCCTTTCTGGTAGGGGTTGGCACCCTTCGTGCTAAGTTTATAACCTCGTGGCGCGGGCCCTTCCAGGCAGCGAGGCAGACCTCACGTACTGTATCTGTGAGTTATGAATGTATGAGCATTGTTCGTGGGCTTCTCACAACTGGAATAACAGAGGCGACGGCCTTTGTGTTGCGGGAAACAGCTTATCGTAATCTGTGCCCTCGTGCCCTTCCAGCCGAAGCAGTGCTGCTGGTTCATGTCGCAAGTGACTCCTTGACAGGCAGGGGCCGTACAGTTAACCTTTTGGCATTAATATGCAGTGCAATTAGAGTGGATTTATAGCCATCATCTGGTGCCAAACCACAAATGTGATTAAATATTTTAAGAGCCTTTCCTTCAAAGCAAAAGGTAAATAAGAGGCGTGCACGCTTGAGGAGAACATGGACACCTGAGGCTTTTTTTTTTCCATGCTGTTTTGAAGAACAGTCCTTCCCCTGGCGTCCGGATAGAAAATGTTCTCTCGAAAATCACCAAATTGGTGCGAGGGAGTTTGGAAGAGCTGGGGTTGCTGCTGCTCTTCTGTTTGCTGGGTGGCACAGGAGAGCAATCAAAATGGAAACTAAATTAAATACCCGAAATATTTCGATGGCAAGCTCAACTAAGCAGAGCATTTCTCTTCTGTGCTTTTCTGGAGAGCGCCAGCCCAAATTACCACCCGGAATAAACAAGAAGAAGAAGGTAGTTCTATGAGGGCAGCTACTGCTTGTTCACAAAGGTTAATAACGAGTAGAGAAATAAGCATTTGAAACTCTAAATGATTAGGTTTGCTTCATTAAACAGCTTCTAAATATTAGCTTTACTGCTGGCTTCACCTGGGAAATAACTCAGGGATGGTAGAAACACTTGGAGCTGCTCAGCTCTGCTATAGTGTGAATATGCTCCCAGCTTTTGCTTTGTTGCTCTAGTCAGGTGAGTAATATGTGGTTTGGTAATTCGGTGATCAGCAGCTGAAAAATTGATTAGTTGTAAGGAATTAGGGCTAAAAAATCCCTGCCAGAGAGATTTCTGTTGGCTGACATTTTGTTCAAACAGAGCTAAGATTAGTAAAATAATCATTATTCTCCCTCTGTTTGCAAACACCATGTTCAACAGTCATAAAACAGGTGCTTTTGTTTGTCTCACCATCTACACATTCCTGTCTGTGCTGCAAAGCGTGGCTTCATCTTTATTAAAGCCGTGCACCGCTCCTGCGATGCGTAGGAGAAGTTTCATTTATGCTTTGCAGGGAGCAGCCTCACGCTTGCATTATTTGCCTGGTTACAGTCGTTGGTGGCAAAGCGAGGACGGTTCCAAGATCTGTACTCCTCAGCTCCTGATATTCTTGCTTGGCCACAGGCAGGTTGCTGATAAAAGCCTACAGCTCACCAAGGCTCTCCTCTCTTCCAGGTGGTCCCGATGCTTCCCAAGCTGCTCTGTGAGGAGTTATGCAGTCTCAACCCCATGCAAGACAGGCTGACGTTCTCCGTGATGTGGAAGGTGACTCCAGAAGGCAAGGTAACTCCCAGCAGACAGTCATCCTGTGCTAAGCAGCCCTGCCTCAGTGCTCGACCCTGTCACTGCAAACAGCGTGGTAAAAATGCCTTTCCACAACAGCTGGGTGGAGAGCAAAGAACGTGTTGGTGAACAGTAAAAGAGTGTGTAGGACTGGGCCTTGTCTTACCGATGGCTGGAATAATCTCACAACATGGAGGGGAAAGGAAGGATATGTGTAGGAATGTTCAAAATGGAGCGATTCCTGTCCCTTGCCAGGGGACGCTCATGCATTTAATGTCTTAATTCCAGCAGCACTTCACAGCTAATAGCCTGGGACAAGATATTTCTCCCTGACCTCAACCCTGCATTGTGCTCATGGGCAGTTGTGCAGTGCAGTGGATGAGGATTCCTCTGCGGTCTCCCTGGCAAACAGACTGTTTGGTTCTTCAGTGCTGCAAATAACATCGATCCATGTAAAGTGTGGTAGCTCTTCAGCAAAGGCACAGCTCCATCCTCTGCATACTTCACCCTCCATGCCTACACAAACATTGTGTTATTCCCAGGGACCAGTTGTGATGTCTATCAGTACAGCAAGCTGGCTTCAGCTGCCTGCTGCTCTCCCCAGGTCCTGATTTCTCTCCCTGTTCCTCTCCTACACTCTTAGTAGCAATTCCAGCAGTCTGCTCTTTGGTGAGCAATGGGTCCCCCCTGTAATCTAAGAGGGCTAAAGCCTGCCTGTCCCAGAGGACTCTGGCAAATAGCCTGTGCCAAGGACACTTTTTGTACTCAGAATTATTTTTTACCAGTGTTGTGTTGATGCACAACTTTCTCTGTGAAGTATTTCTTGTGCCAATTTGGTAATTTCTCACAAAAATTAACTTTATTTCCTTATTATTGTCCATGGTGCCCTAAAGGATGCTGAGGCTTGGTTTGTGCTTTAACATCTAGTCACAGTCCTATATCTGTATTTTTCCAGCTAGTCCCTGCTCTGGCACTGAGGTGGGTTTTATTTTTTCACTGTGAAAAACATCCCATTTCCGGGAGCAGCAGCGAGCTTACTCGTGGGACCTTCTGATTGTAGCTACTTGGTGGCCTTTTATTGACTCTGAACAATCTTTGAACAGTTAATAGCCAAGTCTTAAAATAAGCTTTTAATTAAATCTTATCTCTCGTTCCCTGCAATATACCCGCTATTTGCTTTTCAAACAGTGTTCAGGCTGACCCTGTCTGGCCAGCGAGGAGGCAGAGGAACCGCAGCACCAACCTTGTGCCTGCTCGAGGCGCTGATCCCTGCAGGAGCAGGGATATCTCAGGGACATCCCCACGCTGCCCTGCGAGCATCGCAGCAAACAGGTTTCTCCTGGGAGGCCTTTTGGGATGGCAGTCCTGGCTGGGGTCACTTGAATTGAATATCAGGTGAAGCCTGGAGAAAAAGTTGCTCCGAAGAGGAAACGCGGTTGCAGGGTTTTTGCCCAGCAGGGCATTCTTGTAAGAGCTTATCTCTGACCCGGGACAGAGCGTCTCCTGCATCTCCAGGTGTTACCATAGCCTAATCCCAGCACAAACAGCATCACGTGCTGTCCAGCTCTGCTGGGTGAAAGGAGGTGAGTCAAAGGCCCCCGCCTGGCCTCTCTGAACCCCAGCCGGTGGTGGAGATCAGCGAGAGCCTTGATGTGAAGGACCAGAGCCCAGCAGCACTGCTAGAGGCGAGCACTGCCACGAGCTCCCGCTGTTACTGCTCCAAAGCAGATCTGTCTGCAGCTAATGCCTCGCTCAAGGAAAAGCCACAGAGATTCCTCACTTGACTTCAATTGTTGATGTGTTGTTGGGGTTTTTATATCTTGTTTCTTTCAGAAAAACAATGCCAGGCTCTGCCCTCCTGGGAGACAGACACTTTCTTGTTTTTGTTGCTTTTGCATTCTGGAGTTTTTAATCTTCTAGTTTTCCGTGAGCATAACAAAATGTTGCCTGAGCAGCGCTGCACGGACTCCGGTGGGGTATGGTGACATGATGTCTCCGCGATGACTTTCCCAGGGCAGAGGCGTTAACCATGTTGTTGCATCTGTGCTGTTCTCCAGAAGCAGAGCAGGGCGTTTATAGGAACAAGGCAGCACGTTCTCGTTCAGATGCAGTCAACAGAAAGATATTTGAAAACAAACGATGCAACTCTTCTTTTTGTTGTTGCTTGGTGGCGTTTGAAGCACAGCCCTGCTGGTCCCTTCTACCAGAGAGAAAGAAAAATTGCCTCAGCCTGAAACAACCTAGACAGACAAACATCTTTTCCAGGCTCAGAACTGCTGTCATCAGCCAGGACGTGCTACACTCACCCCCCCGAAATGCTGCTCCTTTGCACTGCTCTGCCCATCCTGTGCGGCTTTCCCTGCAGAGGCAGAGCCTGCCCGTTCTTCTGGTTGGGTTTCCTAACCAGGGACGTGAGGCTGTGGTTACCCTGAGGCTGCTTGGATGGCCGCTGAAGGCAGGAACCGAGGGTGTTTCCAGGAGGCACTTGGACGTTGGGCAGAGTGAAGTGAGCCTGCTACAGCAGGGCTCAGCCTGGCAGCTCTGCTCGCTGCACGCAGGAATTACTGGACGGCGCAGGGCAGGATGCGTCCAAAACTCCATTCCTTGCCTGCAAGAGGCATGTGTAATGCGTCCAGGCAACCTTGGTGAGAAGTGGTTTATTGGGCACGTTAATGAGAGTCCTCCCATAGGGTTGTCTCTGTCTAATTTACGCCTGTGAGAGCCATTGCAGGAGCGGAGATTGTATAACGCTGTTTGGTTGCCCTTGAGGGACCAAGAACAGAAAAAGGAGTTGAGGAAGCAGAGAAGTGAAGGAATTTTAATGTCTGCTAGTATTGGGCTGCTTGTCCTGACGCTTTGCCCTGACTGTAGCCTGCCTGAGATTTGACATTCTAGTTCTATTCCTGGGGCCCAACTCGCTGCATCTCTCATCTTACAAGGAAGTGAGTGGAGCTCGGAAATATTTGGCCTCTTCTGAGCAAGCAGAAAAATAAGATTTTGTTGAAAGCTTCAAGTTCAGACAGCAAAGTGGAAATCCGGTCTGTTGCCTCCTGCGAAGGACAGAACGAGCTCTTGGAAACCAGTGGCAGAAAGCACCGTGTAGCCTCAGACCTGGCTGTCGGTGCTAGCCCAGGGACTGGAGAAAGCGCTCGTCCTCAGAATTACCTCTGCTCTGTGCCCAGTCCTTTCAACCATGCACGTGTGGGATGGAATTGACTCACCTGCATTATAAAACGAAATGAGAGTGCTTTCCAAACATAAAATATTTGGTTTAGGAGCATAAAATAGCTGGGATTGATAGTGACCTTTGATGCAAAAATTAACAGCTGGAGCTGGAGGAACTGCCTATTACAGTTGGAGGGTATGTGGCACTCAGCTCAAGTGAAGGCTGCTCAGCCTTGCTCAACGCAGAACAGCACCTTTTTGGCACCTGAGCACCATCCACCCCTTGCTAAAATCTGAATTATCCGTTTTAAACCGGCTAATAGTTTTGGAAGTCAGCCTTTTAAAGAGCAGCACAGCCTCGTCCACATCAGAGGTCTTGCTTAGTACCAGCAGCTTTTTGGGTCCAGGAGATGTCATGAGATGTCGCTGACCTGGATGTGGATCCCATACCACAACAAGAAGCTGAACCACATTTAACAGGGTATAGCAGAGCACAGGGCAGGTGCTGCCAGCAATCCTACATCATCTCTTTGCCCAGCTTTGTGCCTTTTTCTTCCTTTTTCTCCTTGTGTGTAGGTAGGGGGGCACACAATAACCACGAGCCAAGAGTCTGAGCACTTTACATTGCAAGCCAGCCCATGCTGCATCCCATCCATTGGGACACTTTCTAATTGAAAATGAGCTTAAATAACATGCAATGTGTAACTTTCAGAGGTCTGAGCTGCTGAGTTAAACAGTACTGGTGTTGTGGGGCACAGCGGAGGGAGACAGCAAAGGTGTCTTGGGGTTCAGTCCTTTCCTTTTAAGAAGAGGATTTGCCTTTCTGAAGCAATATCCTTGATGAGCCTGTCCTAGAGATGGCTGTTCTCCACAGACACTGTCACTTGCAGCCTTTACCTCGTCCCTGATGAAAGTGGCACTTGCAACTAAGGTAGAATTACAATTCTCCATTCTCTGAGCACTTGTGCTTTGAAGGGTTTATCACAGGCTGCATCCCTCTCCAGAGCCCTCATGCCAGCGCTCTTCACTTTTCTGAAGAGCCTTCTGCCCCTTGCGTTTGCTCACTGGCTAGATGAGCTGTTGGACGCTTATACATCTCACCTGAAAATACGTTAAATCCTTTCTGCTTTAGGGAATAATTTAGAATTTCTACATCAATATTCTGTTACGGAGTTTAAAATGGGAATGGCTTCTGATTTAATTAATAATTCCATAGGTGATTTATCCATGATTAGACGCTAGAGAATCTATGTGGGCAAAAGGTCTTTTGGAGGCCTCAGTATGAGAAGGTATTTCCTCAAAGATGACAGTCAGTGTTGAGGTCTGTTGTCATTCTTTACAATATTTTTACAACCTCCCAAGCTTTTGTGATCTAGAAGAGTGAGTCCTCAGATCTCTCTCTGCTTTTGTGTTTTGCAGATCCTTGATGAATGGTTTGGGCGGACAGTTATCTGCTCCTGCGTGAAGCTAAGCTACGACCACGCACAGAGTATGATTGAAAACCCTGGGAAGGTGTTCTCACCCGAAGAGCTACCCCCTGTCTCCCCTCAGCACTCGGTAGCCGAGGTCAAGCAAGCTGTGCTGAATCTGCATCGGATCGCCCAGCACCTCCGCAAACAGCGCTTCATTGACGGTGCTCTGCGCCTCGACCAGGTGAGTAAATCCAGCCTCTTTAAGGGGCTCTCAGTCCACTGCGGCCATTCCCTGTTGTACTCCCTTAGGATTTCCCAATCAATCTAAAAACTCCAAGGGGAAAGTAAGGCTGGAATAGAAAAGGCAGGTTTGCGTGCCAATGTCGTCTTAAAAATGGCATCGAATTATGTACCAAAAGCACTAAGTAGAATCTAAAGAAAAATAATCTGTTTTTTAAGGAGTGGTCCATATTCCAACATTTTTCAAAATCCCAAAACTGTAGTAAACTGGGTAAGTAACTTACACAACAAAATAAGTCATGACAGTGTCATTCATCATCAAACATTCCAGATATCCTTAACGCACATTACACTGCAAAGGGCTTATCCTCCACATTTATTCGTGTGCCTGCAATACTCATGTTTTCCACCGCTTTCATAGGAGTTCTCTGGGCAGGGAAAATGACTAAAATGTAATCTAAGCTAATATGTATAAGTGGGTGTGTTTTAGGAAGAAATGCGAGTGAGGAGGTTTTCTGTCTGGGGCAATTTAAATAATCTTGTATCAATTGTTGTACGTGTCATTTCTTCTTAATAAGTAGACCCAGATATTTTAGATTGCTGCAGCAAAAATACTTTTGCATTTGAGATTCGGCTGCTCTGAGGTGGCTTCTGACAGGTTTTGTGGACAGCAGGTTCTGGTAATTTATAGAACCCAGTGGCCTTCCTGACCAGGAGACTGTTTGGTAGAGGAAGCTCTATTGTTTCACATTGCAAAACGAGCATGAGTCAACATAATCATATTGCTGAGAAAGGAGCTAGCGTACCGAGGTGTATAAACAGGACTATTGTAGGTAAGAGGTATGTTGCAATCCTGCCATTTCGTTCTGTGCTGTTGTATTGTCTCCAGCTGCAGGAAAACATGGTCTGATTGCATAGGGGGAGCAACCAGTGTCTGTAAGCAGTGACCTTCCTTGAGAGAGCACGTGGCTTGGTCTGGTGAAGCTGTTTTGAAGAGAAGGCAATGTGATGTCCCCTGTGTCTAAGACAGGCAGAATGAAACTTGAAATTCAGTAGAGGAGGTTGGGTTTATACTTTAGGATAAATGTTCTGGTGTAGGAGTTGTGGTGGATGAGGCTGTCTTGCCTGAATCTGTTGAAGGACTTAAACGACTGGCTAGGCATATATAAATAAGCCTGGAGCCAAGGGCTTTTGCTCAAGGTCCCCTCTTCTCATTTTGCTCTTTCCCTGTCATAGGAAACGGTCCGTTCTTAAATCAGATTCAAGTAATTTTTGGAAATCAGACTCCCACTTTGAACTCCAACAGAATTTGCTTAACCTTCTTTTGGAGCAGAGGCTTCCCTCATTAAAGTTTATCACACAGCGGTTAATAAGCTGGGCTTTTGTTTCCAAGCACAGTGAATGCCAGAGAAGCATTAAAACAAATAAAACCACCAGCCTTTGCACTTCATATTGATGAACTAACGGGGAAGCCTTGGTGATGCCTGCACTGGAACCACAACCCATGGTGACTGGAAGCCGTGCTCTAGAAAGGTCAATCTCTGGTTGCTGTACACAAGCCACACTCGCAGTGTTGTGCTGAATGGACACCGTATGTGTCTGAGTTTAGTACCTGTTGTCAAAATAACCTCAGGGAGAATATTTTTAAAATACTTGTGATATTTTAGACGGCAGGATTTGGCCAGGGAAGCATCCTGTTCCAGTAATACCCTGTAAGAGATCAGTGGTGGTTTGTTTTGCTCCGTGCTGTTACGGAGGAGCCGTTAAGGATGTGATATTGGAGCATCATTGGTGAGATCTGGGTTAAAAGCCACCTCTAAGGGCACCACAAGGGGCTGCTTCCTAGTCAGCCTGGTTCATAGCCAAATGATAAACTGGATTGCATTTCTCAAGTGGCATTTCATGCTGTGGGGAATCTGTCTCCCCTGGCAAAAGTGTCAGAGTGAAAGTAATGGTCTTTGAGAAGGAAGTGTGTTTTAGTTCAAGGGACACATTCACGGTACTTATTCTTTTCAAGTACTGCCTTGAGAGTTGCATTTTGATAAACTACAGTGTCCCCAAGGCACGGAGAAAGCCGTTACTATAAGGCCTGAATGCAAACAGTATTTGAGGGGGGTGTGTGTGGACATGTCCAGCATATATGGCAGGACAAAGCAGTCTGCGGCTTTTAATAGAACAAGATTAATCCCTCTGCCTTTGTTCCCCCACTTCCTTGAGTTCCCATGGATGCAGTTGTGCACTGGGTCTGACTTCCAGCCCCATGCAGGCAAGCAAGGGTGGGCCCGAATGGGAAACACACCTTTCTAATCACTGGACCTCTCGCTGATTTCCTGTTGAGTAATGCACATCCTGAACAATGGAAGACAAACTCCAGCAGGAAACTAGGGGCAATGAATTATCAGACTCCAAATAAATATGTGAGTGAAGGAAACGGTCATCCCACAGTACTAAGGGAGGGGGTAGCTGGGCATGGATGATTCCCGTGCTTTTTTTTCCAAGGGATATGAGCCCTTTTCCTATATATTGCGTTACGTTTCAGTTCTACCTCAGGGTCACTCCTGATTGAATGGTGATGAGGGTTTTTCTGATTTCCACCCTGCCATTTTTCAGTGTGACGTGCTCTTGTGCTTCCTGTTAGTATTAATAAAATCATCAAGGGAAGAACCTTCCTGCTTTGCCACTGGCCATGGTGGCCTTGGGCTGGTGCTCTCCCTGCCTCAGTTTCCCCTTTGGAATGATATTTATCTCCCCCGTAGCATCCATATAATTTAGGATTGATTCCCAAAAACTAAGGACATCTCTCTTTTGAAGCCATTCATGGGCATGCTTTTATAACAGCAGAAATCCTGGTTGGCCAGGGAACCCCTTGCACCCGACAGGGCTCTGGTGAGACGCAGCAGTGTCAGCCTGGATGTGTTGTGGTGTGGGGAAGGTTTCCTGCCTGAATATTACTGCTGAATTTTTATGACTTAGTGTGAGAGCAGCATTTGCTTGCCCACGGTTTTCTTTTTAGCGGTAATTTTAGAAGCAGGAATCTCTAGCTCAACTGTTGAAGAATATTTCTTTGGAAAATTTGGGAATAGCATATCTGGGTCACACAGAAAACCCAGAGACACATTACAGAGGTAGCGTGTGCTCGTGAAAGCTAAGGATTTGTGGATTCAGTATCACTATATGTGTGTGTCTCTTCAGGGCTGTGAAATTTTTGAATTCCTGCCCCAGTTTGGTTGCGACCTACATACCTGCCACTCTTTTTCCCCTATTTCCTTCCATGCTTCTGCAGAGGTTTGTAGGAGGGGAATCCTGCTCTGCTGGACCTGGAGTCTGAGGACCTTCTTTGTTCCCATAGCCCTCTTCTGGGGCTGTTTCCCTAGAATATGGTTTCCTGCGCTGCCTTCCAGCTTCCTAGCTCCAGAAGGCTGCTGAGCACTAAGTTTTAAAGGTTTAAAGTCTTTGTACCTTCAGCTTCTAAGGAGCTTATGAAACTTTGTCCACACAGACAGAGATTAATGTATTTCTTTTCCTTCTTATTTGGACCTGCAGCTTTGAGATGTAAAGGCAAGAGGCGCCTTGTGCTGTGAGGAAAAACTGGTCAAATAATACACTATTGTCTGCTCCCTGTCTCCCTCAGGCTTCAGACCATGAAATGCCACCCTGCTGCGGTCCTTGCAGCCCTTGGTGTACCCACGTTATAACGGGAGTGGGGATCTGACCTGGTTTAAAAACCGAAGTGAGCACTCCCCACAACTTTACTTTTTTTTCCTGGCCATGTTACTTTGAAGCTGGCTCACTTCCCCAGACCACAGCTTTTACAAACACTAGCCAGAGATCAGATAGAAACTTGCTTTTAAAGAACAGTCAAGTTTGCAGAAAAGCTCCTTAGCTCGAGGAGCTTGCGTAGAGGAGACCTGCTGATAAATGGTTCTCTTTTTTGGCCTCAGCAGTTTATAAATGAATCACGAGGACAGATGCCTACAAAGAGACAGGTTAAAAAGGATTTCAGTCTGTATTTAAAATGAGAATACCTCGGGATGCTGATCTGTCTCTATGACAACTGGGTGAGCTGTGTGGTGGTTTTGGTTGTGCCGGTGATTCTGCCATTGTCAGTGCACCTACACCTGCGTGCCCAAAATACTGGCTTGGGCCAAAGTTCATTGAGAAAACAACCCCAAGTGCATTCCCATTTGTTAGTGGCATCAAATTATTTGCTAGAATAGAATCGTAGTATCCTTGTTTGCTGCACAACAGGTGTCCAGCTTTGTGGGTGAATGCAAAAAATAAAAGAAAAAAAGGATAAAGATGGCAACGATGATGCTGTTATCTAAATTTAAGGACTGAATTGCTAGTGAAGTGGTCTCACTTCTGCTTGCTCTCGATCTGTGCGCTGTGCCATCTCGTCATGCTTTTCCCTGTGGGTTTCTCATCGTTTTGAATAACTTAAAGGTTAGTAGAAACTGTACTGGTGTACCTCTGCGTGTGCCGGAGACCTTGCCTGTGGTCCTATCCAGTGGTCGCTGCGAATAAGGTAATAAGGGATCTTTGAGAATAGCTGTGTGTAATTAAAATTGGTGGGACGCCTGAAGTAATAGAGCATTGCTGCTGCAGGAAGCAGAAAAACAAGCATAAACACCCCAAATATGAGAACGTGTGCTAGCAGCAGGCCAGCTGCAGAACGCTCTGTCATATGTCACACGAGCTCTCAGAATAGACGTCAGGTGCTTGATGCCAACAGTTCTGAGAAGTTGGCTCAAGCCATCCACACACAGAAAATAAAGAGGAAGAGGTACATTGTATGTGCAGGATGTGACGTTGTATGTTGGGAAATTTTGTGTTTAGTTGTGGCTAATGGGATAGGACAGAAACACATTTTTAGACAGTAGCTCCTGCTAATGCTGTTTGATTGGAAATCTCAGGAGTCAGAGATTAATTACTCCCACCATTAAAATTTTCCAATAAGAATGACTGCTGGAAATAATTATGGAAATTGTTTATGTCATATTTCCTGCCTCTTATCTGTTTGATAAGCATACAGCTCTTCTCTTCTTTTTGTTATATGGAAGTAGTAAATGCTTCCACCCCAGTTAAGCAGCCATGGTGCTCTAAATTCACTACATCTGTGTATGAATGGGAGGCGCTTTGGGTCGGAACTAATGTTTATTTCCAGTGGGAGCACTGGACAATGGGACAGCAAAGGGCTCTAATGTTGTGTGGACCTCAGTTAACTGAATGCACCTGTGTTTTCCCTAATAGTGTGATCTGAATCATGTGTTAAAATGGACTGGGGCAGGAAGGCCTTCCTGCCTAGAGCGCTACCCGATGTGGAGCTGAGTTCCTCCAGCCACAGCTGCAGCGTGCACCTCCCTGCTCGCTCCCAGCACACACACCTTTTTGCAGAGGGGGAAGTGTCTTTGTTCAGCAACTGCCTCCTGGTTGTCCTTGCATCTTTGTTGGTAAAGAGGCTGCTGCAGCAACAGTGCACGGGGCAGGATGATACCTACAGTGCTGCAAGATAAATAGAAATACAGACTGACAAGGAGCTTTCACTGTTCACTTCCTATCACAATCCCACCATTGTCTGCTGCTTTTCTTTGATGTCTGGCTAAAGAGACATCGCTGATGCACAGAATGGGGACAGCAGGTGCTACACGATCATTACGGGCAGTTGCATAGACTTTGTGAGACATTAGGCAGCTGGGGAGATGTTAGATATATTTGGAGGTTAATTTCCTTTGGGGATTTTAAGTTGTTTGCATAGCCCCGGTTAATACAGCAAAACGAGCATCTAAGGCCACAGCTATCTTCTGGGCGATCCTGCTCTTCTCTGCAGGATTTGCAAAGGTGCATTAGCGAGGTAGGAATGTTTTTCAAAATGTCTTTCCTCCAATACCAGAGGGGATCGTGGTGCTTTGCAGGCCAATATGAAATGTCATCGTTGTCGTCAGGAACAGCGAGTGGCTCGGGTCAGGCAATTTGCGCACGCACTGAGGAGACACGCAGGAGGGAGGCATTGAGGGATCGTGTTAGGGAGGTGGGTCTGCGTTGGCTGAGCATCTTCCTGCTTGCATGGAGATGGTTGGGGTGCCGGTAGGTTTTAAGATATTTTGATTCAAACAGGATTTTGGGTAGAAAGTCATCAGAATCTAATTGCGGTGGGTCTTTTGCCCTGGGATTTTAATGAAGTCCTCCCAGGGGTGTGAGTAGGATTGATGTCCTTGCACATATCCTGCCGTTCCCTGATCGTTCTTTTAGAGCTGAGCAGCTGTGTCGCAGCAGGAGCAGGTGGTGAAGTGGTTGAGCTGGCTCCGGCAGGAGCGGGGAGCTGAGCGCTGGAGCGCAGGGCTCGGCTGTAGAGCATTGTGCTGGGAGCCACCGCAGCCAGATGCCTGGGCAAGTGCATTTGGGAAGGAGCTCCCCACACAGTGGTGCTCTGGCATTGATTTACCATCCGTAATGCAAGAGTGAGTTGTGACTTTCTCTATTCTTGCTGGAGTATTTCAGCCACTAGCTCAGATATTCAAGTTCTGTACTCACGTACAAGTGATTTTCTCATAAACAAACACAGCTTAACCCATTAGTTTTATTAAATCCACAATATACCTGAAAGCTCGGAAGCTCCTCCAAAAAAAGGAGTCCTGTGCTTTGATTTTGATATGCTATCAGTCACAGCAATAGCAGTGAGTCAGTGGCAGAGCTGGCAGCACGGCCTTTTCCTGATTCCCAGGCTAAATCCGGCGCCTCAGGCCAGAGCTGATCATTCTCATCCTCTCGTGTTTATTACTGACAGTTTATTTTTATTAAATAAAAAATGTTGGTTTTGGTTTGTTTGTTTCTGTTCCTGGCACTGTTAAGGTCAGTCTTTCATCCTGGCTCCCCAACAGGTACTTCTCAGTCCAGAGCAGGGCAAAAAGCCCCATCAGTGTGAAGGTGTTAACGGTGGCCAGCACGTGGGCTGAGTGTTGGAACAAAGTTCCGATTTTGCCTTTTCGATTGAGGAAGCAATCTTTGCTCCCAGAGCGTCCTCCTGCCTTCCAGTTGGTGTTTTTCTTACCAGCGATGAGCAGACGTCATCAGAAAGTCTTCTGTTGTTTCAGTTTCCATTTATCACATATTTGAACAGAGACTTGACAAGGGTTTTTTTTCCCAGGTATTAATTATTGCTGACTGCGTGGCTAATCCATCATTCTCTTTAGATGGACTCGGTGCGTGCTGAGTGATGTAACTTCAAATGTGATCGGTCTGCCGTGGGTGAAGATGCAGCAGCTCCTTGTCAGAGCCAGTTCTGTTTCACCTAACAGTAAAAGGAAGAAAGGCTGATTGTGTAATGACAAAGGACAACATTTGGAATGAGATGAAAGATTCGGACATTGCAGTTCTGTGACTTCTCATTTCAATTCCAAAGTGAGAGCAGGGGTGGGGTGGGGGGATTCTTGCTTTCCATGACCACAGCTCATTTTATCAAGTGTCTCTGGGCCTGGTCGCTCCTTCTGAGTACTGGGACACTCTATCTTTTCTCATCTGTTACATACAGATGCTGAAGTACAAAGAAGCTCAGAGAGCACCTGTGGCTTCCAGAGCACTCTGAAATGAGACTGCCAGAGTCGTAGCCAAGATCCCAGCAGCCGAGCTGAGGATGGAGCCCATTTTGCCTGTTTTGAAGAAGCCAGCGCCTGCTCAAGCCCATTTTTGGGTTTATCTTTGGGTTTATCTTTTAACATTCCAAGTCCAAGCCCATGCCTCCTGAAATGATATGCCCTACTAAAGTTTGCAGTGATTCACTGGGAGTGCATTTTGTTGAGCAACCCGTTGCTTTCGCTTTGAAAGCAAATGACTGTGAATCTGTCTTTAGTAGTCTAGATCATTTATCTTGCACTTCTCCCCATCTTCATACAGTAATAAGGAAGTTCTTCTAGCGTGTGAGCATAATTCAGTGATTTCCCCTGAACATGTAATTGCGTAAAATGGGAGCATGAAGCATGACATCTCAGATAAGGCTGCTGCTCCGCATTGCACTTTGTTTTCAGGATTTGTCAGTAGCTGGGGTTTCATACCGACCTCCTGCCTGCCTGCGCTCCTCTGTGCGGTGCTGCGTTCGGCTGTAATTGAGGCAGAGCTCTGCTGTCGCTGCCTTCTCCCATCTCGAGACACAGCTTCTGATTCCTCCCCAAAGATTCGCCTTCACAAGTTGTTGCATTGTCCATGCCTGAAAACTTGATGGTGGTATTAAACTATACTCTCTGAAGGCAATGCCTTCTCCAGTTTGGGTTCGGGCTGGTAGGAGATGTGTTGCCAATTAATTACCAGCTGAGTCGGTTGCAGTCTGTTTCCCATCTGAGACGGGCTGCTGGTAAACTGATGGTCACTTGAAAATGAAGCAAGAGGCGGTGAGAAAGTAGTCTCGAGAGTGTGCTGAGCTAGAGTGGCTTGAGAGACTTCAGGCATCTGGAAGAAACCACCCGTGCAAAATCACAGCGAAGGGTTTTTGTGCTAATGCCTTTAACTGGACTTAAACTTGTTCTTGTCACAGCAATACAAACTAACCAAGCAGTCACTTTTGTCTGTTTGTTTTAAAAACCAATCTAGCCGGAATGAAACAACTTGTAATTTGTGCCTTCCTTGACAAGTGAAATAAACTAGTGGCACCGTGGGGCTTGAGCCCTCTGATCCCACTTCCCCTGGGGGACTGCGGAGCTGCAGCTTATTGGGTGTGTGGAGGCAGTGCTGAGTTCAGCCCTCTGATTGAGACATTCTCACTCCCATGAATCAACAGGAGGTTTTGCATTAGCTTTAAGGCTGCAGTTTCACCTCAATTTCAAGGTCTCTGTTTTAATCTCAAGACTCTCCTTTCTTTCTGGAGTGAATTCCATTGATCCAGCTAGCGCTTTGCTTTTAATTAGCATGGTAGAGTAGAGGCTCACCCACAATACTAGGGAATAAAATGCTTAAATGGCTAAAAAGGGATTTAAAAAAATGCAATTTATTAAATGATTTCTCTCAGTGATGTGTTTAACAGGTATAGAAGACAGAGTGAACTAAACCAGGCTTTGGCATTTAGGAAAGTGAGTCATTTTTTCTGTTGCATCATGTATAAACTTTTCCCTTCTCATGTATGTATGGTTGAAATTACTTTGAGGTTTTGAATTTTCACTTCAACTCTCTGTTTTTTATTATTTTCAAACATTACTGAAAGTGATGGTTGATAGTCATTAATACTGTGCTCACATTGCCTTGCTCTTTATTTTTTTTTTTGTCTTTTTTTTTTTTTTCTCTTTTTCTTTTTTGATATAAGCCAGTGGGTAACGTATAGGTGATTAAATGAGCTGAGATTTAGTGGCTTCTGATGTTTAGGTAGGAGTAAGAGGTAGGTGTGTGGATGGATCCATAACACGCTGCCAAGGGGTGCTGCTGTCAAGTAACCTTTACTCGGGGGACCAACCTGAGATTCTTCGTACATCATGGTTATCTCTTTTCAAATTCTCAAGCATTTGTATGGGCTCCTTGAAATCAGTTTAAAGATCATGAACATGGTGCTGTTGCAGCCTACTGAGGCAGCAGCCAGGTGAGTCTTTTCTTAAAAGAATGCAAAACAATATGAAACCCTGGGGGGTGAACATCGCCCTGGTGGGAGTTCTTGCTTGGGTTTGTTCTGTCCTTTTCCTATTTGAGCTCTGAGGTTCTCCATGCAGGAGCAACACTATTGCTCAGTGCCCAAGGACTTTTAAGCATCTCTCTGGGAGCTTTCCCATCCTCTTTTACCAGTCATCTTGCTGCGGTTCAGGGCAGGGCTTGCTGTGGCTGCTTTTACCCAAGAAGCTGGACAAAGTCTTGAGCAGACAGTAAATACTAAGAGAGCCTGGGACCAACAAAATGATGTACAGGCTTCTTGGCATGAAGACATTCAGCAGATGGAGGTGTTAAACATGCCCTTATCTGCCCACTTTGTAGGCCGAAACAGCGGAACTTGATGACCTTCTTTCTTTTGAGTTTATGGCTACCATCTGCAGCTGAGCACTGCAGCAAAGAGGGAACCTGCCTCAACCCCCAAGCAGTCGGGCAAAGGAACATCGTCTGGGCTTCAACCCTCTACGGAAACTGTTGAAGAAAAGGCAGCTCTTACAACCAAATTATTTGAGTTAGTGTTTGTTTCTTTCTTGTTTTGCTTTGCACAGCTTTGTCTCGGTATGCACTTGGGCCTGGTTTATCCTTGCTCTTGCTGTTTGTATCTTTCTTTGGACTGAGCAGCGAGGGTCAGTATTTCATACAAAACAGCATTTGTAATAGTGATAACAGGGATGAGTACAAAATACAATTCAAAGGGGGAGGGCTTGCTAAGAAGAGCTTAAACAGCCCCAAAATGGATGTGACCACAGCTATATCACCCAACCATGGTTAATGTTTGTCTTGAAGAGCTGCCTTTGAGGAGGGTTTTTTTTTTTTTTGTCCAAAAGAAAAACTCATACCCTCCTTCATGGAGGTGCTAGCCCACATGTTGTTAGAACTAGCATACAACCCAGTCTACCTTGTCTCGTTGGAAATGTGTTGATAGACCCTCTCAAAGGCCATGTGGTCCTTGTCTATGAGATCTATTAGAAGGATCCTTGGCGACTCGTCCTTCTGCCAGGGAGGGATTTCGCAGCGTGCTGAATGTCAGCTGTGTCTGTGCTCTGGTGTCTGGAATGTGCTTTGCCAAGGGTTGAGCTGCAGCTATGGCATCCTGGAAATGTAAATCCAGAAAGGGCTTTAGGAGAGGATCCTTTCCTTTTCCTGGCAATAGCAGGAGCTCGGCTGGCAATGGTCCTGTGCCGTGTTTTTCATTGCTTTGTCACTGCACTTTGTAGCTGCTGGGACCAGTGTAATCAGAGCGAGTCTCTCATGGGGTTGTCTCCATGCCTTTCACCCACCTAGCTATACACATACAAAATACGTGGAAGAAATTTGCCCTTGGGCCCATTTCTCACGTGTCCCTGATTAGTCATTGCCTGGAAGCTGAAATACTAAAGGCCTGCAGGAACCTCATGAGCTCCGACGAGTCCGCCAAGGTCCACTGGGGAAGAGTTCAGCAGTCTGAAGGGCTCACCTGATTACAGCACGGCACTCAGGCAAAGGGACCCGCGCAAGGTTATCTTGAATCTCATTGAGCATTTCTTCTCATTACAGTCCACAAGACAACCTGTTATCTGTTGCTGTAACGGGGTTTTACGGGACCTGGCCGCAGCGTTGCACCGTGTGGAGAAATGCCAGGGTGCCAGATGCCCTCTAGTGCAGTCGCGGCGGCATCGCTCCGTGGTCCCCGTGCCGGTGGCACCGATGTCCCCACGCGGCCTGGCAGCAGCTGGGCGATAACTGGCATGGGCAGAGCTGATCAGGAGCCTTTATTTTCAGCTTTAGGGAGGGATTTCAGCCCTTGGTTGAGTCTAGGGAAAGCAGCGTGAGGCTTGGTTTAGGGAAGAAAAAAAAGAGTCCCAAAAGCAATTTGTTTCTGCTTTCTCTGAGCAAGACTTCCAAAGGAACTCGGTCAATTCTGCAGTACAATCAACAGGACTGGAAAAAAATACCAAGTGAAGTAACACAGTGGCTGTGGTAAACATGAACTGAAGCCTTGGAAGTAGCTAATGGCATACCACAAAAGAGTCTCCTTTCACCCACCGCGGGCCGTGCCAGCAGCAAGCGCTGCCAGCGCTGGCTTCTCGCAGAGGAAAGCATCATTTGGCTCCCTTTTGGATTTCATTACTCTTCCTGCGCTCCCTCCTGCTCGCAGCAGCAGCCTTTCCAGTTGTAAAGGAGTGAATTAACTCCCTTGGTGTCAGTGATGGATGAGGCGCTTTCTCCCCCTTCAAAGAGGCGAGCCGTGCCGGCGGATGCGGTGCCAGCCGAGGTGAAAAGTCCAAGCGGGACTGGGGAGCCCGTGGAGTGACCCGCCTGTCACTCGGGACACCCCGGGGACATCTCCCGCTGGTGCCCTGGTTTTGTCCCCCCCTTTCAATGGACTCGGGCACATCCCTTAGCACGCAGCAGCCGTTGGTGCGGGACTCGGGGCCTCAAAGGCTTTCGGGGGTGCTTCGCGGCCCCGCGCAGCGGGGATCGGCACGCTGGTACGTGGGGAGAGCTCGTTCCGGGCGTCCGTGGCTAATCACATTAAAGGTGACCTCGTGGGCAGCGCTTTCCATTGTTGCCATATGTTTTGTCCAGCGCTTGAGTGATGTTGTGCATTGGAATGTATTCATGCGTCGCCTAATTTAATCACCAGGCTTAATCCCTTCTCCTGTTCTACACTCTGAGAATTTACTGGCTCCTTTCTGGCCTCCCGTGCATTGTCTGGGGCTCCTTCAGAAGCTAATGCAGACCCCTGGAGATATTTTTATTTATTTACTTCCAGAACGTATTTAAAACAGAAATCCCAGCAACAAACCCAGCAAGCTCTCCAAAGAGCAAGCGGTGCAGTGGATGCTCTAGGAGGCTGATCCTTCATCCCTGTGATCTTTTTCTTCCATCCTTTCCACAGAGAAATTAAGGATTAGGCTCCCGGGTTTAAAAAAACAAAACAAAATACTACGAATGGAAAAACGACTGAGAAAGCCGCGTGTCTCCTTTTAATATTGTTGGAATAAATAACTAATTTTGCAGAGGCTGTCTCTGTAAAATATGGTGTTGGTTTCTGCCTTTAAAGCGTACTGCTTTGGTACGGACAGCTCCAGTGCCAGGACTGACCCGACAAAATTAACCCAACAAAGCCACGAGGCCGGGGAAGCTGGGAAGTCTGATTTATGCAGCACTGCTGCAAAGAGGCAGAGAGCTCTGCGAGAGCTGACACGGTCCACAGAAGTCAGGCATTTCTGGGGAGCGGGGCTTTAAGGATGATTTCTAAAGATCTTTCCGTGCCCCAGCTGGCTCTGCAGGGTAGAGGTATAGGTTAAAAACTCGAGTTAGAGATTTCAGCTGTCTTGTGACTCGCTGTAGGAGTGGACGGGGTCAGTCCTGGCAAGGGAAGGCAGTGATGAGATTTTAGAGTGATACATGATCAGGTTGCCGCTGTGCTCAACTCCCAGAGGCAGGAAGGCTTTTAGTTTTCTTACACTTGCTGAGGCAGATCGTTGGATAAATACCTCCTGGGGGGGTGCAGTTCTTCGATTCTCCTTCCCCACACGCGGTGTGCTGGTACCCACGACTCCGAGCAGGGGAATCCATCCCCGATGGCTCTCAAACCTTAAACGTGGCTTGTACCAATTGAGCTGAATGGCAGTTTTGAGCTTTCCTGTGTGTGTGCTTGTGTTAGCGTGCCTGGTTTCTTGCAGCTGAGCTCTCAGGTGTGAGCTTGCCGGTACTCTGCGACCGTGTGTTACGGTCCAGGTTTGATAGGAGGAAGGAGGAATGACGTAAAAGATTGCAGATTTGCGACCGGCTTTAAAAATAGTTCTAAAACGTTACGTATCTTCATTTTGAAGAAATGCAATACTGCTTGGAAACCACAACTACTGAACATAAACCATGTCGAGCCCCTTCCATATGTTAAATAACAGTGCGGAATAGAGGGTTATGAGCAGCCTGCTGTGCAGTCGGGCTGGAAGAAGATCACTGATCTTGCCCCCCGTGCTCCAACCCGGTGATCGACAGCGCCGTCGCGGGCTTTGACATCAACTTGGCTGTACAGCAACGCTTTCCATTTTATACCGCACCTTTTCAGAGCGAACCTTGCCAGAGCCCTTTCCGAGGCGTGCACACGCCGAAATCGCTTCCCCGCTGAAGCGCAGCCGCGTCCAGACCAGAGCCGGAGCCGCCTGGATGGAAGCAGCCGTGGGTTAGCGGGAGGGCAGGGTGCCCACCCCGCTCCCGGCGCCTCGCTGGGACAAGTCTCCTGGCCCTCGTCCCTTCCCGCTTCCGTCTTTTCCCAGGCTGCGACAGAGGAGCCGTGAGGTCCCTAGGAAAGAGTGAGCGGGAGCAGGTCGCTGCCTGCCAGAGGAATTCCACCGGAGCCCCGGAGCCAGCGGCGGTTGCGCGAGCGGCAGCAGCCTGCTCTCGCCATCCGTGGGACGTCCTCGGAGAGCTTGGGATCTCCTACACGCGTGCGGCACGCCACGAGGTTTGGTGGAGTAACGGGGAAGAGGAGAGAGCTGGCGCTGCGGGATGCCGGGAGGCGTTTTGTGGTGTGCGGAGGAGATGCTCTGCAGGATGCGGGTGGCTGACCAAGTATGGCAGGAGCTCTTTTCCCATCCCATGCTGCAAACGGTGTCAGGAGGAGAAGTTTTGGCCAAGGATACAGAACAGCTGCCTGCTATTTTGTGAATGACGGCTCACGCTCTAGGAGTGCGTGGAACAGGCAAGTCCTGGCAGGCTGCACCAAGCGGTGAGGGAGCGCACATCGCTCCCAGCGAAGGAGCCGGGCTCAAGTCAGCAGGGCTAGGGCCGGGCTTTGGGTCCGCCAGCCCTTCACAGCAGCACCCCGAAGGATGGGGAAGGACAGCTCGGCAGAAATCAGCACGGGGCAACCAGGGCGTTCTGCATCTTCCCAGTCCCCACTCTGATTTAACCACTTGCCAAAATAACTCAACGTAGAAATACTGTTGCGATCTCTCTTGTTACCTGGCAGAGCTCTTATCGTGTCGGCGCAGGGGCTGTTCATATTTTAATGGGTTTATCTCTTCTGTGGAGGGTATTACAAGCTTTCGTCTGTCTTCCAATGCAGCTCTACGGAAATCCCTCCAGGCATAAGATAGTACCTGGACGCCGAATTAATCTGCGCTCCTGGGTTCTCACAGCTCCATTAGGGGCTTAGCAGGGGAAGCAGTTAGCATTAACAAACTTAAGAAAATAGGATTTCCTGGGTTTGATCTGCCCTCGGCTCCTCGTATCCTCCCAACAGCAATGACAAAGCCTGGGCACGTTACGGGAAGACACAGAATAGCGTCAGGGCTGATTTGTAAAATGTGTATCTGCATTCCCCAAGGGATTTTCCCTTGGGGGGAAAAAAGTTGTTCTACAGTTGGTGCATTAAATGACATCGAATCACTTATCCTCCTGCCACATGCCCCAAAGCATCTGCACCCCCAGCTCTTACCTTGCATTTCCACATGGCTTGGGCCATCCGAAGCCAGGTTGGTGTCCCGTCCTCCTGCCTGCTTCACCCAGCCACTGCTTTGTGTTTTCACTGGCAGGAGGTTGCGGCAGCTCTTGGAAACCAGCACGGATCTTCACTTTGCGAAGGGTGCTTTGTTGCGTTGCTCTTCATCGAGTCCAGGTTGTTTTTCTTCGATTTTGAACTTTTACCTTTGCTGGTGTTCATCTTGTTTTCCATGAAACGAACCGTCTGCGAGCCTCGCTGTTTTTTTTTATTCGTGGTGTTAGTTCCTGAGCAGGGCCGGGTATCAATCAGCGTCTCAATCCGCTGCCTCTCCGGGAGCTGCTCCCTTCTGCAGCGCTGTTCTCTCCGGACCCGGGGCTCTCGCAGAGCAGCAGTGCCAGTTGCAAAGGTAATTGAGACCTGCGTTCCGAGATGACTGTCAGGTGTACAAAGCAGAGCACTTGGGGATAATGACCTGCTACGTGCAGTACCCACAATAACAGCATACCGAGCAGCAAGTTGCGGGAGGTTTCCACTCGGTTGTGTCACTTTTCATCTAAATAAAACCCCCTGAGCACACCGACTGCTTTTCTTAAGTTTTTCAGGCTCTCCTATATCCTTTGGGGACAGGAATGCCTTAGTGATGCCTTTCTGGTCAGGCATTGCCCTTCATCAGATCAGAATGACACGTGCAGGGGCTTTGTACTGCCCACCCTGCGAAAAAGCCGTGGTTGTGTCAGGAGGAACGGCTCCGGTCCTGGGCACAAGTGGCCCTCAGCCCGCAGATGCCGCGTACAGAAACACGTGTCCGCTCTGCTGACACCCCTCAGCTGAAGGGAAATTTTACATCAGTTGTATGCTTGAAGTTTCTCTCCTTGTTAACAGTGAGAAGTATTCCTTGTTGTTTTGTTTTTTTTTGTGGCTACTTCAACCCCTTTGGTTGACCGGTTTGTCTCAGGATTTTCAGAGCAGCGAACGTATTTGCTGTTCCCCCAGCCTCGGCCGTGCAGCGAGCTTTCCTGCAAGCTGGGGATTAGGAGGCCAAGGGACTCTTTCCATCCTAGCACCTACTTTGTGTTGCTTCGTGCTTCGCGCTGGGTGCGGGCTGACCAGGTGCTGTGGTGCTGGGCTCCAGCCACGGGTGCTCGCGGGCTCGGCGCGGCGGTGTCAGCGTTGCGTTTCCCGTCTCGCTTCTCATGAGGTCTGACCTCTTCCCGTTCACACCCCTTGTAGGTCCCCGCAGCTCAGCTGGCCTCTGGCTTTTTGCTCAGGCTGTTGGTCTCTCCTGGGGGATTTCCCCTCTCTTATGAGGTTCGTGGTGTCAGAGCGCTGCCCTCCGACCATCGGCTTCTTCATCGACAGGGCGCCATTGCTGAACGGCAAGCTGTTTGCTCGGAGAAGGGTTGGTGCCGCCTCCCTGGCGGCCTGTAGGGTTGTTTCAAGTCCCCGATTGCACTTAAATCTCCTACTAGAGTCTTCATCCCCCTCCTCTGCCAAATTCCTGCTTTCCCAAGTGAACTTCCGTAGCTCACAGTGAAGAAGAGGCCGTTTGGACGGGCAGGACCCAACTCTTCCCACGTGGAAAAGCCGGCGAGACATCCTCAGTCTTCAAAGCACAACGCCTTTCTGCCGCCACAGAACTCTATCGAGGCAGGTGAAGCCCAGCTTGTGAAGGACCTATTACAGTATTAAGTGAGAAGTTCCTTCACACGATGAATCCAATTGTCTGTTGTTGTTTTTAGAGTACCAGCAGGGCTGGAAAAAGTGCTGGGAGCTCAGCAAGAGCCGGGAGCACTTTATAGAGTCTGGGAGACAGGCTCTGAGTAACATGAAGCGGCCAAGCAGTGAAATTTGGCATGCACCTTGTTGGTGTCACAGTTTTTTATGTGGCATTTCCTAGGGATGTTTTGCTTTTATTTTAAAATTGATGTATGTGTAGAAAATACTTTAACCTCATTGACAGTTCCCTAGTGGTCTAGAGCATGCGGTGCTGTGTCAGAAGTCGTTAGTTTCCGAAGAAGATATTTTTAATCCACCAATGTAAACCCTTTTGCAATTGTATAATCTTTATTTTAGTCGTGTGGTTTCCTAATCATGCATCTAAAGAATGAGCTCATCCAGTTTATAAATTGCAAAGAACGTGAATGGAAGCGTTCAGTTCTCCTTTCTATATAAATCTGGTTTTATTTCTCCGCATATTGCATGCTGCGTTCTAAACCTCCAGCGCAAGCAAAGTGTGAGTGTTTAAAAATAAACTCGTTAGAAGTTTATATTAGTGCCAAGTGCTGAAAGTTGTCTCCTGCCCCATCTTCCCAGAAGGGCTCTTCAGCTTGGAGTTGCAGCTGCAAAATAAAAGGCAAGGGTACGGCGCCAGCCTGCCTTCTGATGACAGCATCCGTGTGTCTTCGCAGAGGATCCAGTAAAAGCTGCTTGGTGGTGTTTGTGTACTACCTGGCTACCTGCAGGGGTAGGTAGCGTCTGCTCCTGGGAGGGGGACACCCCAGAGTCCTCGCTGGGTCCCAGGGGAGATATTTGGAGAGCAAGATCTGCTGCAGCCCGAGGAATAATTCGGTAGTAACTCATTGTGCCTTTGGGTCCCAGCTTGGTTGCCTCTGGTCAAGCAGGGCAGTTAGTTTAAGAAGGAGGAGAAGCAAGAGAACTGCTGTCTTCCATCTTACTATCTTCTAGGGATTCACTGCCTGCGTACATATTTTATGTGCTTGTGTTTGCCTGGGTGGATTGCAGGCAGCAGCAGGGATTCAGGCCAGAAGTAAAGCCCCATAGGAGTTCGAGCTCATTTTCTTAGGTTGGATTGGCTTTCAGGTTGGCATTTTCCTTTAGCCCCACGCATGGATCTCGGAGCCTGTTAATAGATGTCGCTCGCTGGCTAATGTCTTGTGACAGAAGGGACGTGAGAGAGATGTGTTGCTTGGGTGGTGCAGAGTGAGTAAAACCCGAGGTGATGTGTTGTATTGCGGCAAGTGAGAGAGAACCTGCCTGTACGAGAGACCTCCAGGCTGGAAAACAAAGTAGGAGCAGGGATGGAGAGGAATTGCCGAAAGTCACCCTTTGCTGTGCTGTCCATTTACACCCAGGTGTTCTTCTGCTCTGTGAAAGGGGAGAAAGGGGCAGGGTGAGGGTCAGGATGTCTCAAGTGGATGACTGGTGCAGGAAGAGGGAAGAGCAGCTGCCAGTGATGTCCCTTCTAGACCACACTTTCCCCAAGGAGCGGGCTCGTGGGACAGCTGGTTTTGCCTTTCTGTTTGTCTCAATCTCCTGGGGATTAGCAGTGCTGAGGGCAGCAGGGCCTGCTTCTGGAACCCCTTGGAGAATTTAAGCCTTCACCTGGAAAATACCCGTTTAGGGATGGGGACAAGAGGTCTCACAAGGAGGCAGTGGGTGGGTTGGGACCAGTTTAGGACCAGGTCAGGACTTCCAACCAGTAGCAGCAGCAGTCCTGTAACCGGGTGCTGAGACTGGCCAAACATTTGCTGTGTGCAAAGCCAGAAGGGAAGAGCAACACCAACCCAACGTGACAGGTCATTAGCTGAGCTGGCAGCAAGCTTCCCTGCCTTGCCTTTATCCACTGGAGGACTTCTGATGTCTCCTTTGCTACCCCATCCTGTCCTTCCTCCGTTCCCTTCAAGAAAAATGGGCAATGAGGAAGAAGTGCAACCTCTACCCAGGGTCTTTCTGCAGGAGTTTTGAACGGCAGTGCAAATCGAAAAGAGACCCAGCGGGAGAAGTGCTCAAGAGCAGCTTCTTTAAGTGAAAACACAGCTGTGAGGTTTGCAGGCTGTGCTTCTGTAAGGGCTCGTCCAGTCGGCACAGCCAGCAGCGCTGCAGCCCTTCCAGCACGCAGGAATTGGGAAATCCATTGTGAACAAGATTGAGTTTGATGGCCTGTGTGCAGGCAGATGGATGTATTTTTAAGGGACGAGGTGCCAGAAAACTCTGTGATTACGTTACTGGAGCACGGCTCGTTTTTTGTGGTTTGAAAAGTGAGTGTCAGGACTTCAGGGTTATTTTTTTTTTTTTTTTTCGGGTCAAAACCAAAGTTTGGGAGGGGCATAAAGACCTGCTCGATGACTAAGTTTATTCTTAAAAAGCTTTCTAGAGCTTGCTGGAGAGGGGAGCCTTTATTCCGAGAGGGAGCTGATTCCAGTCTTTCTGGACCTCCGTGCAGACGGGGTTACAACTGAATGGGTGCCAAGGGTGGGTGAGACCCCCTGCCTCTCAGGAGACTGCTTTCGGTGTAATCTTTAAATCCCATCCCCTGGGATTTGTTGTGCAGCCTCATGTTCTGCTTCACCTCCTTGCCCTGTGTGATCTCTTTCTGCCCGAATACCACTACGCTGGAGGAATTACCTCGAACAGTAGAACCAAGGCTGGCAAAAGCGCGATGCCCTCGTATTGACCCAAACCCGGGACGTTTGAAATCGTTGACCTGGTTATTCGGCTGAACTGATAATACCTCTGAAACAGTGCATGTGCAGAGCAAGCTTTCGGTCTAATGACGGAGGTTTGGTGCTCAGAGCCAAGGGGGGATCCAAGCCAAACCATTTACTCAAGGGGCATGCAGAATTTGCCCAGCCGAGTCAATACAGGTACTGGCAGCGTTTCAGCAGCCAGGAGGCTGCTCCTCGCGCTCTCTCCGTGTTGGAGCTACCAGGCTTTATCGCATGACTGGGCCCCTAATTGCTGCAGGTCTGAAACTTTCTTTAAAACGAGGACGGCTGCTGGCTGCACCAAAGCCCAGGCAAGCCTGGAGGTCCAAGGCAGGGTAGAGAGCACCGTTCCCCCTTTCTGGCCTCTGTGGTAATGGAGAATCCCCAAAATACAGACAGCTTCCCCTACAACCCCACCAAGGGTCTGCTCGGAGTGGGGCACTGGGTCCCTGCAGGGTTCAGGAAGCCCAGAGCTGTCCGTGCAGTGTGGGGCAGCTGCCCGGAGCCTTTCTGCTCTCCCTGGTGTTTTCTGTCTGTGTCTGTGCCCTGTCTGGTGCCTGCTCCCTGCTGCCAAGGGAGCGTGTGGAAACCCTCGGGGTGCCCGAGAGCAGATGAAGCACATCGGTGCCTGATGGATGGAGGAGCAAGGGCCGTCCCACTGCCAGCCAGCTGCATCCCCTGCTGGATGTAGGGGTAGTGAGTGGAGCCATTGCCCTCTGTGCCCAGCGCCACCGTGGGCAGGAGGTGACTTTCCTCAAGGAGGTGGCATCACTCCACCTCGAGCCTGCAGTATGGATCGGCCACGTGCTGTAAGTACACTCTCTTGCTCCATCCACCAGCTTGTGTGCCCACTCCTGTTTGGTTCCATGGGTGCGATGCTCTCCTCCACTGAGGGAAACACATCCAGCCCATCAGCCTGCCTGCCCCTGTGAATTTCAGCCTCCTGTTCCTCTTCAATTTGGGTGTATTGCAATTGTGCCTGGTAGCGAGCGAGCCTATCCATCACCGTATCCTCGCAGATCCCAATTACTCCTTTTGACAGCTCTTATTCGTGCGCCTCCCTATGCCTCTGACATCTCAATTATTGATGGGGCTCGCCAGGGAGGCAGCACTCCGTTCGCAGCGTGGCTCCGTTCCAGCTCCCATCGAGTTCACGCGCACACCAGGCCGGGCGTCTCTTTATGTGCAGAGCTATCGGAGTGGAAAGGGATCGTTATTAGCATGTGAACTTCGGGGCTACGCTACTGAAGGGGGCAGTGCAAGCCCAATCCAAAGCACTGGGAAATTTCCTCTCCCCCTCCTCTCCCAGCGGAGCCCAGCAGTGTCCTGTCAAATGAAATGATCTCCTGTGCTTAATGCTGAAGGTCCCTTGAGCTGGCCAGCCTTCCTCGTGATGGGGTCACTCTGCACTTGTGTTTCTGTAGGAAAACTCAGTTCCCTCATTGTCCCTGCAGGCATGAAATCCTGTGCTTTGAACAAGTGGCCTTTCCTTTGTCCTGGTATTTATTCGCCGGCTTTACGGCAAGTCTTTGCATTCTGACACACACAGGGAGAGGAGCTTCAAAGCAGCCTGCAGTGTTGGAGCAATGCTGTCAGGTTGGTTAAGAGTTAGAGCCGTGCCAGAGGGGGTATTGCAAAAGCCTGTTTGGTTTGTAGGTCTCTGCCTGTCTGGGGGGCTCGGGATGTCTCGTGACATCGCCGCAGTGGAAGTCAGATCGGGGGAATGATAAGGCGGTCGATCAGCTCCTGACATCTCTCCAATCCCCAGCCTTGCCCTGCAACCTTCCTCGGTTCAGAAGTAAGCGGAAGTTTTGTGATGTGCTTAGTGAACGACGGCAGAAGGAAAGAGCTGCTGCTGGAGGAGACGGGACCAGAAAGGAGCAGCAGCGCTGGGCGTGCAGAGAGCTGAGCAAGGGCTGGCAGGAAAGGATGCTTGAGTTTTGCTCTCGGGGATCTGTGGCAGCAGGAAAAACCAGTGGAGCAGATCCTCCAAAGCACCGAGATGCTGGGGACATGAGCACCCTTTGTAGCTGAACACAGCAGCGCAGGTGTGGCCGCGTGGCCAAGGATGGTCCACGGAGGGCTCAGCCTCCGGTGGCTCCAACAGCAGGGGAGACCCAACAGCACCGTGCTGGGGAGGTGTGGACAGCCTTAAGCTTAGGAAGCAGTCTGTGCATCCCACTTTGCCTCCTGGCAGTGCCCAGCTGGTCCTTCCCTCCCTGCCTAAACCACTCTATGACAAGTTTTGCCCGTGGGCTCCGCTCTCCTTGCAGAGACCAAGTGGCACCAAGCGAGCAAAGGCAGCTGGAGCGCTGCAGGTGGCAGGCACAGCCAGAGCTCGGCCGTGAGTCTGTGTGACTCCTCGCCTGGCTGTGACGGTCACAGCCCCTCCAGGCTGGCCGTGACGGGGCAGATCTGTGGAAGAGCAAGGTTTTGTGCATCAGCGACATCACGGCTGCCTCGAGCTGCAGCCGCCAGGACAGACCTTCAGCTACCATCTCCGTGCGGCAACCCGAGCCCGGCATTTCTCTGCTGGTCTTGTCACTGCAGGTGACAGCAGCATCCACCTGCCTGACAGCAGTGCCCCAGGCGGTCAAGGCACGTTTGGTTCCCGTGACACAGCCCTCAGCCCTTCCTGGCACTGCCGGGTAAGCAGAGAAGACGGAGCCTGCCAAGCAGGGTGTGTTGTATTTGTCTCGAATCCCACAGGCAGAGAAAGAAGGGTTAAAATAACAGAAAGCTGAAAACGCATTATCTTAGGGAACTGTGATCTTTTCTTTCTGGCTAGGCAGGATCCATGCGACCCTGTCCCCTCCAGATAATGGAAAGGTCACCCTCCCATACCTGATTCCCCTGGAGCTTTCCCGTGCAGCCTGTCCAAACAAGGCTGTTTTCCTTCCCAGCCCTTTTCCTTCCTTCCCGTCCCCCGGACTTGCCTCCTCGCACAGAGCTGCCCCTGGCCCTGAGCGCTGCAGGGGCACGGAGCCCAGATGTGTGGCTAGCACAAGCCCAAAGGCCACTTAGCTGAGAGGCTCAGGCAGTCCTCAGTTTGTCCCAGTCATTGTTAGAAGTGCCCAAAGTCACACGTGCCCAATTTTGCGCTTTCTTTTGTTTTTCTTCTCCGCGGTGATGCCCTTCCCTCAGAGCACCGGGGCGTGTGGAGCTGTGGCTGTGATAACTGCTGTCCCTTTTGGCTCAGACCTTCCTTCCGATACTCTAGCACGAAAGCTTTGGAAAACCTGGCCCAGGAAAATGCCCTGGGGAGTTTCCAGTCCCTCCTTCGGTTCCCTGACCCAGGGGGACTCTGGTTGTAGCCAAGTGACCTTTGTCTTTGTCAAAGCAAGACGATCGCTCGCCTCTCTGGGGGAAGTTGCTTGTTTCTTACTGACCTCCTGCTCCTGTGGGGCATCTGATGTGCACCATGGGAGCATCTGGAGAGGCTGGAGCTGCTGCCTGGCTGCAGATCTCAAGTAAGACGAAACATCCCCAGCTGGCCCTGCTAGTCCTGCCTCAGACACCCCTCTCAGAGATGGGACCGAGCAATAGGCCAAGCTGCAGAAGGTCAGAGCCTGCAGGAAGGCATAGACTGTGGTCCTTCTGTCCTGGACACACGCAAAGTGCAGACACGTTACGTGCTGCTGCAGGGGTGTGTGTTTTGGGGTGGTTTACAGGGTTAGGGGCACGGAAGTCCCAGGAGATGAGCTGGGTTTGGCCTCAGCCTTGGACTTGGTTATTAAGTCAGTGACCAAGATGCTGAAGTTTTCCATGATTTCATGGTATGCAGTTTTATTTGGGTCAATGAGAGCACAGCGTATGACTTCGCTGCCCTGTAGGGAAGGGAAAATTGGTGCACCATCTAATGATTCAGCACACGGGGTTTCTTAACAGCCTACGGGAGAAAGATGTTTTAATTCTGTGTTCATTCCTGAATAGGCTGTTAATTTGAGTTAGCAATTTCCTTGGACCCCAGAGGAGAGTGTCTGCGATCAAAAGGAGCGGCTCAACACCGCTCCCTCCTCCTTTCCCTGTTTAGAAAGGCCGGGCTCATGCTAACGAACCTCTTTTGACTTTCAGCCTTTGCTGTGGTCTTCCCAGACCTGCACAAGTCCTGAAATGATCCAGCACGATCCAGCCGGGGTTACAGCCCTGCTGTTAGTAGTCTGTCCCCCAAAAACCTACAGCACTCAGTGCGTAAAAACTGCAGCAACCCCCTCCGAAGGATGCTGCCCCTCTTACCCCACCTGCTCGCTCCTCGTGAGGGTCTGCAGCGCACAGGGGCTGCACCTCGGGGCTGCAGGAGCTGCCTCCCCTTCATCCCCTGGGGCCCAGCATCATAACCCCAGGGAAAAAGGCTCTGCTCCGCCGGGCCCCTCTCGTGGGGGTCAGCCCCGAGCTGTTTTCCGGGCAGTTCAGCATGTAAAATCCTGAAGAAAAAGCCTCCCTGCGGAACTGCCCTGTGGAGAGAGGATTCATTTTTCCCCCTTAAATAAAAGGAGCCGAGGCTGTGCTTGAAAGCCCTTGCCAAACGCCTCCTTGGAGCCGCTTCCAGGTCCCATCGCAGCCTCCTGCCGGACGCGGGGCCAAGCTGCAAACCCTTCTGACAGCTCTTTAATAACTCCGCGCAGGAGGAAAAATCTGTCACCTTTCCCTCTGTGGTTTCTCCTCTGTTCTAACGCGCTGGGGGAACGGGATGGAGCCGGGAAGGTTTTCAGAGAAAGGCTCGTGGGAACTGCAGCTGCCGATGGCGAGCGCTCGCTTCTCTGGTGTCTGAGGGCAACCGCAGCCGCTTTGGTGAGGGGCGGTGTGTGTGGGTGGGTTTGGAGGGGCGAGCCGCTATGACCCATGCATTTCAGAAGAACCACAAACACTTTAGAGTAACAAAGGGTGGAAAAAGCGAGAGGTTTCTGCAACGCATGTGACTTCGCCCTGAGGTTTGGAAGCCCGCACTATGTTCCAGGCCGCGGTGTTTGCGTGTCAGTCTCGGCGAGTTAGCTCTCTCCCACAAGCCTTGCTCGCAGTTGCTGTGATGACTGAGAACACAGCCTAAAATGTTGCTTTTTTTTTTTTTTCTTTTCTTCTCTCTCTCTTCTCGTTCCCCTCACCCCCTCTCTGCAGCTGAAGCTCTCGTTTACCTTGGACCAGGAGAGCGGGATGCCTCAAGGCTGTTATATCTATCAGTACCGGGACAGCAACAAGTAAGTCCCATGGCAGATTGCACGCAGCAGATAGGGGAAGGTGCACCGAAAGGAATCTGCCCCGTGTTCTGGCACAGGGAGCACAGCTGCTTTTACCACTTAAAAGTAGATTAAAGCAGGCTTCGGGCTCGACCTGAAGCTGGGAACAGCTCCTGTAACACCAGCGCCTTTAAAATGCACGAGGCTCTGCAGCCCCTTCGTCCTGCAGCGTGTGAAAAAGCTGGTCACTCCTTTTATTGGGTTAAAAGGCAAACACTTGGGCACAGAGGGCTCTGGCACTCAGCCAGCCTTTTCCTCGGGGCTGTTTTTTTGCAGGGGTGACACAGGGGAGCGGGCTGGGGGTCAGCATCCACACCTGGGCAGCCCCCACCTCCGCTCAGCTACGGGAGCCACAGCAGCCTTTGCTCTCTGCTCAAGTTCACCTGTGGGTTCACCGACTGGCCTTTAGTTTGTGGGCATTATAGCAGCCATGCCCTCTACTTTTGTAAGGTACCTCATGATGATATTCAAACTCTGCATGTTTGGAGCTGAGTCCTCCTTTTCCAGGTATTCTGCCTATTTTTGCTAGCCGCCAGAGCAAATTGGCACCCACGATGTTTTTATTTCAAATCGCATTCTCGTTATCAAATCGATGGCAGCAGCACAGTTCAGGATATTTCTGTGTTCGTGCTGGGTTTCTCTGCATGAATACCAGCATAAATCCATAACCAGTTAACCTCCACCTATGTGCCTGTGCTTCTTGCCAGTTATTGCAGCCTAGCCCCAGATAGGATGGTATATGAATTCGTCAATGAGTGCAACGCCCTGTAATTAGATCTGCTCTGAAATGCTAAGAACAACCCCGATAAGGAAGAAATAAATCTGCATGCGGCACCTAGCTCTTCCTAAGCTGAGAAATGTGTGTTTAAAAAAAGAAAGGGATTCTTTTCTGGGGGAACAGCACAGAGCCCTTCCTCCCCACCTGTGAGTCGGCAATTAGCACAAGTACCCGCTCCGCTCCCGTTCCAACCACCTTGGCCCTGCAGGCATGAAGGAAAAGAGCTGCTATCTCCAGCACCACGGAGCCAGCTGGGAGACGTGCAGTTAAGTGCCGAAGCATAAAATCAACACGGGAAGAGCATTTGGTTTTGAGTGTTTAAAAGGCGGTGGCACACAATGGACGGCGAGGAAAAGAAACCCCCAGACCTGCTGGGTTTTGTTAAGGATGTTTATAGGTCCCGTGTTTCCGATTGTGTGGGGTGTATCTCACAAATCAGCAGCCGTGTTTGCTGCCGCAGACCCTCCTCTCCCCAGGCTTGTGTGTGCGTTTGGTGCCATTGTTTGAGGCAACTCCTGGGCTGGGAGTGGAGCTGTTTTGTTTAAGCGCTAAGGCCAATAGCAATTCAGTTGGAGACGTTGATTTTAGCCGTGAGTGGTCCAGCATGAGACAAAATAGCTGCAGCCTGTTGGCAGCTGTCGATGTAGAGATGTATGGCTGTGACCTGCATTTCTGGCAACCGAGGGAGCCAAGGCACCAGAGCGATGCCAGCCGGGATCGCGTGTTTGAAAAGCACGGTGCCGGCAGGATGAGTGCAATTGCAAGCAAACCCAGACCTTGTGCGTGTCTGACAAATCCAAATCATCATTACACCTCCCTGCAAGGTCCAGCACGTTGTGTTTTATAGCTGGCTCAACAAACCGGGGGCCTGGGGAGCAGGATATCCATCGCCAGGGGGAACCTTGCTGAATCTGAGCCCAGGCTTATCCCCTGCGTCCTGAGCACTGGGGCTCAGAGGCTGCTCGTCCGACAGACTGAAGCGTGAAGGTCTGTGCTACAGCTGACGTATTCTTGCAGGTAAAACGCCCTTGAGCCAAACGTGTGCTCGGCTCCAGTTGTACCCTCAGTGATTTTGGAGGCATTCACGTGCGCTGCACCTTTATTGCCAGCAGAGCACTGCATTTAGGAACTTGATAGCATAATGAAGCATCGACTCGGTGCTGCCTTCCTCTCTCTCAGCCCAGCAGAGACCATGCTTCTCCCGTTGTCATGATACTTTTTCCTTAGCAATTTGCCGGGGTAAATTGTAGGGTTTGTGTTCTCACCAGCCTAGTGAGGACTGAACAACGCCCATCAGGACCCGAGGGGATAAGAGCTCTTCTGCAGTCTTTAAAAGATGCACCTGGAAGTTAAAGCACCACAACATTTGTGCCTGCTCCACGTCCTGGAGCTGCGTCCTGCCCAGAGAAGACAGGCTTGGTGACATGCCGTGCATCCCTGCATGGCGAGGCTCTGTGCCACCACGGTCACCAGAGGAGTGTCCCTTCCCCTCCAGGTGGCAAATGCTGTTCCAAGCTGCAGCCAGACGGGGCCACCGGAGAACAGCGAATGCTGGCCTCTGCTCTCCGAACAAAGGGCCGGAGGTTGCTGAAAGCGTAATTAGGAGAGCAATTAAAATTTCTATCGCTTGGGCGAGAAGTGCAAGCACCATTCAGGCTCTTACAAGGGCGATCAATTGGAGTTTGTTCTCTTTGAAATAAAACCCTGTCGAGGAATTTGTGCCTGCTCCTGGCAGCTTTTCATCCCCTGCCTACCTGTAACACTAAGGCACTGGGGAGACCGGTGTCACTGGAGCCTTCACCTGCTCTGCTCCCTTCACCTGCTGTGATACGTTGGGACGTGATGGCAATAAACAGTCCCAGCGGAGATGAAGGTGCAGTGTTTGGTCCTGTTTGAGGAGAGAGCTTGTCGCTGCCCACCCTGCAGTCACGGGGAGACCAGGGGACATCTTTTCTCCCTGTGCTTCCTGCTCAGACCCAGCCGCTTCCCTCTCCTTGGCTGCCAGCCCTTTGAGCCCGCCTGGCCCCGGAGGAAATTACTTGACCTCACGCAGATGCAAGCCGTCTCCTTTCTCGTTTTTAAGCCACGTTACTTAAATTCTCCTTAGCGGGGATCAGTCAGGGTAATCTGCAGAGGACAGGGCTGCCGTACCTGGCTGCTTTGGGAAGGCTGTGACACGGGGGACAGCCTGGTGACATGTGCACGGTGACACGCTGAACAGGAGCATGTTGTCAGCTGTCACGTTGCCCCAGAACAGTCAGAGGCAGGGAAGGCCAGCCTGGCCAGCCTTCCCGCAGCGTGACTGCCGCACGGATCTGGTGCTTGGGCTGGGACTGGCTCTGCTGCCGCTCCCTCCCACCCAGGCTGCACAGGATCCAGCGGCAGAACCCACCCATGCAGTACAAGGTCATCAAGGCCATTTGCATCCACTTTGGCTCAGGAATCCTGTCTTACGACACACAAACTCACTGATCCCTGCTTTAGGACTGCGATACCAGCTGAAGAAGTACCTGGCACCTGAGCGTGGCCGATCCCGCTCTTGTAGGTGGCCAGGCAGAGGGAAGGATGAGATCAAGAAAGGTTACAGATAATGGTGGAACATTTCTTCCATCCTAGGTACAGGAAAAGCCAAAACCACCTTGAGAACCCCCTGGAAGCTTTCTGTCTGTATCGAATAAATAGAAAATTCTGTCTCTTCTGCATTCACTATCGCTATCCAGACACTTCTCTGGATCCCATCTCACGTCTGCTCACCTACGCACAGCAAGCCTGATCCTTCAAGTACCTTTGCCTCCCCCCAAGACTCTCTGATCACTGCCACCTTCCTCAGATGATGCGGGGCTCGTGGTCCCTGCCATCCCAGACACAGCAAGGAGCTGCAAATCCCCGTCAGGATTGATTCTGTTACGTGGACCATATTTGCAGAACACTGTAGCTGTTTCTCATCCCCCACTGGTTCACCTCTAGCATGGTTTTCGTGCTCCCTGAGCCTCCAGGTATTGTTTTCTTCTTCGTGTCTCTTCCCATGCCAGGAGTGCCGTCGTTGCCGACACACCAGCCTGCACTTCAACAACGAATTTCATTTTAATTCCTTGCTGCGGCTGGTTTTTGTGCGTGTGTGTGTCAGGATTATGAATTCGCAGCGGGGGCTTTCACGTTCTCTTCGGAGTAATTTCTAAACCCAGAGGAGCAGCATCTTGCATGGAGCCACTTAGAGACCTCTTACAAAGGCAGCCTGGGAGTATTGATCATTTTTCCTCTCCAGGGACCCGGAGCGTTACGGATACAGCTGCTGTGCGGTGTAGCCACTTGCGGGCAGCACCACACAGCTCTTCAGGATGAGAAGTGAAAAATAGCTCCAGTTGATAGGAAAAGTGGTGCCCCCTTTTATATAGAGATCAATGATGCCTGGTACATTGGATTATCACTTAAAACACCAGGACTTCAAATGCCAGGGTGCATGCACTCCCGATGCTGACAGGTTAGTGATATATAATGTTGTTTGGGTTACCAGCCGAGCTCCTCTCTGCAATCTTTTCATAAGGTGAATATAATATCTGCAGTGATGGACCCAATGTTACATCAGGAGAGCCAGCCTATAATTATGCTTGAATTGTTTGAACGGGTTATTTGTCACTAGCACATTAGCTCACTCCATTTAGTGCTACCAGCCAGGGCTGCGGCAGGCTTGGTGTAAACAGAGCTTGGGTGGAGGTTTTGGTGTTTGTTTGGTTGTTTGAATGCAGAAAAGCAGAATTTATTTGGGTTTATTCTTTTATTTTGCTGGGAGAGCTATTCAGTAGGAGTGTTAGGAACAAAATATGTAAACCAGCTGACACAGCACATCTGATCTGCTTTTAGATGTAGCTCCCAGGTGCACACCTCATGTAGGACTTTAGCATGGACCTGGTGGGTTTGTGGTGAGCTGGCAGGGTTTTCCCACTATGTTTTGTGGGTTTTGTTTGTGGTTTTTGTGTTTTTTGTTTGTTTGTTTGTTTTGTTTTGTTTTTTGGAATTGAGGCTTGCAGAGTGAGTTTTTTGTTTAAACAACTGCTGCAGAGCTCACACGGTCATTGGGTACCCGACTGCCTTGTTACATATTTTTTCATGGCAAGCATCCCTGCAAAGCAGCACTTGTAGTGGTGTAGAGGAAGCAACTGCCTCTCCTGTTGGCACCTGATTTTCTTGTTAGTGATACGTACGCTGCCCTGCTCTGACCTGCATGGCTCAGGGAAGTCTCTGAAGGCGGCATCTTGTCTTGTTTGTCTTGTCGCAGGCAGGGATTTCGTGGGGGAAATCCACGTGCGTGTAATCCCTCAACATCTCGGGCTTGGATGGATGCTGTGCAGTACTAATTATTCACCTGAAGCTTATGAAATGCCTTGTTTAGATTTCAGATCAAAATAAAATTAATTCCGTTTCTAAAAGTCGATCTGCCAGCTCATGACAAATGCTCTGTGGTAGAAATTTCACCTTAGGGTGCCCTGTTGGACCTGCTGGCTTAGCTGGGACAAGGCATGTCCTGCTGCCCTGTGCCTGGCCCTGTACTACTCATCACTTGGATTTTGCAAGCATTTCCCAAGACTTGTTGTGTTGCAGGCAGCTGCGCTGCCCTGTGACTCTTTTCCTGGCAAGCTGTGGCAGGGTTTAGCTGTGTTTGGAGGCCATGAGAAAGCATCGGAGGCAGCTGGAGTTGACTAAGCCTGTATTTGCTGAGAAGGAAGAATACCACTTGGGTTGTAACTAGCCCCTGCGTTTCAGACTAAGCCAGCCTACTCCGGTCTTACAGCACTACCAAGATCTAGTGGAAGGTGTCTCGGTGTGGATGAGAATGGGAGTGGAAGCAAAATGCAAGCCAGGACATGAGCTAGCACTGCGGAGAAGATATACTGTACCGAGCCGATGACTAAGCAGGATGGAGTTTTTCTTTTGATATGGTGTCTTATTATTTGTTTGACTTTTCAGTGCCAAACTTTGTCCGAGTCGACAGGTGATGTGGATGCTTCCACCTGCCAAAGAGTAAACGCTGGAGTTGGCCCAGCGAGGCTGGGAAATGAGCGTGTCACCGAACGCGGAGATCAACCAGGGCTCCTTGTTTTGGCCTAGGTCCAGCGTGGCCTAAATCGTCCCGGAGAGCCAGTCTGCACGTTGACCTTTAAAACTCCTAAAGATACGTAATCCTTCCTGCCTTAAAGATACGTGCCCAGCTTGCTGTGTGCCACAGCCACAGGCTGCTGGGGCATGCTGCGAAATTGGGTTTGTCACCCGAGGCGTTGAGCAGCAGGGAGTTGTTCTTTCCCTGCGGAAGGGACCCTATGGACATTTTGAGGTGGAAGGAGGGTTACAAAGGGCTCTGCCCAAGGCACTACTGAGCTGCTTTTCTCAACGCAGACCTGTCTCCTCCTCCTCCTGCCACCCAGCTACTTTAATAACGGGTTGCCAGCCCTTCAGTGCTGTAGGAATAGTAACTGCCAGCTCCTTGGCGTGCTGCTGTGGTGTGGGGGCTGCAGACGGAAAAGGTGGCCAAGGAAACCTGCCTTTCCCCCGTGTGGGCAGGTGGGATTTGCAGATGATGTGACCCCTTCCAAACGAACGTTGGAGGCTTTCCCTGATGCCACAAAGCCCACGTGTACCGGTAGATGTCTCTCTAAATCCCCATGGGGTACCAGGACAGTTGCTGTGTTCTCCTATTCTCCAGGCAGGGGAAGGACTGGGCTCCTAAACCCCAGGCAGATGTGTAAGCTCTGCTCTGCCCCGCTCTCCCTGGTTTACCTGGGAGTCGGTTGTTTTACCCGTCAGCGTGCTCGCTTGGTGGGGAGCTGCAAAGCCTCCTTGTCAGCGGTAGGTGTCTGGGTATTCGGTGGCAGTCGAGTAGGTGAGAAAATCGGCTGCAATTGTGACTGAGTCAGAGATGCTGTCTCCATGTGTCATCCCCGGAGATCTGTTTACATAGCCATTTGCTTAACAATATGTTTGGAAGCCCTCAGTACCATTTCGGCACCATTTCCCTGGCCTATATATGTCTGTTTAATGCCCAAGGCAGTGAGCTATATCTGAGCTAGAATTCTAACCTCCGAAAAATCTAGATTTTTTTCAGTAGCGCTGTATCAGACAAGTCTCCGATTAGCCCTTAGGTATGTGGCAGAGGGCAGGATGTGGGGAAGAGCAAACAATCCTCCTTCCACAAGAAATCCCTCTGACTTCTACCTTGAACCCAAGCTGCTGGATTGACTTTGTGTTCAGAAAGGTCCCCTCCAGAGCTGGGGTCTGGCTAGAGCATCACCCTAACCATCCCTCTCCTAGCAGGGTTTCTAGGCATATCTTTAATTACAGATGCAGAAAATGAGCCCCTTTCTTGGCTTAATCTGTGTCCTTGAATGCACAGTCATGGTACAGGGCGGCTTCCCCGGGTCTGTGTTTTGCTGTGCACTTCCCCCTGTGGCATTACAAGCAGCGAGCGCTGGGAGCAGCAGGCAAGGGCCCGTGCTGTGCCTTGTCCTGTTGCTTAGGATGTGCTTTAGGTCCAAACACTGCGAAGTTACGTGTAGTGTCGGGCAGTGAAGAAAGAACAAGGACGATGAACAGGATGCTGAGTACACAGAGCACGTGCTGTGCTGGCACTGCTGATGCTCTGTTCGGAGAGACCTTCCCGTCCTGCTCGCCAGCCTGCTGTTTGTTCTCTGCTTTCGGCCTCGAGAGAGCAAGGGCTTTTGGTTTGCCGCGGGCAGGACCTCTCTGGTCTGTTCAGCACTAAGCACTGCCGTTCCTCGGGGGATCAGCAGTGTGAGCTGGAGCAACTGGGTGGATTGTCAGCCAGCTGGGATTGCTCTCTCTCAAAGAGCTACTGGCTGTAAGCTGGAGCATTCAGTCTAGAAGTAAAGCACACAATGAAGGCAAAAGAGATTGACCCCTGGCAATGCATCCCAAGAGAACACGAGGGAATTCTCCCTCCCTCAAGGACAAGAGTGCTCTTCTGGAAGATGTTTTAGACTCTACAAGCCAGCAGATTTCCCAGAGCAGCAGTGACCTGGGGCTTCAGCCCTCCAGGCTCTGCAGGTCAGCTTCTGTTGTAATCCTCCCCGTCTTAAAGTCCTGGCGCACTGCTGCGGTGAGGGTAAGGGACCAGCTTTGCACTGATACCGCTCGCCTCTTTGCAAAGCTGGGTTTTGCCAGCTGCTGCGGCTGGAGGAACAGGGCGTTTGCTTTGAGTCCCGGTCCCTCCCCATGCAGTCTGCCAAGCTGGCATCCAACGTAACCTTATTGCTTGGAATGACGTCCTTGCAAATCAAAAGGTGAGCGAGGAGACCTCTCTCCTTACCTCCTCCCAGGCAGCAGGGGTGAGTGGTTTTACTTTACTGCCATCCTTTGCTCTGGATCCTGCTGCTTTTTCAACTGTTGTTTTTTTTTTTTTTCTAAGTTCAGAGCAGCTAAATCAATCCGTCGATGGACTCTGTTCCCTCCACACCTTCATGCTTCTGCATCAAAAAAAAAAAAAGAGCTTCATATCTTAAGCATGTTTTGTGTGCTGTGTCGAGGTCACCCTGAATGGGTTTCCCATTACAGCTCAGCACTTTCACCTCTTCCAATTAGGCATGCATTAGTCAAGCTGGAGCCATTAGGCTTTGGCTTTGCCAGTACTGTCTGAAACGTTCACAGCGATGTAAGAGGATTTGGGCACAACTTCCTTTCAAGTTAATGGAAAGATCTTGCTTGGAAGGAACCTGCTTGAGGATCGGCGTGTACTTTGCATTAATGTTTCCATTAATTTTAATGGGAGATGGATCTAAATTCCTCAGATCAGCTTCAAACATCTTAAATTTTGTGTCCTTCACCTGCCTTATCTAAAATGGGGCCGATGAGCAGAAATGCTCTTAACTGAGCGGTATCATTATTGGCCAAGGTGTCCTGCAAGTTTTTCTGCCTCTGCCCTCTCTGGAAATGTCCCATCTACAAGCAGCCCCGGAGTGACGAGCAGGTCCAGGGGCTGCTCCCAGCACAGAGACTGTCTCCTGGCACTGATCTCATGAGCAGAACACCTCCACATCCCTGCTTCCCCTCCCTCTCTCCTTGCTCTCTGCCCTGCTACTGAGCATCTCTTGCTGGTCAGCTCACTGCCTGCTCGTCCCTCCGGGGCTGCATGTAGACGTTTGCTTCTGTCTCTTGACTGAGACTGACATCCTGACTGCTCATCACATCCCCTATCCCTTGGTGAAAGCCAGCCCTGGCAGTGCTCTCGTACATGCTGGATCTCCGGCATAACCTCATTTTGCTGACATCCCGGTTCATTTAGGAAAGGAGTAGATGCAGACCCGGCTCACCTCAATGTAATCGGGTTAGCAAGCAGCTGCACGTGCACTGTTCCTGGCAGCTAAGAAAGGCCCCACTGGTGTAGCCCTGCTGTCTGCACAGCCCGACATCATCCCGACGGCAGGCAGCAACGGCTGGTCGAGGCAGGCGTGTGAGAACAGGGGAAGGACTGATCCTTCCCTGCAGACATCCAGAGGTGCTTTGTTCTGAAGAGGGATCTGAAGGCAGGTAAGGAGGAGGCGGGCTGCCAGCTGTCAGGGCACCGGACGTGCAGCAGCCCCCAGGGCAGCAAACAGCACGTGAATTGCCCTGGGCACCTGCACTGATGGAGTGTTTGAGGAGCTGCAGTCCTCAATGTGCTTGTGACACAGGTAAACACGCGGGTGTCCAGGGCATGGAAGTGTCCTTTGGAAGAACCACGTGCACCCAGAGAAGCGGAGAGGCAGCTCTGTTGCAGTGCAGGGCTGGGCACGAGTTTCCAGTTAAGGATGAGCTGTCAGGGTCCGTGTCACCCGAAGAGATCTGCTGTGAACTGTTGGCAGGGTAGAGCTGAGAGGCTGTGCAGAGGGCTGCCCGTCACTCCCACCTCGGCCAGCCCAGGGTCAGCTCCAGCCCCCAGCAATTAGCGAGACGGATTGAATTGAGATTGATCTGTCTACTTGCGCAGAGCGAGGCGACTCCAGCAAGAAATTTTTCCTTTCCCTCTGTCTCCACGTTAAAAGGAAGGAGACCTTGTCAGATTTCTGGATAAATGGGAAGTGCAGGGCACGATGGAAATAAATGTTGTGCTAATGCGTAGGAAGAATCATTCGGACAGAGAGGCATCATTGATACGGCCAGGCTGCAGCTGATCTGCATCGCTCTGCTGAAAATTGTGCCTTGTGGTACAGCTGCTGCAGAAAGCAGCATCCAGCGAGGTCTCTGCTGTTCACTGTGTGCTCGCAGCATGTTGCAGGGGAGCGCAGAGACGCAGGGGCTGGTTCAGAGTAGGACTTTAAAGCACCAGTAGCAGCCTGGACTGGCACAGCGATGCAGGGGATTCGTCGGAGCTGCCTCCTGGGCAACTTGGATTCAGCAGGAAAACTGTGCAGGGTGTTTTGAAGCAGGGCTGTTAGCCCTGAAGAGTTCAGTGGTCTGAGTCCCAGCACAGCTCCTCGAGCTGTTCCGCTCACCAAGGGGCATCTCTCGTACCTGGAGTGCTCACTTTCTGAAGGACCCCCCAGCAGGCAGCCCGCAGGGTAAGGCGGAGTACAGCCCCTCTGGAAAGCAGACAGAGACAAAGGACGCTTGTCCCAAGACCCACGGTGGGTGCAGCCATCCCAGGGCTCCCAAACACGCCCAGGGATGCTCTCTTAGCCGGCAGAGTGATGCTGCTTTGTGTGTGTTTACCCAGGGCTTTCATCTGCGCGGTGCCAGCACGAGAGCCGCTGCTTGTACTTGACAGCTCAGCTATTGTTGCAAAGTATGATTTAATAGCAAGACTTGATTACAACATGCAAATGTAGCTGCTGGGGGACTATCTCAGAGGTTTGTGGAGATTAGCTGTTAAATTGGCCAGTGCAAAAACATTATTAAGCAGAGAATATAATTACTCATCTTGTGCTTCTGTACTGCGTGGAAGAGACAGATTTGTTTAAAAGCCAGCAAGTCCTATACAGAGAAAAGACTTGTGTAAATGCCACATCATGTACTACTGTACATTGCGGCGTATTTTATTAGAGAAGCAATACTTAATAACAACAGTTGGGAACATGTGGAAAGAATCCATTATATTATCCTGCGTCGTAAAAGCCAACCTAATGCCTGTTCTGGGTGAGGGCAGTGCAGATATTGAAACATCTCCTTTCGGTGGTGGTTGATTGCTTTTATGGAGATTGTATCGTATGGATATAAACAAATCCAGCACTTGATGTGGAATCCAGGAGCGGGGTTTTAGACTCAGGCATCTATCTTCTCACTGTGTGTGTTCCCTCTGAAATGCATCAAGGTTCCCATTAACACCTTAAACGGGGAAAGTAGGATTAAAGGGAGACTGTCAGCACATGGGAAATGAAAATCTAGGTGTGCTCTTGCTGTTACTTCTTAGCTTTCAGCCCTAGGGTAGCGTACGGGGCTCCCAGAATAAAAGCTTGTGTGTGGAAGGATGTGGAGGGAGGACTGAGGGGAGGGGGTTTGGTAGTGCTGCAGACCTGGTTTTCAGAGCACGTTGGGGTTTGGGGATTTCTTCCTGCCCCTGGGTGCTGGTGGCAGGGGCTTGCAGGGAGTGCTGTGGTGGCAGGGCTGTGTGCTGGGTGTCCTGCTCGGGGCTTTGGCTGCCAGCAGCTTTGGTGGGGATGGGGATGGTTTTTGGCAAGGAGCTGAGGGCAGGTCCTGAGCCTCTACACACAGGAACCATCGCACATGCAGGAAGCCCGTGCGTGGCAGCTGGATTTAAAAATACATTTGACTGTGCAAATTTCCAGACAATTTCAGGAGAATCTGTAACAGAGGAGCGAGGAGGGCTGAGTTAGAGGAACAGCTGGTCGGTAATGGAGCATGGTTTCTGCCAGTCACAAGTGGTGATACGGGGAGCAGGGCGATGCTCGTGGGGCAATTCTGCTGTGCCCCGGCGGTGCCTGCTCGCTGCTGATTGATGCCACTGGACGTTTCCCCTCCGGCACCTCGTGCCTCTCACCAGATGTTCTGCCCAGGCTCCGCTTGCCTAAGCAGGAGGAAGTACCCTGCTTAGATAAAGACTTCCAGGGGTTTTGATGGGAAACTTTTCTGTCCTTTTGTTGCAGCTCAAGAGTGTTTTGTAGCCCAGTAATTGCTCCCCAGGCTGGTTCCTGTGTGACTCGGAGCAGAATGCGGAGCTGCCACGGGCTGCTGGCTCGTGAATTGCAGCATCCCGGCACAATCTGTCCAAATCGCTGCGAATTTGAATTCGCAGCCAGCCCTGCTTTCTCCTTCACTACGTGTCTGTGCACACACACAGATGTGTTCCTTACCTGCTGTATACGGTACGTTTGTCGTGGCTGGAGCTGTCAGCTCTTCCAGGCAGTGCAGTGGGGGAACAACTGCCCTGCTTGTCACCGGGTTGGGTTTGGCTGGGAGCCACAAAGCGCCTGCACCAGGACCCAGCCGCTCTCCTGCATCTCCTCCGTGCCTCTGGGGCAGCCAGGAAGAGCTCTGACTGCATCCTCCCAGCAGCATCACTCTGGTTTTGTTATCCCCATAGTACTAAAAATACCTGCGAATGGTCACAAGCCAAGAGTGTCAGAGGGGGCAGCTCCGCAAAGGTCCTCTGTCACCAGGGAAGGGAGAATGACGCATCTCATCACCAAGCACAAAGGGACGGTGTCAGCAGCCAGCAGTGCACTGGGTAGGAGCAGGGGCTGGGTGTCTGCAGGGGAGTTCAGCTGAGGTTGGCTCAGCCCTGCCGGCAGCGGAGCAGGAGGGAACATGGTCAATGGGTGCCAAGTCCGGGAGCACAGGGTGGCGTGGTGCGGGCTGGAACGCCGATCTAGGGCACACTTAGTCCCCATGCAGGCACGTCTTGTCTACAGCAGATTTCTTACAGTGATCTTTGACAGTTTGTACCGAAGCCAAACAGTGGGAGAAACTGTATAGCAATATTTCACAACAGCTTTGGCCCAGCTACACGAGGGCTGAGTGTAAGCAAGCTGCTCTTATCTCCCTAACCAACACATACACACTTTTAAGATGCAGATCCGATCAGTGATCAGTGCTGATAAAGGCAATAAACTTCCTGCGGTGGTAGTGTTACGGTAGCGCTCCCTGATAGCCAGGCAGGGGAGGCAGAAGCAGTGCGTTCACCTGTTAAGCTCCCTTTTTCGCGTGTGCACAGCTTGGATGCACAACAGATGTGTCTGTTTAGTGGTCGTTAACCAGATCTCAGAGTCTGCGCTGCAAGAAGCCGTTCGTTTAATCCTCTTCTCTGGCGGCATTGCTACTGCCTGTGCACGATGTCTTTTAGCTGCAGACTGGGGTGCTGTAGGAAGAGTTGCACTAGCTCTTTAGGAGCGATGGAGTTTTACTGCGTTGAGCTGAACAGCACAAGCTGAGGCAAAACCTGCTCGTAACAGGTCCTAAGAGTTCGCCACCGCTTCTCTGAAACCCTGGGCTGGAGTGGGGCTGTGATAATTAATGGAGGTTAAAGTCCTCCTTCTGTCTGGGAGCTGGTTGGAAGTGGAAAAGAAGAACCTGTCACAATTGTGACTGGCTCTAAACTGCTGTCAGGCTCTCCTCCTTCCCTTCCCCTGCCCCAAGTGGAAAATTGTATTGGAAAGCAGCAGCGAGAGCACTTAAATCTTTCCACAGTTCATTTCAAGCTCCCTTTCTTCTTCCCAGCCATTCCCAGGCCAGTTTGGGGCGCGGATGGGAGACTGCGTCTCTGGCTGCAACTTGCAGGATGTTAAATAACAATGGGAGAGTGGCTTTCACAGGCCATGCGGTGTGCCTGAGCTGCACGTACCAGAAGCTGCGTTTCCCATGCCTTGACATTCAGCCCGTCCACACATCACTTCTTTCAGTACAAGCTCTGTCTCAGTGTGTTGTGGAGGAAACCGAAATGGGGTTGGTGCCACTCCTGCTGCAGAAGGACACACTTGGAAGCTGCTGGTCTCCTGACAGCAGTAAGTGAGCACGGGAAACGTGGCAATAGCAGACGCTGCTGTACCCCCTGAGGTAGGTTACCAGGTTCATGTAATCCCTGCCCTTTCCTGGATACTTGGGTTGTGTGCTTTAACTGGCATGGGACCCCTTTCTCTCGACACCTCTTGGCACGGTCACGTTGGTGCTGCAGGCAGCAGTTGTTAGTGGTGTTGTCCCCTGCTGAAACTGTCCAGTAAAGAGCATCTGATGGAGCTTCACTGGCCTCCTCCTGATTTAACTTGTCGAGCAGTTGGAAGAAACTCCCAAACCTTTTACTCTGACGTTGTTGAACAACTCTTTATAGAGCTGGGCAGCTTTTTGGTGTCATGCTCCAGGAAAGACATGGCACTGCATCTGGCTTCCCCAGGTGCTCCATGTGTTCTCACCTGTGTGACCAGGGTCCCATCAGGGACCTACTGGGGGGCTGCAGGCATTATGGCCCCTTGTTCTTCTCCCATCCCACGGTGTTTTCAGGGGAAGGGGAAGGGCCCTCTCTGCTCAGGCTGAGCTTGGAAGGTGCAGCACACACCAGTGACATGGGCTGTGTCAGGCTGGCACTACTCACATTTGCAAATAGCTGGCCCGGTGGGTAGAGCTGGTGGCCAAAGAGATGTCTAGGACCTGAGTTGCTCCCATCTGAGTGCCGAGTCAGGCATGATAAGCCAAGCTGCCAGGAAGAAATTTGGCTGGTTGGGATCCAACCACCATTTGGGCCAGAGTCACTCACCCCGAGGTTTGTAGCACTGTGGAGGTGCCAGGGCTGGAGCCGTCCTCGCACTTCCAACAGCAGATTCTTCACAGGTGCCTTTCCATGGCGATTCCCGGTGTGGACTGGCACTGGGAAAGAGGAGGGCAGTGCCATCCGATGTGGGATGGTGCTGTAGAAACAAAAGGCAGATTTAACACTGTGCTTCCTTCTTCTAGACATACGGAGGTACCCTGTTCATTCAAGGGTTAAGCTGCCTGAGAGATGCAGCACCCAGGGCCAGGTATCTGTCAGGCCTGGACTGGAGGCTCGCCAAGACATGGGGATATATGGTTTTATTTCTGTTTTGTCATGTGGAGATTACTATGCAATGTCTGTAGGACAAGAAAGCTCTGGGGCATCTTAGGATATGCCCCGTGCTCCAAAAGAGCTTGTTGTTTTGGCTTTGCGACGCTCATATGCAAAGGCAAGATTTGATGCCTGAAGTGCTCCTTTTCCAAGGATTAAAAGGCACTGGCAAGGCTCTGCAAGATGACTGTAGTGCAAATCTTATCATGATCCAGTGCTGAGATCCGTTGGTTTCAGCAGCACAAATGTGCTGACAGATCTGCGTGTCTGCTTTTTGGTGATGATGGATTTTTTCAGAAGGTTGATCTGTGCTGCTGAACTCTGGTCGTAGCTCCCAAGCTCCCAGCTCTGAAGCCTGGAAGGCGGCGTTGCAAGGGCTCTTCTTCATCACAGCTGTGTCCTTCGTTTTAACCAAACTTCCTTTAATTTGGCAAAACCCTGGCCCAAAGGAGCAGTTTCAGGGTGTTGTCATGGATTTATCTTTGGTTGCTTTGCCCTTAGATGCAGCCGAGTGACCCACATGAGGCAGTGGAGGAAGCAGCAGGAGTAACCAGGTTAGCTCTCCTGTTCTGCCAGCCAGGGGCTGAGACATTTGCTGTCTTCACCCAGCAGCGTGTGAGGTTTTGCAGATCTTGGTGTGAACAGAGCTTGTTCTCTCTTTTATATGATCTCAAGAGAGTGTGAAACAAAGTCCTTTCTTACCCTTCCAACTCTGCAAAGTCATCACACCTGTCTCTGGCCTTTGAGGAGATGATTCTTCCCTGTGTACATCAGAAGGTCCCAGGCCACCCTTCCTTAAACTGTTGTGGTCTCATTGAAGCTACCTGATCTGTCCGTCTGTCTGTACGTAGTTCTACCTGGAGAAGAGCAGACCTCTGTCACTACAACCGTGCACCCTCCTCTCACACTTCTCTGGCAGCAACCATGCTGTGAAACGCCTGCTCCCATGCTGCTTGGCTTTCTGTGTTGTGTGCCGGACCTCAGGAGGATGTTTAGCCATTTCTTCTCAATCCCATTGCGTAAATGAGGCTAATTTCAGCCTGCCGTGATGTGTGGGCTCGCTGGAACGTGACTGTAAATCCAGGCCTGAACATTTTCTATTAATGGACAGGGTGGCGATATTGCATTGCTGCCTTTAACCTCAGGCTGTCCTCAGACCAAGCCAGACTCTTCACAGCCCCATGCCAGTAAATCAAGTAGCTTTTGAATCAATGCACATAAAAGTCAAGGGAGAGAAGTTACAGATGGAAAAGACCTATCGTACCTTGAGCCTGTCCCGCTGCAGAGGGGATGAGGCACTCTCAGGAATTTGCGGCGTTGCTCCAGGCCTGCCCACTGAGGCCAGGCAGGGTGAGAGCCGTGCCTGGGGGAGATGTGGGGTCGGGAGAGATTGCCTGAACTTCCTGCAGCTTTTCCATCCTGCTCATCTCTTTGCATTTCATTCCCTTGGCTTTATTTTTGGGAAGGAAAACTGTTGTTGGTTGTATGTTCAATAAACCTGATATGTTAGTTCTCTTGCTCATTGTTTTTCACTCAGGGCTATGCCTGACTTTTCTTTAGAAGCATGTTTTTCTCACCTAATATTTAGTTTAAGATTGTAGGAGCTGGATGTAAAACCTTCTGGGATGTTTTCATCTGCCAAGAGGCTGCCTGAAAACAGAAGTTATCCAGAGTATTTCAGTAGTCCCTGTTTAGAAAACAGCACCCCCAAATCCTGTGTTGCCCGTATGCCTTTCATCCCCTTGCCAACTATTGTCGGTTGTTTTAACCCCGATCTGGTGTCCGTGTCCCATGTACCTTGCTCCCCTCCCCTTAGTGTTTCCATGTCTTTGAAAGTCTTGGTAACCAGAGCGTTCGTGTGTTGTGCTTTGCGATCATTTCAGACCAAGAATAATATGCCCAGAGCCAGCTGGATCCCTCAGTCCATATTGATACAACTATTCCCCTTAACCTGCCCACACTCAGTGCTACAACTGCAAATCTGAGGTCAGAAAGGAGCAGTGATGGACAGCACTGCGAGCCCTGCTGCACGGCCACGGCCCTGCCTGGAAAGCAGCCCCACAGCCGGCAGCAGATGTATTTGGGTGCCCACTGGGGACCTCGCGAGGTTGAACATGTTTTCCTGACATGGATCTTCTCAGAACTGGTGGTCCTGGTGGTTGCTTTAATTCCCTTGATCTGCAGCCAGTCTCTCCTGAGAAATCCTCTCAGGCAAGGCCCTTGCTAAAGGCTGGCCAGTCTGGGTGATGGCTCCTCCTGGAGTTCTTTACCTATAAGCCCAAATAGCACTTAGAAGCGTGGTTAAGAACTGGATCAAGGACCCAGGAGGGCTGTGAGGTAGTTATCCTTGGAGATCGCTAGAACTCAAGTGGAAAAAGCCGATCTGATCCAACTTTGAAGTTAGCCTGCATTGAACAGGAGGTTGAACCAGAGGTGCAGAACAAAAGAGAGGTTGTTTAGCAAGTCACTGCCTGGCTTTCACTTCATGAACTTCAGGGGAGACATGTTGGGTCATTGTGCCACCGCTGCTTTTGGCTGCCAGGTTACTTAGGTTGTGCATGATTTTGGTATTCTGTACTTTTTTGGGCTTTTGTTTTGTTTTGTTTTGTTTTGTTCAGTTCTTCATGAGCTTTCGCAGACTCTTGCTTGTTTGTCCCTGGCTCACATCCAGGTTGGTAGACGGATGCTCCCCCCAGTCATCGGCCATCTCCGGCTGTGCTTCCAGTCTGGGATGTTCATCCCAACTTTATTTCCCACTTGTCCATAAGTTTGTTTCATGCTTTGGAAGTAATCAACTCTTTAGTGTCAGGTAGGCTGGGAGAAAGCATAGCCAAAGACTCAAAGGAGAAATACATGTAGGGTCTAAGTCTCCTCAGCAGCAATGGCTGGTAGAGCATTAGGTGATGGGGGGACATGGTACAGGGGGCCAGTTCTAGCAGTCTGTGACTCCCTGGGGCACTATCAGTTCGCCAGGTGATTAACTGTTTGTTTCTCCCTTAACGAAAATTTGTCTCGGATTAAAGCACTGTAATAGAAAGCTCAGGTTCTGGAGCAGTCCCAAGTGTAGGTTAATATTTACAAGCTATCAGCTTCTGGTTTTATCTCCAACCCTTGCTAGCACAGAGATAAAATCCTTTTAAAAATCACTTTTGATCTTTCTGGTTCATGACATGGCATTAGTAAGACACTTTCCATATGAAACTGGTAAATGTCTTAATGGAAATGTAAGTTTTTCTCATCCTTTCAGGGGCCAGTAACAGATGAGGAGCCCCCTACATACAGGGGCCATGGCTTTATAATGGAGCATAAGTGATAGACAGTATCTCTGCAGGATAGTCATGCTAGGAAATGTCAGAATATTATTTCTGCCTCAGTGGCTTAAGATCATCTGTTTACCTAATGGACTTACATTTGCATTTTGCAGGTGTTGTGTTAATATTAATGTGTTGTCTGAATTGTTAATATTCCTTCACTTCAATGTTACATTAATGAAGGCTGCAGGGGATGGAAAAAAAGACCTGACTAATTAATTAAATGGGCAAAAAGCATCTTTAACTTTCCATCGTGCTGCCCTTTGCTTCCACCTAATGGGTCTTGGCATTTCTGGTCAGCAGCCATGTAACACATGCTGCTGTATGGAGCACTCAGCAACGGACTTGCTAATTTTTCTGACCCATAAATCACTTGCGTAAACTTTTAACTGCGAGGAAAAGTGCCTTTCATTCCTGCTTCCTCGTTTCAATGGGAAATGCAGCCTGATAACAGGCGCTGCTGGGCTGATGTGTGGGGCTGGAGACTTTCACGTCAGGAGGGGGGCTGTCTGCATTTCTTCAGGAATTCTTTCCATTCCCCTCTTAGCCGGACTCTGGATGACATTAATATTATGTGTCTATGAAAGTATTCTTGTCATAAGGTCTGCTTTCAGAGCCAGTCACCTATCAAGCTGTACATCTCAGGAATGTGGACTGCCAGCCCTCAGTCCTGCTATGATGGGGTATTTTCCCTCTCCTGGTTGCTGTCCCAGACCTGACTTTGCTTTGGTTTTTGTTTTGTTTTGTTTTGTTTTGCTTTGTTTTGGTTTTGCCCACCTGCAATTCGTTTGGGTTGGAGAAAACTGTCTTGGGTCCCTGCTCAGGCTCTGAGTGGCTGGGCAGCATCCTAAAGTATTCCTGATAGTGAGGTTTTGCAGCCCGGGTGGTGATTGCCCCCACAAGACCCATTAGAGAGAGACCCATTAGAGAACTTCAGATGCTGAACACAGCATTTAATTATATGCATTAGTGGTCACCAGTTATCCCCCTCTGTGGTGGGCAAGCAGGGCCTTGACCATCCTTCTGGGGCTCCTCTTGGACATGAGATCTCCATGAGCCGGGGGCTCTCCGGATCTGATACAGGTCCTTGGGAAACTGGGCTGGGAATCCCGAGCTGCATGGCTCTTGAAGCTAAACACAGGGACTGCAAGCGTTTTACATTGTATTCCCCACAGTGACCTCAAAAATCTGGTAGTCCTGAGAAGAATTTGGAGGAGGACGCTGCAGCTGGGGCCGGGGGAGCTGCTGAAGCCGGGCCTCCACGTCCTGTGTGGCTGAGCGTGTGGGTGCTGTTCTACGCTTTCCTCCCTGGCCCACGGCAGCTGAAGATACTGTTTTGGCACAGAGGGGCACTTGAGCTTCATGCCAGGAGTCTGAAGGTTGTCGCCAATTTGCATGAAAAGGAGCAGACTGCAGTCATATTAACATTTAATGAAGAGGCACAGCCTGCAGAGACCGCGTCCTCTGCAAGTCTCGTTATGGTTAGATGCTGTTCCCTTCACCACATAGGCCAAGATGGGACAGGGGGGCTGTGGGACGGGGGCAGGCTTTGCCTGTATCCCCTTCACACAGATCTCAGGTGAGGTTGAGGAGCACGAGGCCAGGAGGAAAGCGGTTGCCATCCGTGCGGCCTAGTACCAAGAGGCGCTGTAGGCCGCACAGCCGCTTGCGCTGTCCTCAGTGCTCCGTCTGGCCTGACGTTGTGCTGCCAGATGAAGTCAGCTCTTCTGTGTAAAGCCCTGTCAATAATTTCAAAGGAAATAAGGCAAATGGTTGAGGTTTTGCCTTGTGGTTTAAATCCCCGTGTGCAAACCCGGTACATCAGGCTTTAAGCAATTAATTCCTAATCGTGCCAAATGCCTTCAGTGGCCCAGCGTCAGGATTGGGAGCTTAAAGTTTTCCACTGTAGCGCACTTAATTTGGATAAAGTGAAGGGAGTGGTATCGTGGCATTCCCAGTGTAAAGGTGAGAGAGTGGCCAGTAAATGGCATTTGTATTCAGAAAGCTCTCCCGTGCATTTGTGTTCTAGGCATCCATTACAGGGAAGGCACCATAGCTAATAAAAAGGGCATTCATTATACCCCGGAAAGGGAGTTCATTAGAGGAAAAAGCCATTCTAGCTTAGTAAGAAATGAATCTGAAACTGCCTCAGAGCTGCAATTCTCATCAAGTTTCAATGTTAACAGTTTTAACCAAGAGCTAATTGAGCAATCTCAGAAAGTGGAGTAATTCCATTATTCAGCTCTGCTTTGTTCAAGGCTACCGCTAGCTGTGAAAGGAGCACAAATAACTTTGGTCAGGCCAGGAACCACCGGTGTTCTTTCCTTTTACTCCTTCTTCTTTCAAAAATGTAAGGCTTTTGGTCTTTTGGCCATTGTCCTTGGCAAAGTGATCTCCACACCAACATTGCAAGGCTCATGTGTAATGCTGCGATCCAATTTTTGGAAAATGGGATTTAATTTTCATAACTCTTGAAGCAGCAGTGCTGAAGATGCTTCTGTTTGTTGGGTAGGCAGAGTGTCACCAGGAGGACGGAAACCATCCTTGCTGGATTTTGCATGGAAAGGGGCCATCGCAAGCTGCAGTCCGGCTACTAGCCAAAGAGCATGAGTCTGTCATTGGCTGCACTCTCAGGAGATGCAGGCTTAGCTGATGTTCCTCTCAGAAGGGCTGTTGTAGGAGCCTCTCAAGTTCATTTGCTTTGTGGAAGAGCTGTAATCAAAAATAAACATATGTGATTTAAGGAAAAGAAGAGAAAGTTGTTCCATATTCAGCATCTTTGGACTGAACGCTTGGGAGAGGATGTGTTGGAGAACTGTGATGCTGTTTGTTAGCCACTTTCCTTCGGCAGCTGCTGCCGTTTGGGTGCGTTGCGGTGCGCAGTGCTGCTTGCAGCCTTTTGCAGAAGGTGACTTTCTCTCGGTGAGCACAGCAGGATTTAGAGTCACATTCCCAGGAGGTGGCTGTGGATCTGTTTGTTATGAGATTGCGCTGCCGCGATAATCCCCTGCAAGCCAGCAGAGAGGGAGGGCTCTCAGCGATGTAGTGCCCTCGGTAGGGGATGTATATCCATCAGTGTCTCCAGAGCCTGCTCAGATACGCACGAACAGGCCAGGCCTTCCTTTTCTGTGCACCAGCTTCCCATGGTACTGTTTGATTCAAATGCAAACCAAGTGTGATGCCTTCACAGCTCTTCTGCCCTCTCCCTGTTTGGATCCGGCATGGAGCTGGCAAGCAGGCATGTAGCAGTGGGCTGAGAAACCAGAGGCCCTGATGTCTGGCCAAAGCACAGAGCAGGGACAGAAATCTCATCTGCACTGTCACCCAGAGCTTGGGAAGGAGTTTGGACAGCAAAAGGTTTGTTCCCCGTGCAGGGGGAGCAAATGCTTTGAGGGACAGACAGGATGGAAATTAAGAGATGGGGTTTTGTAGTGGGGTAGGGAAAAGAAATTTGGTAACCTTTGTGGAAATGATTTGGTTACATTTGGCCTGAGTCTGCGATGCTGGAGGGATGTTGGGGTTTAGCTGGTGGCAGCTCACCTGAGTGGCTGGACTCCAGCTCAGGACGGTTCAGCTCTGTCCCTTTGGGAGCAGGTTGCCCCAGTGAGCTACATGTGGAGAGGAGACCCACTTCTCCAGTCTGCCAAAAGCAAGAAAAACCCTATGGTGGGAGAGCTAGGTGGTGATTTGGGTTATCTCAGCGTCTGTGCCTCAGCTACAAGAACACTTTCATCGCCTGGGATACAGCCGGCAGTCACATCTTGCAGGAGGTGAGGGAGGTGAAGGAGAAAGCAGAGGGGAAGAGCTGGGCTCATTTGTGCAGCCGTACCTCGCTGCCATTTGCTCTGAAGCCTGTGGGTCTGTTCGGCTGGTTGGTGGAAGGGGCAGATGTTTTAACGTTGTTTCGCTTTAATCAAGCTGCCTGCCTTGTTCCTGCACTCACTGGATTGCAAACAAAGTACTTCTTGTCTCTTCCATGCGGCGAACATTGCTTAGCTAATGTCATTTGTCAAGTTAATCAGGGAGAGTGGGCACTCCGATGGCTGCTGGATAGCCTGGCCACATTGCCATGGAAGCAAGCAGCCAAACAGTTAGTTGCCCTGCTTTGCTCTGCAGAGATTTGGCATGAGAAGCCAGTATTTTATTTGCTGTCAACAAAACAACTCGCTGAGGATGCGAGTAGTTTTTCAAGGCTGACGTCAAGGGATTGCAGAGGGTCTAGCTAACCTTTTACAGAGCAGATAATAGCCCTGGTGCTAAAGCAGCTCCAGGGTCTGAATGTACAGCTCCTCTCCCCATGTCCCACGGATGCTTGGCTCTGGCAGGAGCTGTGCGGGAAGAGTTACAGCCCGGCAGCTTGGCTCAGGGGCTGCTGTCGAGGTGGGGTGGTTTCGTAGGTGCTTATTTGCCTTGCACGAGCCGTGGCCATCATCATTTAAGGTGCTTTGAAAAGCACCGAGTCCTGTGTTTTAAGACCATCTCCGAAGCCTGCAGTCTCGGTGGACTGTAGGAGCTGGCACGCTTTGATCACGTTTGAGACTCGGAGGCGAGTTCTTTTGAAACCCATACACTCCGGCTGACCTCTTGCATAAGGCAGGGTATAGAGTTTCACCCACTAACTCCTGCACCGAGCCCATAATTCATAAGCAAAATCTGGGTATTGAAAGAGCCGGCAGAAGATGCTTACGTACGTTTCAGAGCTCTCGAGCCGTCCCGCCCCTCCCTCCCCTCCCTCTCACATGTGCACGAGCTAAATGATGCATGGAACAGGTTTGGAAACGCTCCGTCCTGCAGCCGGGGCGAGCGGGACGGCTGGTATCTGCAGGCACCTCCGCGAGGGACAGCCACCTGCCAGCCCCCGGCCCGCTCCGCGGGACAGCGGAGGAAACCTCGCATGAGCACGGAAAGGGCAAAAGTTCAGATCAGATTGTTTATGGGATTTTATGGAGGCGGGAGCCAAGGATAGCTCAGCTAATCCAGAGGAAACTGTAGCGATGGCGTTAGGCTGCATTTCACATGGGATTCATTCGGTGCGCATGCAGATGGACTAGCCTTTCTGTCTCCATTTTTTTTAGCCATGAAATATTTGTCTTTGCGCTCCTGTCTGCCAGCCGCACCGAGCCAAGCTCCGAGCTCGGCTCTTCTAAGAAAAAAGAAGAAAAAGAAGAAGAAGAAAAAAAGATAACCCTCTCGTCATTGACCTCCCGAGGAGTCAGGGGGTGGCAGCGTGGCTGCTGGTGTGGGTAGCACCGGGTGCTGGCCCCTGCATGATCTAGAGCTGGGTCCTCTGTGTTACACCTCATCTGTGTTCTCTGCTCCTCGCAAGGGCAAGCCCCAGCTGCGTCTCCCAAAGCCTGCCCCTGCCTTGGGCAAGTGAACGAGACGAGGAGCTTTTCAACTCCGAGTGTCTGCAGTCATGCCCTGCACCCATGGGTGCAAAGCTCGTGGGTGCTTCCCAGTAAGGTTTTCCTGCCCGTGCTGTCAATCCATCCATGCGCCAGGCACCTTGTCTCGATGCAGGCTGTCTTTGATGCTGTCATGGGGCTGATTCTCCAGGTGTGGAGGTGCAGAACAGAGAGGGAGGGATTTTGCAGAGCAAAAATCTCTTGGTTTTCCTTTGGGTGCCAAAGCATCTCTGACAGGAAGGCTCTCAGGTATTAGCTTCAATTTGGAAGATGCAATGTCAGAACGAGGATATGCCCGGAAGATTTAAAAGCCCAAAGCCCTAAAATTATAAAACAAAACTTATTAATCAGGTGAAAATTGCATCCAGCCCTAAGTGTCGCTGGGGGTAGGAGGTAGAGGCTTCACACTTGGGAGCAACAGGAGGCAGAAGAACCACGGGGGCTGCCTGAGCACTTGCTGGTGGTGCTCATCTCCAGGACATGAGATAAGCACGCTGTGCCTGTGGCAAAGAGGAGATCCTGTTCACAGCTGTTTATTGCTTCGCCTTCAGAAATGGTTTTCCAACTCATTCCTTCGAGGCCGCGTCTTGAGGCAGGCGCAGGGACCCCAGGGGCGGCTTTTGCCCATGTGTGCATCTGTTCACAGCCCGTGCCGCTCACTGCTCATCGCTACCAGCTGGGTCGGGGCACAAAGGCCTCCCCAGGTCTGAGCGTGGGCTGGCACAGCCCTGCAGTCTCCTTGGGCTCTGCAAGCGTGCGCCTGGTCCCTACTGCTGCCTGCGAGCACGGTGGCCGAGTGAGAGCCGCCGGATTCACCCACACTTGCGAGACGGGGATGCTGCAGCCCCCCGGCCGCCCGCCCCCGGGCACCGCATGGCTGGGGCAGCGGGATGGCCAGCACCCTTGGGCCATGGTGCCCAGCACCCTTGGGCCATGCTGTCCCACAGCCCCTGGGCAGCGGTGACCATAGAGGGACCGATGTTGCCATCTGCTGGCTTAGCTGCACAGGAGCAGCAAGAACTTCGCTCGGCCCTCTTGGAAGTCGCCCGTCCCAAGCACTCCTGCATGGAGCTGCGGGCACGGTGGCCTTCTGGTAGCATCTGCCGTTCGGCTGGTGCGTTAGGGGATGGGATCAGTCCCTTCCCATTTAGGCTGTGCCTCCCTGCACTGCCTGTGCCACAGCCTGTCCCTCCTGCCCTCGCGAAAGGCTTCGAAACGTTGGCCTCCCGGCAGCAATAAGCTTCCCAGCGCTGGGAGAGCCCACAGAGCTCTTGTTAAGGGAGCTCGCTCCCATTAAAGATGAGCCTTTCCACTGCTGATTACAACCAGCGTGTGCTAATTCCTCCGCTGGGCTCGTCTTTAATTATTTCCTTTCTCTTTCGAGTCTTTGCAACGTTCTCCCGGGCTGGGAGCGCATCGCAGCTGGAGCACGCAGCCCGGGAGCGCAGCGCCCTGCACATCCCGGCAGGGGCAGGGGGCTGCAGGACACCAGGCTCCATCCCAGATCCCCCAGAGCAGCCCTACAAAGCTGCTACGTGGCGGCAGCGGGGCTGAGCCGGCGTCATCAGTAATAGCTCGCTTGGGCATTGCGTGGAGCCTGAGGTTACTTCTGGAAATCTATTATCTTTTTTGGCAATTAGGGCCGGTTAGGAGCCATGGGAATACGTGCAGCAAATAGCAGGAAGCCCGGTTAAGCACATCTCGTTGCTTATCTGAGCCCAGTTAAAACAAATCTCCCATGGCACGGCCCTACAGCGGGCAGCAAAGCCCGTAATGCTGCACAGCCCAGCCCTGGCGCTGGGGCTGCTTCTCTTTGCAGCCCCGGGGATTTCCACTCGGGGAGTCCGGAGGCAGAAGGGGGGAGCTCACCCAGCCTGGGCAACCCTCGGGAGGTCCCGCCGAGAAGCACCCGAGGTCCTTGCGCTGCTGGGATGCCGGAGGCAGCACAAGGGCGGCAGGAAGGCAGGGCTGCGTGGCGGGCCCCGACCACACATGTCGGTCTCGGGGTGGAAACGGCGAGACGCTGTTTTCTCTGGACCGAGAAGAGAGCGGCGCGTGTTTGTTTTCCGTGCTATCTCTTGCACAGCGTTTGTTTTGCTTGTCGAGCATTTCGGGAGATAAAATGACCTAAAGGGAGATTATTTTATCCTAATTTAAGGTGTCAATTTATCGCCGACTTCTGCCTGCCCGTACCACTAAGACAGGCTGCTCCGAGTCCCTGGGGAAACCCCCGCTAGAAAGTGAGAATTTGGGGGGGATTTGCTGCAGTCTCGCATCTAATCTTCCTTCCTAACAGCCGCTGCGAGCTGCTCCCTCATCCCCCCGTGTCCTGTTAGTCCCCATTGCTCTGGACTGGCCGGTAGCTCATAAATCTCCTTGCTTCCCAGGGGAATCCCCTCTCTAACCGGGACCCGGGGTTGTGTTTCTCCTGCTGCAGGCTGGTGGAGGAGTTCATGCTGCTGGCGAACATGGCCGTGGCCCATCAGATCTACCGCTCCTTCCCCGAGCAGGCCCTGCTTCGCCGTCACCCGCCGCCCCAGACCAAGCTGCTGAAAGACCTGATGGAGTTCTGCAACCAAGTCGGCCTCGACATCGACTTCAGCACTGCGGGGACCCTGCACGTGAGTGCGCTGGGCTGGCGGGGACTGCAGGGGCAAAGGGAGGGCGGTTGTGTGCTGGTGTATTTGCAATGCGTGGTTTATCCCCTGCCCTGTCTCTCCCTGTTCCTCCTCGAGGCAGCGGTGCGAGGAGCACTGAGCACCATCCTTCCAGCCCCTGCAGCGCTGGTGGGAGAGCAGTGCTGCTGAGAGAAGGGGAGGGCAGGAGTGCCAGGGCCAGGCAGGGCTTTCAGGACAAAAAGCACCCATGCGGTCACCCCAGGCTCCACCAAGCTCTGCTGGATGAGTCCAAGCCGAGCCAGTAGCTATTCCATGCCGAAACAAAACACCTCCTTCACTCCTTCTTGACCCCACCAGTGCTGGGCAGGGGTGGCCCAGCTTGTCCTGCTCAGGCTGTGCTCAGAGCTGGGAGTAGGGTGAGAAGACCCCGTAAGTCACCAAGTTCCTCCCCTCTGTGCAAAGCAGGGCAATGGGAAGGATGCCTCGGTGCAGGGGCACCTGCTGGGACACCCAGATTTCCTTTCTTTGCCTTCTTGGGAGATCCTGGGCAGGTTACTCGCTCTGTATCACAAGGGAGGTAGCTCTGAAAGGAGGTGTTTCTGGACTGCTGAACATCTCAGGGAGGGGAGGGAACGGGGAATGGGAAGGAGCGGAGAGCAGTGCTGGGAAAGGTCAGGCGCAGCCAGCATGGGAAGGATCGGAGCGATCCTCTGTCCCGAGGCTGAACTCCGGCTGAACAGTGCAGGTTCCAGGATTTTCTTTACTCGTTGCAACTGGACTGTGGATAATCCTCCGTTAATCACAGCCCCGCTGGCCTCCCTCACGCCCCTCCATCGGCTGGGACTGCTTTCCCCGCTCGCTGGCTGTGACCAAGCTATGTCAGCAGACACGGGGCTGCGCGCTCAGCTCCTCTTCCACGCTCTGAACTCTCCCAGCCCCTTCCTTGCTGGAAGCCCCAGGTGGTGACCTCCCATCCCCACATCTCCCCAGGGTCCCATTAGTGCGTGTGCTGAAGCTCTCGGTGTCTGGATGGGAGCCAGACACAGGTCAGGAGAGGGGTTACGAGCTCTCTTGCATGCTGCACGGCAGCCGGCGGTCCCTGTGCTCCCTGCCTGCAGCCCCGAGAGGTGGCTCGGTGCTCAGAAGCTCTGTGTGCGGTCCTGGTGGGGCTGTGCTGCCTGATGGGACCAGAGCAAACCCCAGCTTTCCGTGGGCTCTTTGTTTTACAAGGGGACTTGCAGGGAAAAGGAGAATTAGGCTTGGATGAGCTGCTGTTCTCCCCAGTACAATCCGTCTGATTCCCCCTATCGCCACGACTTGCCTGTACTGAAAACTGTCTCTTCTTCTCCTCCAGAAAAGCTTAAATGAAACATTTGGGGCTGACAAGTACTCCGAGGCCAGGAAAGAAGTGCTGACCAACATGTTCTCCAGGCCCATGCAGGTAAGACCCACACCATGCTGTCAGACACATCTGCTGTAGCTCTCTGCTGTGGCTCCATCTTCACCCTGGCCCTTTCTGCATTTCTGTAGCTCATCATTTCATAGCGGGAGAGCGAAAGGGGGCTGAGCCCAGGGCCGTGGGGCTCCCAGCAGTTTCCCCCAGTGCTTTCAGCCCCATGCAGCTGGCATTGTGGATACCCCCGGGCAGCAGAGCTTTACTGGATGGCAGGGTCAGGCTGAGCCTTTCCTCGTGCCCCGCAGTGCCCCTGTGGGGTTGCAGCATGGCACACTTGGAAGTTACACGCAGGATACTAGCAGCCTCACAAGGACCCAGCGGGCACCATGAGGAGCTGGCTTGTGTTCCTGGCAGCTCCTCACGTCATGGTATCCAAACTGGCTTCTTGTCCACAGAACGACTCAGGAGTCAGGACAAAGCAGCGCTGTGGGACTGGCCACAGATCACAGTTTGGTACCAGACGTGCTCCTAGAAGCAGGAAAGCTCTGGAAACACTTTGGTCTCCCTCCAAGCCAAGAAACCTTCTGTAAAGGCCTGTGCAGTGGAGGCTTGTAGCGCTGCTCACAGTGATGGTCATGTTTGATGCATCTGCAGCTCAGGACCCTTCCTTGGGTGCTTATCACCATCAAAAAAAGGTTTTTATGAAGCATCTGCCCTTCTGTGTTTGCAGCTGGGCATAGCGCGGCCTCTTCTGAGGGAAGTCCTACCCCACAGGGAAAGGGGCACGTTGCTGGAATGGTCTCTCTGCTGTGGCCTGCTGATCGCTGCAGGAATGAATCATCTTCCCACCATCGCTCATTTCACTGTCACTCTTCTAATTAGCTCATTTGCTCCATTTACTCATTAGCAGTTGCCTGAAGTCCTGCTGTACTTCAGTGACTTAATGCTTGCAAGCGGAATTGGGGACCGAAGGCATTCAGTGAATCACCTGCTCGTGTGTGTTCAGCTCAGGGGTGCTGCTCTGTAGGTAGCGTCCTCTGGAGCTGCGTTGTCCCACATCCCGTGTCCTGCTGTGGTTTGTCCTGGTCCCTTCTGTCACCTCTTCCTTTTCTGGTGGAAGGTGCTAGCAGGTAACGTGCATTCCTTGGGGTCCCTCCGTGGTCCTGCTGACTGGTGCAAACCTGGAGCAAGCCCAGCTGCTGGCTGGGAGCGATGAGCAAGGCGGAAGGAACTTGGCTCTGTGCTGACATGGAGGAGGAGACGAGCTTTTTGGGACCCACTGACTTGCTCAGATCTTCTCTCTGTGGTCAGAGAGGTGGCGGGTGTGCTCTGAAATGCCTCCCGGTGCCCATTGCATTCACAGGGCTACGTCTGGACAAGTTGAAGCAGTATGTGAAGCTGTATGAAGGCTCAGTAAATGAATCTTCTGGGGAGTAGATAACAGTTTGGGGAAGAAGAAATAAGAGAGAGAGCTTTTAGAGGACATATTCCACAAGACACGAGATTTTGGCAGGAACTAGGCTCACAACCTCCTCAGACGATGAAGGTGCCCTTGCGTTCAGGTGTGCTGCGCAGTCCCCTCTCTCCTGGCAGACCTGCTGTCTGGCACGCTCGTGTAATAGCCAAAACCCAGTCTGCAGCTGAGCCCTTTGGCCCTGCAGGACAGCCTCTGGGTGGTGGGCGCTGTTCCTGCCCGCCCGCATCCCCAGCAAGGTGGCAGTGACGTGCGGCGGGATGCTCTTCTTGCTGGGAGCTGTGCGTGAGCCAGAAGGAGCAGAAATCTGTCTTGATCCTGGGATGAGCACATGCACGTGGCCGTTAGCTGAGCCCTTGTTTGGTTTGTAAATGGAGTGTCAGGCTTGCCCAAAGCCATCAGCCAGCTTAACAGACGCTCCCCTCCCATCTTCAGGGCCACTTCCCAATCTGATCCAGGATGTGTGCGCCGCGGGGTGTCCGTAGGATCTCCGCTCTGTAGAGGACCTTGGGGCTGCCAGGTGACAGACACGCTGTTGTCCTCTGCGGTCCCTGTTCCCTGACCACACTCACTGTGCCTGGACTGGTGGGCAAGTGGTCACAGTTCCCCGAAACCCCGAGCAATTTAGATCCCCACTACTGTTCCTACTGCTAAGTGCAGAGGATGGGCAGTGCAAAGCCGTGTCAGCGCCCCTCGGAAGGGGCAGGCAGCCACCAAGCGGCGCTTTCCCTGGGAGAATGACTTTTTGCTGTCTGCCCCTGGTATTGGAGCAGATGGGAAGGAAAACCAGCCCCATCCTGCCCGTCTCCATGGCCTCTAGGGGAGGAGAGCAGAGATCTGCGTGCTGGCAGCTGCACAGCGTGGAGATGCTGAGGCCGTGCCGGTGTCGAGAGCTGAGCCACCGCCGTGACAGATGGCGTGGAGAGGCCCAGGGCGCCGAGGGGTGACCCATGTCCCTGCACACATCTCAGCCCCCGGCGATGAAGCTGCTGTTTCAGGGACAAGGCTGCAGTCCCGTCAGCCGTAACAGGCAGCCCACGGGTCGGACCCGTGCTCACACCACCCTGCATCTTCCGTCTGTGCTGCGTGCCGGTGGTCGAGGCATCGGCCTCGTGGAGGAGGAGATGGGCAGCAACTGGCAACGCGTGTGGCTGCGGGAGCGCCTGGATTGCCACGCCAGGAGGCTCGTAACAGATGAAAGAGCAGCGACATATAATTTTTCAGGGGCTCAGTCACTCGGGGATTCAATCTGTCCGTAAGAGCAAAGCCGCCCCGGGTTGGCTGGGGCTGATTTATTTCACGGTTCTCCCGGGACCGCAGCAATCAGACCCCCGGCTTGGAGACCACTTGCGAGTCAAATCTGTTAATGGGAAAACATCTGCTTTGTGCCGGGCTGCTGTCACCGGGTAGCTCTATCGTGGTGCTGAGGACAGGTATCAGCCGAGTGGCAGACCGGGCCCCCTGCGATGCGTAACCTTGCCGCAGCTCAGAGTGTTTTTGCTGCGGTACCCAAGCTGTTCGTAGCCTGGGTAAGGGTCGTGAGCTGTCAACAGGGTGTCAGAAATAGGCCTGGCCCCAGCAGCAGCGGGGTTTGGCCAGCACATCTCTCGGGAAGAAGCAAGCTGCATCTTTTCCAGCTTGAAATGAGACAGAGGGAGCCTTGCTCTGCTTGGCGTAGGGCAGAGATGGGCACTTCCCAGTGGTTTCTCATAGCAAAAATTTTGATACGTGCTATCAGACGGGTGCATTCTGCCTTGTGGCCATCCCTCCCTGCCTGCCTGCCGTTGTGGGGAGCTTCCTCCCCTTTCCCCAGGAGCCTGGCAGCAGTGGCTGTGACCCCCCCGTAACGCCGCGCTGTCAGTCAGCACAAGGGCTCTTGTCTTCCCCCGCAGCAGCCCCCGGAGCCCAGCGTGCATCCCTGCCCGACCGCGCAGAGCCTCGTTCGGAGGGAGCCGAGCTAATTGAGTGGAGACCATACTTGGTGAAGTCCATCAGAAACAATTTAATTCGGGGTTGTGGAAATTGGCAGCCATCTCAGCTCCTATCCCAGCTCTTGGGTCTCACAATAAGGCCGGGACCCATGCTGCTTTTTTTAACCTGCTTTATTTTCTTGCCCGGATCAGTGCGGAGCTGCTCAGCAGGAGCTGGCTGCGCCGCTGGGCTGGAGAACCGAGGATGCAGCTGCCCAAACCGTGGATCCCAGGACGGCTCTGTAACCGGAGCTGGCTACTCCTGTTTTTTTAAAAATCGCTTGCTCTGATTTTTAAACGGCTTCGTTCGATCGCCACTGTGCCGTGACCCCTCCGCAACCCCCCTGACCCACGCAGCCTCCCCTCCCCGCCTGGGCTCGGCCCCGTTGTTTTCCCAGCCCCGAGGGCTGGTGTTCCACAGATGTGAAAATAAAAGCTGCGACGTGTGTGATAACAGGGGCGCTGCGGCCAGGAGAGCTTCCCACTGAAGGCACAGGGCCGGCTGTTGGTTTAGCGGGGCAGCCTGGCCGCTCGGCTTCCCAGCTGTCATCGTGGGATGAAGCAGCAGGGATCACCACGGGGCTGTCTCCTCCTCCTCCTCGGGCAGCAGAGCTGCTCATCCCAGCCCCTGGGGCTCTCCGAGCAGAGGTGATGGGTGTGCAGAGCCTGCGGCCAGACCCAGAACCTGAGTCAAAGCAGGAGGCTGCTTAAACCCACGCGTGGCTTGAAGGTCAATGCGATCCTTGGGGCGAGCCAAGGTGAAACCCCGCAGGGTGCCTGGTGCTGCACAAGGAGCGCAGGGAACGTGGCTTCGCCGGCAGCCACTGCTTGCTGGGGCTTCACCCCCAGCCTCACTCAGGGTCCATCCACCGCCCTCACTCACCCCCTTCCTTTGCTTCTCGCCCCTTCCAGATGGCTCTGTACTTCTGCACCGGCGTCCTGAAGGACGAGACCCTCTTCCGCCACTACGCCCTGAACGTGCCCTTCTACACCCACTTCACCTCGCCCATCCGCCGCTACGCCGATGTCATCGTGCACCGTCTGCTCTCCGCCTCGCTCGGTGGGTGTCGTTGTGCCCTGGGTGCTGCGAGGGGAGGAGGGGGCTGCCCCGCACAGGCAGGGCTCCTGGTCCCTGCCTCACCTGCCACGGGTGCAGGGGCTTGGGGTCTGCGTCCCACCAGGCAGCTCCCTGGCACAGGGGTGTCCTCGGTGAGCAGGGACACGAGAGATGGGTGTTTGGGTCCAGGCTGCTGTGGGGAGTCTCTGGAGCAGGGAATATGGGCCTGACGTTGTCTCTTGTCTCCTTCTCAGGTGCCAGCGCCCCCATCAAGCTGGAGAAAGATGCCCTCCAGAGGCAAGCAGACCACTGCAACGACCGCAAGATGGCTTCCAAGAGGGTGCAGGAGCTCAGCGCTGACCTCTTCTTTGCCATCTTCGTCAGGGTAGGAGCTGGGAACGTTTTCCCTGAGATGTTTGTTGAATTATCCCCATGAAGGTTCAGCCTAGACCACCGGGGCAGAGGGCTGCCTGGCTCCCCGGCTGGCCAGGGGGAAGGCCAGCAGAGAGGGGACACGCGGAGTGCACATCGCTCAGCTCCCCCAGACAAAACACAGTGAGATGGGGCTGGAGACAGTCGGGTGGGGACGTGGCGTAGTGACCGCACTGTGTCCCGGCAGGAGTGCGGTCCTCTGGAGTCTGAGGCCATGGTGATGGGCGTACTGAACGAGGCCTTCGACGTCCTGGTGCTGAAGTTCGGAGTCCAGAAGCGCATCTACTGCAACGTAAGCGCCTCGCTGCCTCACCGGAGGCGGCTGCGGGTGATCTAGTCTTGTTAAAAGGGGATAAAGGCAGATTTGTGAGGACAGGGATCAACGTGGGGCTGAAGGGAGGAAAGGGAGAGAGGCTGATTTTCATTTCCTTTAATCACGCGGTATATCTGGGGCCGTGACAGCACTGCTGTAGGCCAGCACCTGCGGTTAGTGGCAGCAGCTTCTCTTAATAACCTGGTTATATGGCTGGCAATGACATCTTTAAACAGGACATATAGCATGATCTATGGGCTGTTTGTGTATCGCAGCAGCTCCTGATTTACGTGCTGAGCTCAGACTCATGGGCTGCTGCATCCCGGCTGTAACAGAGCTGCAGAGGACTTTGTGCAGCGAGCAGAGCAAAAGCAGCGTCACTCCCATCGCAGCACAGTCAAGGGGGAAGTGGGGCTGAGGGTGCTGGGGGCCACAGGCTGCTCTCAACGTGCTCCCTGCCCGCAGGCACTGCCTTTGCTGGGCTTCCACTTCCAGAAGGTGGGGAGGAAGCCGGAGCTGACGCTCATGTGGGAGCCGGAGAAGCCGGAGCAAGAATCTGTGTCCCAGGTAAGACCCCACAGCACAGGACAGACTCATAAGACCATGGGGCAGGCGTGGAAGCTGTGTGCAACTCATGGATCCCATGATCTTCACGAGGATGGGCCTGGGAGGCACGACTGACCCGTAGGCAGTCAGGTCCTGCTGTCCCTATGTGTCCCCATACCAGTGAGCCCAACCTCAGCCTCCATCTCCTCTCCCAGCTGGGCTTGCACCCAGCCCCCTCCACCCCATCTCTGCCCCCACGTTTGACCCCACCGCTGCCTTCAGACTCTGCCCTATCAGCTGTGTGTGTTGCCTCCCAGTCCAGTTTCCTCCATTAATTTAATTACCGTGCTGTTTACTTCCTTCTTCCAGATCATCAATTAAGATGTTAAGTAAGATCAGACCTGAGGCAGCTCTTGTCTAGACCCTGCCCCCTTTCTGGCACAGCCCTGCCATCGGGTTTCCGCCCGTGTGATAGGGCTGAGACCCAATTAGGAGCAATTTTTTTTTTTTAAGTCAGACTTCCTGAGATGCAGTGTCAAATGCTTTAACAGCATCTAGAAATCTCTCTCTTGTGTCCCTGTCATCCATTAACTTAGTGACTCAATCAAAGAAAGCAATCGCATTTGTCTGGCTTGATTAAGTGGTGCCTCTCTGCCAACTTTTGTCTGGCATGGCTGTAAAATCACAGCTGTGTTGATTGCCTTGATCTTTGCCTGGGCGGGGATGGGAGGACTGAATTCAACCCTGTCCTGCACTGGGGGCTCTGGGCTGGCTGCAGAGGGCTCCCCATGCAGGGCCAGGCTGACCCCTCCAGCTGACACGACGCGTGTCCTGGAAAATCCCTCCCAGGGGAGATGTTGCCAGCTCAGGAGCGGGTATCACTTACACCCTAGCAGGGACCCACCAGAAAAATGATGCCCCTGCATGAGCAGGGCCCATTTTGGTAAGCAAACACTTAGCAATAGGGGAAACTCCTCCACGGATCCTCCACGCCTCCTGAGAAAACACCAGAGCCCTCCCTGGGGAGCATGCTCTGAGCTCTCCTCTGATCCCCGAGGCAATAAAGCGGCAGCCCTGCGATGAGCCGGACTGTCCAGGAGCCGTGCTGAAGGGCAGGAGCCACCACCCTGGAACCGTGGCACCGAGCACCTCCTGCTCCAGCCTGGCTGCAGCCCTGGACACCAGCTTCCCAGTTTGGCTCACCCCAGCCAGGAGTGGGAAAGCCACTTGCAGGAAACCGGGCAGGAGCCTGGGCTGGCTGCCCCACTGCCGAGGGGAGACGCGAGTCCCTGCCCCACACCACCCGCACTTCAGGAGATCACCAGGGCTTGAGTACGAGGCAGAGCTAAGACTGCGATGTTTGCTGTGAAATCACGCCGTTCCTTGGCAGCTCAGTGCAACGAGGCAGGATTGCCAAGGGAGAGCCCTGATAATCCCCAGGTGACCCCCCAGACACGGGGATCTGCCCCCGTGCCCTCCTCCAGCCGGGATGAGCAGGGGCTGCTGCAGGAAGGATTTCCCCGGGCTTTGCTCCTCGCTGATGCATTTAAGCCTCGGTGAGGTTCTCCTGCTTGGAATGACGAATCGGGAGCAGCAGGCGCAGGATGAGCGGGGAGGACAAGGTTACCCCGCGTGGCTCCGTGCCTGCTCCTCCTCCCCAAAAGCCGTGAGCGACGGCCCCGCTGCACCCTGGGGACGTGGCGGGCAGCAAGCGGGGGCTGAGCCCGCACACTCCAGGGCATGACCCCGCGGTGGTCACACGCGTCCCCTGCCCGCTGTCCCGTTATCCCCGCGCGGGGAGCAGAGCTGATCGATGATTTACGTTTCCAATCTGCACAATTGCATGAAGAGATTGATTTGGGAGGGGGGCAGGGAGGCAGCGGCAGGCAGCGGCGCATTCCTGAGCAGGAGGAATTGATTTTCTCCAGTCTTCATTCCCTCGCATCCCTCTCAACCAAATAAGCCCCCTTCCCGGGCCTTCTCTCGCTGCGCAGGCGGTCATTCCCTCGTTATGGGATGATGAGAAAACGCGTGGTGTCCTTTGGGAACACCGCAGCTTGCCTTGGCACTCGGCCAGGCCACTGCGTTTGGCGATGCCGCGCGCTCTGCAGCGAGGCGCAGGCGGGCGTTAGGGAGATGGGGACCTGAAGGCAAGGACAAGTCGGGGCCTGACCAGGCTGGGCTAGGTGCAGATGTATTTTTGGGAGGCTCATTTCAGTTGGTTCGGGTTCTGCACCGCTCAGCTGTGGTGCTCTCGGAGCTGCTGCGTGCGGCCCCGTGCTCAAAGCGGGTGCCGCAGCACAGGCACAAAAGTCAGCGCGACTCAAACCAAACCCTGGTCTGATGCCAACCCGCTGAGAAACCCTCTCCTCTCTCTCTCTCTCTGCCCTTGCTGAAGGTGATCACCATTTTCACGCTGGTGGAGGTCGTGCTGAAGTCAGACGGCGTCCCCCTCAAGTACAGCGCCCTGCTCAAGAGACCCGGCTTGGAGAAGTGAGCGCGCCCGGCCTCGCTGCTCCTGCTGCAGCCTTCATCCCCAACACCGCTCCGGCACCCGCGGGGGACACAGGGGACCCACGAAGAGTCTGGGGATTTGATTTTTAAAACCATCCAATTTTATTTCTGGTTTGGATTTTAACCCAACCTGGCGGGCTGGGAGCAGGGTCCAGGGCTTTCCCCAGACTGAGTATTTCTACTCAAAAGATATTTTTAGCTTTGTGCTTTTTTTTTTTTTTTTTAAAGGCAGTGGGTGCCCACCCTTTACCACTGCGGGTGCCTGGGGTGAGGGACCAGCGTCCCCAGGAGTGGAAGGGCTGCTTTAGACTGGGTGCTCGTCCCCGGGTGGGCTGATGGGGAGGGAGCCGAGGGGCTGCGCAGGAGGGTTCCTGCCTGGGCTGTGTATCGGGAAATAAAGCCAGGTCAGCAGCCGTGCTGGGACTGTGTGCAGGTTTTATTTTGCCTCGTTTTCCAGCCAGGAATCTTGCCATAACTCATCTCCCGGGGATTCCTGTGCCTCTGTCACATCCCAGAGCCTTGCGAAACCCAAGCCCTGGTGTTTGCTCAGCTGGAGGTGGGGATCAGGGAGACGGCGTGTGCTCCCGGCCCGCGCTGCGGCGGCTAATCCCTCAGTCTGAGCCCTCGCTGGCAGTCACTGGGCGTCTGCTCCAGCCTCCTGCACCCTGGCCTCCAGCCTAATCCCACACGGAGACCCTTCGGCTGGAGCCGGGGCCGTCCCGTGCTCTGCGCCTGCCCGAGGCCGCGCTTCGCCTGCTGCCGGCACAGCGCGTTGTGGCACTCGCAGGTGGATCGTCCCGGGACACCGAGGAGCACACGGCGCGTCCCAGCTTCTCCCAAGTGGGAGAGAAGCGCCCAGCCCTCGCAGCCCAGCACCGATGTCTCTTGGTCTCTGTGTCCCCAACCTGCTCAGTCCCACGCCAGCCCCCGGAGCTGATGCTCCCTGTGGCCATGGGTTGGCACCGGGCTGCAGGACGTGTGTGCAGGACGTGCACACGTGTGTGTTAGGAAGGATGCAGCTTCAGCTGCCCTCCTCCCCAGCTGGGGACGTTCCGGGCACTCGAGGCAGCCCAGGGAGCTACGGCTGCATCTGGTGAAGACGTCTTCGTGGGGCGCTTCATCCATGTGCCACACTGTCCCCGTGGTGCTCGCTGCTCCGTCAGCCTCCGCTTCATCACCCCGTGGGCCAGGCAGCCGTGAGCAGCGACCGACGGAGGGATCGATTTCTGGGAGAGGGAGCGGCTGCATCGTGCCAGGCAGGGAAGGAGCACAGGCACCGCACTTTGCTCTGCATCATCAGTGGTGACAGATGTGGCCCTGGCACAAACACAACCGCCTCTTGCCACGGCAGGGACCTGGCTGAGCACAGGTTACCCGGGTCAGGATGGGTGATTGGGCCCTGGGGTGGATCAGGGCCGGGTACAGCATGTACCGTGAGAGCTGGCGAGCTGTCACGGTGCCTTGTGGTACCAGGGGCTGGGCTACTGGAATCCCGAGTGCGTCCATGTGCCAAGGCCCTGGCATCCTTGTGTCACCTCTCCCAAAATGCTGACAAGGGTCGGGGTCACATCAGGTGGTTCCTCTGTGGGTTTTCTGCTCTCTTGCCCCACCGAGCTGTGCCCCTGCTCTGCAGCAGGCACCACGGGATGGTGTCCCCCGGGAGAGGGGACCTGAGGACACTGACACCAACAGCAAGGTGTCCTCCCCTACCTTTCAGCCCAGCGTCCCCTCCTTGCGTTGTCTCTCTGGGAAACGAGACCAATCCAGCCCAGCGTGTCTGCAAAAACAGCCCTTTGCCCTGCCTGTCCCCAGGGTCCCCTCCTCCCTGCTCCTTGCTGGAGAGCCCCAGGTACCCGCACAGCCTCAGGGAGCTCCCCGGGGGCAGGCTGGAGGTCCTGCCTCGCCGGGGGGGGGTCGGGTGCCCCCAGGGAAGGCTGGGGACCCTGGGAGGGCAGGGCTGGGAGATGTCCCTGAATGTTATCAGCCCATCGTCTCACCCGCAGCAGGGGCTCAGCCCTCTGGCGGGACAGGGCAGGGCCATAAAGAGCTGTCACCCCCCCGCCCTGGACACAGGTGGCCTTCGGGGAGGGACCCAGGGTGGGCAGCATGGGACGGCCGCTGTCCCCTGGGACCTGCCTCCTCCTCCTCCTCACCCCGCTCACCGCTGCAGTCTCAGGTGAGAGCTTGAAGGGGGCCGTGAGGGATGGGGACGGGAACACGGGGGCGTCTCTGGGGCCCCGCACGCCCCCGGCTCTGCTCTTGCCTCCAGACGCCGAGAAGACCCCGGGCTACTGGAACGAAGGGGCCAGGAGGAGGCTGGAGGCGGCCCTGGCTTTGCAGCCAGCTGCACAGCGAGCCAAAAACATCATCCTCTTCGTGGGTGACGGTGAGTGCCCGGGGCTGGGGACCCGCAGGACGTGTGCCCTCCCTTGAGCGCAGCAGTTTCCCATCTGTCACCTCCTTCCCCTCAGCTGTCCCAGGGCCTGGCTGCCCAGGGCCACCACGGCCTCTCCCAGAGGCCAGCAGCTCAGAGCTGCGGGGGCAGTGACACCAAGCTGTCCTCAAGCTGCTTGCGAGAGGACGGGGCTGGTTCCCCTGATCAGGTGGCTGTGGCCAACCCTGGGCATTCTGTGGGGAGGAGGGGACTGTCCCCAGCCCCATCCCTTTGTCACCCACACCCGCAGGCATGGGGCTGCCCACAGTGTCGGCAGCTCGGATCTACAAAGGGCAGCTGGCCGGCGGCTCGGGCGAGGAGAGCATCTTGGCCATGGAGACCTTTCCCCACGTGGCCCTGGCCAAGGTGAGAGGGACAGCACTGGGGGGCAGCTGTGCTGCCCTGGGCCCCACTCACCCCTGCTTGCCCACAGACCTACACCATCGACCGGCAAGTGCCCGACAGCGCTGGCACGGGCACTGCCTACCTCTGCGGGGTGAAGACCAACGCTAAGACGCTGGGGCTGAGCGGGGCGGCCACCTACGGCAAATGCCGCACGGCCTTCGGCAACGAGGTGGACTCCGTCCTGCACCGGGCCAGGCTGGCAGGTACAAGGGGATGGGACAACCCCATCACAGAGCCCAGCATGGCACGGATAGGCACCCCATTAAACCCTATCCTGCACTGCAGGCAAGTCCGTAGGCATCGTGACGACCACGCGGGTGCAGCACGCGTCCCCCGGGGCAGCCTATGCGCACTCGGTCAGCCGGAGCTGGTACGGCGACGCCGACATGTCCAAGGAGGCGTTGCGGGAGGGCTGCAAGGACATCGCCTACCAGCTGGTGCACAACACGGACATCAACGTGAGTGACAGCAGGAGGGGGCTGCACCCCTCGGCGCTCTGCCCCCGGGGCCGTTGGCAGCTCCCCGCTCCCCGCAGGTGATCCTGGGCGGCGGGCGGGCGTACATGACGCCCCGACAGACCCCAGACCCCGAGTACCCGGAGGATCCGGCTCAGAACGGCACCAGGAGGGACGGGCATGATTTGGTGGCCGAGTGGCTCAGCACCAAGCAGGTACTTCGGAGGGGACGTGGCGCCATGGCCATCGGCCGGGCATGGAGCACATGCCATCACCACAGGCTCTCTTCTTGCTGGTAGGGCGCCCGCTACGTGTGGGACAAGAAGGGCCTGGATGCAGTCGATGAGGACTCCGTGAGCCACCTCATGGGTAAGAGCATCGCTGCCTTCGCCGCCGGCAATGTCACCCTGGTGTGGGCAACAAGCAGCCCTGCTCCCCTCCAGGCCTCTTCGAGCCCAAGGACATGAAGTTCGAGCTGAACCGCAACGCCTCCACGGACCCCTCCATCGTGGAGATGACGGACAAAGCCATTCGCATCCTGCGCAGGAACCCCAACGGCTTCTTCCTCTTCGTGGAAGATGAGTGCGGGCACCCTGGGTGGGGGCAGGAGGGGGTCCCGGCAGCGGGTGGGTGCCCCAGGGGGCTGGGACGGGGGTGGTGAGGCGGTGACGGCCCCGTTCTCCGTGCAGGTGGCAGGATCGACCACGGCCACCACAGCGGCCGGGCCAAGCAGGCGCTGATGGAGGCCGTCATGCTGGACCGGGCGGTGGCGCGGGCCGGGGAGCTGACGGCTCCCTCCGACACCCTGACCGTGGTGACGGCCGATCACTCCCACGTCTTCAGCTTCGGGGGCAACACCCTGCGCGGCTCCTCCATCTTCGGTGGGACCCGGGGACAAGCACCGGGCATCCCTGCTCCCACCCCCTGCTGTGCCCCCACCGGAGGCTGAGCCCGGGGGTGACGGTGCCCTTCCCTGCTCCCCGTGCCAGGGCTGGCCCCCAAGAAGGCCAAGGACAAGCGAGCCTACACCAGCATCCTCTACGGCAATGGGCCAGGATACAGCGTCCGTGACGGGGGCCGCCCAGCCGCCAGCCTCCCCGCTGTGGGTAGGAGCCTGCTGTGGAATAAAGGACGGGGTGGGGGACAACGTCCTATGGGCACCGGTGCCACCGCGTGTCTTGGGTGTCACTGGGGCGATGGCAGCTGCCCCCAGACCCATTTCTCCTGTTCCCCCACAACAGAGGACAAGGACTACAGGCAGCAGGCGGCCGTGCCTCTCGACTTGGAGACCCACAGCGGGGAGGACGTGGTGGTGCTGGCCCAGGGCCCCATGGCCCACCTCTTCCACGGGGTGCAGGAGCAGCACTACATTGCCCACGCCATGGCCTACGCCGCCTGCCTCGAGCCCTACGCCACCGAGCCCCGGTGCAGGGCACCCCGCAGGGCCTCCCGCGGCACCCAGCGCTCCCCCCAGCCCCTGCTCGCCCTCCTGGCCCTCTGCGTGGCTGCCTACATGGTGGGGGGCTGAGAGACCCCCATCGAGCCCTGCTTCAACTGTCCGGTCCCCAGGCTGCCCGGTCCCTGCTGTGGCTGGGCTCGAGGGATGCAATAAAATGCGGGATGTTTGTCTTCATTTGCCTTGTGAGGGTTTGCAGCTGTGGCTGCCTCCTAAAGAGCTGCCCCGTGCCTCAGTTTTCCCGGGTTGTGGCCCCTTATTCCCCCTGGGACTGGCACTGGGGTGAAGGAGAAGAAGCGATGGCGAGGGGCTGCCATGTGCCCCTAGGGATGAAATGGGGCGTTTGCACAGCTTTGAGCTAGCTGCTGGGGCATGAGGGCTGGTCCTGTCCCAGCAAGGGCTGCCTGGGGCGCTTCAGCCCCCATCCATGCATTTGTTGCTCTGGGAAGTGCTGGTGAGGAGCAGAGCCGCCGGGAGCACCGTGAGTCCCTCTGGTTGCACTCGGTGGTGTCCCTCCGCCCCAGCAATAAGGTGGGGTGACGATGAGATGCCAGTGGCCCATCCCCGTGGCCTTTGTGCTAGCCATCTGGCAGGCCGCCAGGCTATCTGAGAAATGCCGAACCCCACAAAGATTGATCCTGGTCCAAAGTTCCCCCCCCGAGGTCTACAAGAAAGGCAGGCTCTGCCAGCGGGGGTTGCAGGTGCCCGGATCCCACCATGCGGCTCCTGGCACCCCTCGCCCTCTGCCTGGGCCTCTGGACGGGGCTCGGCACTGCTGTCATCCCAGGTAGGGACGGGGACAGGGACGGGGACAGGGACAGGCGGCTGGCTGGCTGCAGCGGGTGTCCCAGGATATGTGGTGCCAACCTGGCTGCCCCGGGGCTGGCCAAACTGCAGGGCTTGTGGAGGGGAGCTGGGAGGGCTAGCAGGGGTTGTCTCTGCTTTTTGGGGGACCTTGAGCTGGTTTTCCCCTGTGGGGTTAGGGTCCTGCTGGGCTTTGGGACACGGAGGGGCTGTGTGAGGTGCCTGTAGCCCCTTTACCCCTGTGCGTTTGTCCCCATCCCACTTGGCAGCCGGTTCTTCCCACTGCATCCCTTTTTGTTGCCCCCCCCCCGCTGCCTTCCTGGGTGGGTGCAGTCTGCATGGGCTCCCTCCACCTTTACCCGAGCCCTAACCCATGGGGTTCATGCACCTTCTCCTCCGTGGGGGTCTTCCCACGAGTGGGAGCCCAACGGGGACCCCAGCACGGGGACGCAGAGGACCGGGTGCCCTGGCACTGACGGGTGCTGCCCCCTCCCAGCCGAGGAGGAGAACCCGTCCTTCTGGAACAAGCAGGCAGCCGCGGCCATCGAGGCCAGCTTCAAGGTCCAGCCTAGGACAAGCGAAGCCAAAAACCTCATCATCTTCCTCGGGGATGGTGAGTCCCACTGGCACTGCCGACGGGCAGGCTGCCACCACAGCCGGCACACCGCGGAGCACGGAATTGGGGGGGGGTGCCTGGTCTGGAGGCTGACCAGAACCCTCGCTGCTCACCCAGGTTTCGGGATCCCCAGCATCACAGCCACCCGGATCCTAAATGGGCAGTTGCAGGGGAATCTGGGTCCTGAGACCCCCCTTTACCTGGATTCTTTCCCCTACACGGCTCTCTCCAAGGTAAGTCCCCTGGGCGTGGGGCATGGGGCCACAGTGATGACAATGGGGCTGCTGGCGCAGCAGCACCCAGGGGTGCAGCAGCACGGCACGGAGTGCCAGCAAGCTCTGCGTGTCCTTTGCAGACATACAGCGTGGACCGGCAGGTCCCCGACAGCGCAGCCACGGCCACAGCCTACCTGTGCGGGGTGAAGACCAACTACAAGACGGTGGGGGTGAGCGCCGCTGCCCGCTACTCGCAGTGCAACACCACGAATGGCAATGAGGTGATCTCGGTGCTGGAGCGAGCCCGCAAAGCTGGTATCATGGGGCACGGGGCAGTGGGGAGAAGGGATGTCGCACCGGGAGCTTCCCGATGGCGTGGGGCTCCATGGTGGGGTCTGGTGGGACAGGGAAGTCGGTGGGCATCGTGACGACCACGCGGGTGCAGCACGCGTCGCCCTCGGGGACCTACGTGCATGTGGTGGACCGCAACTGGTACGCGGATGCCAGCATGCCCCAGGATGCCATCGATCAGGGCTGCAAGGACATCGCCTGGCAGCTGGTGCACAACGTGGACATCAATGTGAGTGCCCACCCATGGGGGGAAGCAGGGGAAGATCCCCCCGGACATCGCCATGAACACAGTGCCTATCTCGTCCCCTCCAAGGTGATCCTGGGTGGCGGTCGGAAATACATGACCCCTGAGGGGACGCCAGACCCCGAGTATCCCAACGAGGAAACTGAGAAAGGGATGCGCAAAGATAAGCTGAACCTCATCGACATGTGGCTGCAAGAACGGCAGGTGGGTGACATGGAGGGGGACAGGCCCCTTCACACCACCCCCCATGCATGGGGCCGGACATCACTGATCCCTCCGGGATTCACCTGCAGGGTGCCCGCTACGTCTGGAACAGGACGGAGCTGCTGAGCGCCGTTGCGGACACCAAAGTGAATTATTTGATGGGTAACAAATGTCCCCTGAGCCAGGACGTGGCACCAATTGGGACACTTTAAGGTGCCGAGGCTGTTCCAACCGTGCCCCCTCCACCAGGTCTCTTCGAGCCCATGGACATGAAGTATGAGCCGTTGCGCAACAAAACCCTGGACCCATCACTCACGGAGATGACGGAGGCGGCGATCACCGTCCTGAGCAGGAACCCCAAGGGCTTCTACCTCTTCGTGGAAGGTCAGTTGGGGCTGGGGTCCCCTGCGGGGGACCACCTTGCAGGATGCTGTGGGGCTGTGGTGGTTTCTGATCCCCCACGAGCACCCGTCTGCAGGCGGCAGGATCGACCACGGGCACCACGAAGGCATGGCCAAGAGGGCGCTGATGGAAGCGGTGGAGTTTGACAATGCCATCCGCCGGGCGGGCGATGTGACGGACGAGGCGGACACCCTCACCGTGGTCACCGCCGACCACTCACACGTCTTCTCCTTCGGTGGCTACCTCCTGCGTGGCACCTCCATCTTCGGTAGGGCACCGAGAGCAGGGACAGCCCCGTGCCAGGTTCTGCCTGCTCCGGGGCGGTGATGTGAGGGTTTCAGGGCTGAAAACCTGCCCCCTGTTTTCCTCTCCCCAGGCCTGGCTCCCCTAAAAGCCAACGACTCGAAGAGCTACACATCCATCCTATACGGGAACGGGCCGGGCTACGTGGGCGCCGACCGTCCCGATGTGAATGAGACCATTGTGGGTGAGTGTTCAGGGCCGTGGTGGGGTGGGGATGGGGCCCACCACCCCGCTCACCCCTTTCTCAATCCCCCAGAGAGTTACGACTACATGCAGCAGGCCGCTGTGCCCCTCCACTCGGAGTCCCACGGGGGCGAGGACGTGGCCATCCTGGCCAAGGGCCCCATGGCCCACCTCTTCCGCGGGGTGCAGGAGCAGACCTACATCGCCCACGTCATGGCCTACGCCGCCTGCCTCGAGCCCTACACCGACTGCCGCCAGCGCAACGCCGCGCCCCCAGCCCACGCCACCCCCCTGGCCATGCTCCTTCCCGCCCTGTTCCTGCCCCTCTTCTACTGACCCCATGGCCCTGCGGTGCCTGCGGGCTCTGCCGGACCCACAGCCTCCCATCCCCGTGCCCCGGTGGATGGCGGTGGCTCTTTGGAGCATTCCCCGTTGGGATGCGGTGGCCACAGGACACCAAATCCCCATGCTTGATGTTGAATAAAGGCAGGTGCTTTTAGGAGATGCGGCAGCAAGCGTGAGGGTGTCTGTGCCATGCGGGTGCTGCGAGGATGGGGAGGATGCTCCTGCCCCGTGCGCCTCCCCACCATGGTTGGAGTTGGACTCAACAATCCATGTAGGTCCCTTCCAGCTCAGGATATTCTATAATTCTATGATCCTATGGTGCCGTGGTCAGTGCCTGCTGCCACCTCTCCCCACACCGTCCCCATCCACAGCCCGTGCACCCCTGGCATATCCAGTGCTTTATTGACCAGAAACAGCAGCGAAAAATACAGCGCGTGTCCGTGTCCCCACGCGCCCGGCCAGGCTGGCATCGCCCCGGCCCCCGGCCCACCCCGGTGGCGGGGCTGATGGGGACGGGACGGGGCTGGCACAGAGACGAGCACCGGGCGGGGGGCTTTTGGCACGGGGCAGCCCCACAGCACCCCTGGGTCACCCTCCCTGCCCTGAGCAGCTGGGTGTGGGGAAGGGTTTGGGGAGGTGGACAAGGGAGTCCCATGGGTAGGTGCTCATACCCCCACCCCAGGTGTCTCCTCTGCCTTGGCACCCCCTACAGCAGGCGCCTATTTTGGGGATCCTGGATCCTGTGCCTGGAGGGGGGGCAGGCAGTGGGTGGCACCAGGGCAGGGATGGGGACCGGGAGGGTGCCAGCCCGCGGGGACAGCAACCTCACCACACCGAGCACTTGTGCGCCGGGTTCATGGGCGAGTTCTTGGGGCAGTGGAAAACGCGGCCGAACTCCTCGAACTGCGAGACGCTGCCCAGGACCCTGCCGGGGCCAGAGGGGGATGTAGCTCAGAGCTGGGCACCCCCACCATGGGGATACCCACCGAGAACCCTGCCCCTCACCCCAGCACCCCCAGCCCTGCCCCAGCTGGGAGCCACAAGGAGGGCCGGTGCCCGCCGTGCCCCCATTTTGGGGCCGGTACCTGTAGTGCTCCGGGGCGTGCTTGTCCGTTAGCACCTGCAGGTAGATGGACTGGGATCGCCGCTTGATGCACCAGTTCTGGGGGGAGGAAGGTCCCGCGGGTGAGACCGAGGGGGGACCCTGGATCCTGGCACCCACTGGGACCCCCAGGGCCTTTGGCACCCAGCGGGGTGGCCCTTCTGGCTGCTGGGGGTGAGGGCAGGGGTGTCCTGGTTGTGTTTGTTGTTGTAGGGTCTCCCAGAAGCCTACGTATGAGGTATGGATGAGCTGGGCAAGCACGGGGGCATGTTTGCTATTGAACAGGCATGCTTGTTATTGTAGGGTCTCCTGAGGCTGTGGGCTGCCGGATTGTGGGGTCCCCCCAAGCTCACATCCATTTGTTATCGGGGGGGTCTTCAGAGGATATGGGGGGCATGTGGCTGTCACTGTAGGGTTCCCAAGAGTGCAGAGACTGCGTGGGGTGGTCCTGTGGAGCTGAGCCCTGCACCGGGGGCACCCACGGAGCCCAGGACCCAGGCTGGGACCCGCTGGTGGCCGTGGGCACCGGCTCACCTGGGCGAAGGCGATGAAGAAGAGCTGGTCGTGGGTGTACTTCAGGTGGTGCAGGGGGTGCTCGGGGCCGTGCTCCCGCACCCACTTCTGGTAGGCCTGCAGGACGAGGGGTGCCCTCAGCATGGCTGAGCCCCGTGCCCCCCAGCAGGCAGGGCCACCCTTGGTATCGGTGGCATCTGCAGCAGCCCCGTGGCCCTGGGGGGCTGTGACACCCCAGGGTGCGGGACACTCACGTAGTAGGCGAGCTTGAGTCCCCCCATGTCAGCGATGTTCTCCCCCAGCGTGTGTTTGCCGTTCACCTGCCCAAAGAGGAGCAGCACGGGGTTAGCAGTGATGTTCCCGTCCCCACGAGGGCACCAAGGCTGCTGTGCCTCGGTTTCTCCTATCTGGGACCCCGGGGGTGTTCCCAGCCGAGGTGTGAGGGCTCTGGGGCTCTGTCGGGGGGGGGGGGATCTCACCCGCTGGTTGTAGACGGTGAAGTTGTCGTAGAGGTTGACGATGCACTGCGCCTTCTTCAGGAACTTGCTGTAGGATGTCTCCGTCCACCAATGCACCAGGTTCCCATGCCGGTCATACTGCCCCCCTGCAGGAGTGCCACCCGTCGTGCCGAGGGACCCGAGTGTCCCCAGGACCCCCCCCCAGGATCCCCAGCAGGGTGGGGGTCACTCACCCCAGTCGTCGTAGCCATGGGTCAGCTCGTGCCCGATGATGGTGCCGATCCCGCCGTAGTTCAGGGACCTGGGGAGGGGGACAAAAAGGTGGGCGGGGGGACACGGTGCTGGCAGGAGTGGCAATCACCCCAGGACCTGTCCCCTTCCCCAAACCCAGCCCTGTCCCCCCCAGCCCCACACTCACTGTGGGAACTCGGGGTCGTAGAGGGTCGGCTGCAGGATGCCGGCGGGGAACACTGGGGACACAGGACAGCATTGCAGGGAGGGGACAACCCGGCCCCCACCCCACCCCCTCAGCACCCTCTGGCACCAGGGGACCCCTCATCGTGCCCCCTAAGTCCGTCCCCCCCCCAGGCAATGCCTCACCCATCTGGTTCTTGTTGGGCAGGTAGTAGGCATTGAGCGCCTGGGGGGGCAGCAGCCACCTGCAAGGAGAGATGGAAGTGCTGGGGACACAGAGGGACAGGGAAATGCCACCTCGTACAGCCAGGGGCACCCCAATGTCCCCGTCCCCCCCACCAGGTGAAGTAATACCCACGCGGACTTGTCCACCTCCTGCCGGATCTTCTTCACCGAGAGCCTGATGCTGAAGGCGATGCTGTTGAGGATGTTCTTGAAGTAGGTCTTCTCGTCCACCTCAAACTGGGGGGGACACGGCCACGTCAGGGGGGGACCCCAGCCCCAAAATCCATCCCCCTGAGTCTGGGGCATCCTCCCACCCCCATGAGCCGTGGGGACAGAGGTTGTGGGGTTGTGTCTGGATGTGGCCCCTCACCCTGGGGCGAGGGGTCCGCAGGGGCCACCGTGTCCCCGTCACCTCTTTGGGGACCCCAGACCATCAGGGGTAGGGACACCCCCAGCCCTTGCTGAGGATGCAATGTGGGGATGGGACAGCGTGGCTCTGCCCACGTGGCTGTGCCCATGCAAGCGGCAGCCCTGTGTCCTGGCTCCTCTCGGGGTGGTGTGTCCCCGCCGAGGTCCACCTGGAGCCCTAATGAGGTGTGGGGCTCATCACCCCCTCACCACACAGCCCCAGGCCCCCCCTTGCCTCATACTCCTTGTCGATGGCCTCTGGTTTCAGCAGGAAGTCGGGGTACCCGATCATCACCATCATGTACTGCAGCTGGGGGCAGAGCGGGCAGCGGGGTCAGGGTCGCCGTGCCCCATTCCCCCACGGGGACAAGGCCCGGGGCGCACGCAGGGAGCTGCCACCTTGGCCCTGGCCGCTCTCCGCGTCTCCTCGTCCATCCAGTCCAGCTCATCCAGGCGCTGGTCCAGGATGTATTTGATGTCCTCCACCAGCTGCTGCACCTACAGCGGGGCACCGCTGATGCTACCACGGCGTCCTGGCCACCCTCCAGCCCTCAGGGGTGCAGGGGGACGCCCTGGCAAGGGGACAGGAGGGCGCCTACCTTGGCCTTGCTGGCTGAGGAGAAGTACTCCTCGACGAAGAGGGCGCCCAGGGCCATGCCAAAGTGCTTGTTGGCCTGGCTCAGGCACACCTTGCCCGGCTCCAGCTGCTTCTCGTTGCCCTCCATCTCCTTGGAGAGCTCATGGATGGCGTCACGGAACGGGGTGGAGAGGTGCTCGCTCAGCACCACCACGATGCGCCACAGCATGTAGTTGTGGAGGATCCTGGCGACGTGGGGCAGGATCAGGCCCCTCCTGGGCACCTCCCGGCTCATGCCAGGCTTCGGGTGACCGTGACCCGTGGGGCCCAGGGATGGATGGGGTGGTGGCACCGTGCACGTCCCCACAGCAGGCACGGTGTTGGGTCTGGTGATCTCTGGGACCTGGGAGCTTGGTGGGAACCCATGGTGGTGCCCTCCAGCAGGAGCTTCCCCAGGGCTCACCGTGCCCTGCCTGGCCTTGTGGGGCGTTCTGGGGGTCCTTCCACAGCTCCCCCCTGTACCCACCCCATTGTCAACCCTTCCAAGGCTGGGCACGGAGGTGCCAGCCCCCCCTCACCTGCTGGGCGTCACACGGATGAGGTCGGACACCTTGTGCATGTAGTCGGTGGCCAGCAGCACCACCTCCTCATCCTCCGAGAAGTTGTCGTGGAAGATGCGGTCCAGCAAGCGCTTCCACTTGAGCTGGCAGGGTGAGCATGTCACCCCCGTGCCACCGGGATTTCAGCCTCCCCCCTCCCCTTCCCATGGGGTCACGCCTGGTCCTGGTGCTGCCCCCAGCACCCAGGGCAGTGCAGGATGGAGTCATCACCATCCAGAGGGACATTTCTAGGGACACTGGGCATGGCACCATGGGGCTGTGCTTCTTATACGGGATGCAGGACAGCTCTGGGGACATGGGACAGGGACAAACATGGGGCTCAGGTGGGTGTGCAGGGGGACGCACCGTGGGGGTGATGCGCTGCAGCTCGCCCAGGGTCACTTTGTGGTACATGGTGCTGACATCCCTCCGCACGTCGTCGTACTCGGACACCGTGATCTGCACGGGGTGGGCACGGCTGTCACCTCCCCGCTGTCACCTCCTTGCTGTCCCCACACAGGTGGCACGGGGATGGGCACAGCACCGGGGCAAGAGGGGCTGCTGGCCCACATCCCCCGTGGGGCTTGGGCATGAGGACCCCAAGGAGCTGAGATACCAAGGACCAAGCATGGAGGTCCCCCAAGCCTGGGACTGGGGTTCCCCAAGATTTGGACACCGTGCCCTCAAGGGCCTGGAGCGGGTTCCCAAGGATGGGAAATGGGGGTCCCCAAGTGGTCATCCCATGGGTGTTCCAAAGATGATGAGGTGCGGGTCCCTGGGGACCTGCCATGGGGTCCTCAAGGTGTTGGGATGGTGAAGGTCCCCAGGGTCTGGAATTGGAGGTCCCCAAGGGGATGGGGTCCCCCAGGGCTGTTCAGGGGCACCCCAAAGCCCAGGACAGGCAGCCCCCTCACGTTGGCGAGGTGCTGCTCCAGCTGGAGGATCTCCTGGGCCTTCTGCTCCACGTGCTCGGCCCCCAGGAGGGTGAGCAGCCGCTCCATGAAGACCCGGTACGCAGCCAGGATCTGTGCCAAGGAACAGGTTGGTGAGTGCCACCTGTGCTGTCCCCCCGCCCCAGCGGCCCCCCAGCTCCTCACCTTCTCGCTCTCCTCATCCTGCCCCAGGTAGAGGGTCCGCTCGGGCAGCGTCAGCCCATCCTGGTCAATCTGGGGGGAGATGGGGCCAAGGGGTGAGCAGAGGGTGGGGAGAGGGGCGCCCCCAGCCCTGTCCTGGCTGTGCACCCCCACACCCACCCCATAGCAGGTCCCACTCCCGTGTGCAGGGTGCTCCACGGGGAGCACGGGGATGAGCGGTGCCGCACAGAGACCCCCATTAACCCCCACGCACATACACCTTTTCTGCCCCGTGTCACACCCCACCAGCACCCCATTTCTGCACACACACCCCCCGAAATCACACCCACAGCCCTTCTCTCGCACACCCCTCGGTGGTGCACGCGCACACTCATTTTACACCAAATATGCTGTATGTACCCCCTGCCAAACACCCTTCAGCCTCGCCTCGCACCACGCACACACACCACCCGTCACACCCACCGTGCACACGCTGTCACACACCTGTCACACCCGTCCACATGCACACGCGAGGCTTTGGAGCCACCTCGCCCTTGGCACACCCGCGCCTTCCCCATCACACCCGTCGGAGCCGAAGCCTTTCTCCGTGACACACGCTCCCTCTAGTGTACACACGCACACCCCTCCGGCACAGCCGCCCTCCTGCCCTGTCCCCTGGCTCGCACGCTCACACTTACACACTCACACCCACACCCCTTGGTGACAACCCCACCAGCTCATGGGGACCCTGGAGGATTTACACCCCTCCAGAGTGCCCAGCACCTCGTCCCCACCATGCCACCGCCATCCTCACCGTGTCCCTGCCGTGTCCCCTCTGTGCCATCACCGTGCCCACCGCTGTGCCATTACCATGCCCGCGTGGTGCCCCCCACGGTGTCCCCACATTGTCACCGCTGTGCCCCCGCTGTGACCACCCAGGGTGCTGGAGGCTTGGCATCCACCCAGACTGAGCCCCCCCATGCCCTGGTGGCACCACAGGGCGAGGGGACATGGGTGACAGGGGTGGGGATGGCTGACAAAGCCAGACACCCGGTGCAGAGCCAGCACTGCCCCATCCTGCGCAGACAGCAGCCAGGACGCCAGGGTGATGGGCTCAGCTGATGGCACAGGGGGGGACCCCATCACTACCTCATCCCCTCCCTCATCCTCCCCACCCCAAAGCTGCCACCCCGGCCCCAGGGTGCTGGCTGGGGGACGTCCCACGGGGGGGTGGCAGGGTGCCCTCACCCGGATGACGTAGCGGGAGGTGTTCCTGTCGTCCAGGCTGACGGTGAGCGAGAAGAGCACGGCGGCGCTGTAGACCCCCTGCGTCTTGTAGAGCAGCTCGTTGAGGTCCCCACGGCCCGGCGAGGCGTCCCAGCCGCCGCACTCCCCGATCACCTCCAGCATGGGCCGCGGGCCCAGCCGGTCGATCTCAGCCCGGTCCAGGCAGGAGCGGAAAAACTCCTTCACCTTCCTCTCGGCCGAGGCAGGGGCTCGGCGGCGCACGGGGCGGCTCAGCAGCGCTCTCAGCTTGGCCTCGTTCTGCTCAGCAATGGCCCCGATGGTGCCGTACACCAGCTTGTCCTCGGGGATGCCGTGCCGCCGGAGCCACCCGCCGCAGGCGAAGGAGTAGAAATCCTGGCAGGGGTCGATGGTGGCGTCCATGTTGGCGCTGAGGAAGCGGGACGCCCGCAGGAAGGCCTTCTTCTCCTGGCAGCCCTCCAGGCAGTAGCTGTCCCCTTCGGCCGCCAGGTATTTGAGGACCAACATGCACGTCAGGATGACGCAGAGCCCGGCAGCGAACACCAGCCCCGAGAGCAGGCAGATCTCCCGGCGGCTCCATCGCGGCAGCCCCCCACCGCGTTTCTTGGCCCCGGCGCCCAGCTGGAGGGCGAAGCCGTTGGGCAGAGTGCCGCTCTGGTACCGGCTCACGTACTTCACCTCCTGGAACTCGTCGTAGTGGGCCGTCAGCGAGTAGGTCTTCTCCATGGCCGGGTCTGCCCGCAGGCGCGGTGGGCTCAGGGAAGGCGGGGGACAGGTGCTGGTGCTTCCCGGTTCATGCTGGAGGCGGTGGAGGTGCCCAGAGTCAGGCTGCTCCTGGAAAAGGCAGAGGAGGTGGTTGAGGGGTGTTTGGGGAGGAGCAAGGGGATCGCTTCTTGCCGTCATTGTCGCCCACGTCGCCGTCCCTGCCTGGTGGCACTGGTGGCACTGGTGCCAGGAGCTCGGTGGTGGCCCTACCCCATGGCTGTCCCCTTGGTCCCCCACCTGGTGATGGGGCAGGGTCCCACCTGCATGGTCCCACCCAGCCCCTGGCAATACTCCATCCCCCCGATGTGGGGACAGCACCCACTCCAAGCGGGTGTCTGAGGTGGTCTGGAGAGCACCACACCGCACCTGATGGGCTGAGGGGGGCACAGGGCTGCCAGCCCCTCCGGGTGGGGTGAGCAGCGTGGGTAAGCGGGTCCCCGGGGAATTTTTGGGGGGGAGAAGGCATTGCACGGGGTCGGTTTGGGCTGTTGTACACCGGGTTGTGCAGTCTCGTCCTGCGCCGTGTTGCGCCGTGCCGCGTTGCACTGGGTTGGGGTGGGTCGCGGCGCGCCGTGTTGCATTGCGTTGTGTCCAAGTGTGTTGCAGCGCGGTGTGCACACAAAGTTCGCTCCAGTCTGGGGGGGGCTGGCCCCTATGGACACCTCACGGCACCCCCACACCCCAGTCCTCCTTCCCAACACCTCTCCACTAGCCGGTGCCCAGCGGATGCTGTTCTGGGGAGGGGGGCTCTGCCCATGGGAAAAAGAGGGTGGGGACATGGGGGGGCTTCAAAAGGAGCCCCCCCACTCCTTGCTCAGCGCAGATTTTCAGGTGTAGGGAGGACACGCTGAGGACAAAGAGCCGCTTGGGGGGGGGGGAGCAATATCCCTGCGGCGGGGTCCCCCAGCCCCCCAGCACCCTGCAGACGCCGCTCCCTGCACAACTTGGGTGAAGTTGTGCCCTGTGCCGCAGCCTGACGGTGCCCGTGCCGGAGAGCAGCCGCGCTGCTGCCGCCGCCACCGGAAAGTTTGCAGGGTGGGTGACGGGCACGGCATGGGGGGGCTCGGGGTGCTGGGGGGGCTGCAAGAGATGCTCGGGGGACGGTCCCCGGCGTGGTCCCCAGGGTGCTGGGAGGATGCTCGGGGGTTGCTCGGGGGATGCTCGGGCGTGCCCGGGGCGCGCTGCCCAGGATGCTCGGGGGATGCTCGGCGGGATGCTGCCCGCGGCGCTCCGGGGCTGCTCGAGGGTTGCTCGAGGGATGCTCGGGAAGTGCTCCCCGGGAATAACGCCCGGATTGTTCGGGGGATGCTGGCGGGATGCTCGCCGCCAGCCTCGGGGGGAGTCTTCCCCCGGCTGCTCCCCGGGGCTGCTCGCCGAGGCACTCGGGGGATGTTCCCCGGGATGTCCGGGGGTGCCCAGCTCCTGCTCACCGCCCCACGGGGGGGGCTGCTCCTGCTGCGCTCGGGGAAAAAGCCCCCAGGGGGTGCCGCCCGGGGGATGCCGCCCGGGATGCTCGGGGGGACGCTGCCCGGGGGTGCTCGGGGGGTGCTCGGGGGTGCTCACCGGCTTGCCGGGGGGATGTCAGAGATGTCAGCAGGCTGCCCGGGGCTGCTATCGGGCCGGCCCGGCGGTGCCCGTCCGGCTGCGCGCCCCGCGCTCCGCTCCGCGCCCCGCGCCGCGGCTGGAGGAGCGGCGGGGCCGGAGGGAGGCAGCGGGGCGGGGAGGGGGTGGCGTCTCCAGCCCGGCTCTCCCGCAGGCCAGGCTCCATTAACGAGATTATTATGCAAATGGAGCAGCCCTGTGCCACCCGCCAGCCTTACCTCATCCCCGCCGGCGGGGAGGAAGGGTAAGGAGGGAGGACGGGGGGGGTCCCCAGGACCTCCTGCCCCAGGGGGGGCTGGCACAAGGCTGGCAGTGCCACCGAGCTTGGCACCTACCGTCCGGGGACCCTGCTGCCACCCCCTGGCAGGCTGGCACCCAGGAAGGGCACGGGTGGGCACGGCTGGTGGGCTGTGCCAGACGCATCCCAGCCACTTGGACCCTCCCAGCCGTGCCCGGGCACCCCAGGGTGCTCATCCCGTCCCGCCAGGGTGGGTGCAAGGTGTGGAGAGATGGAGGTGGGAGACAGACGGAGCCCAGGAGGCTCCAGGTGAGAGGGTGGGCATGGGGGTGGCATGGGGCGGCGTGGGGAGGGGGCCACGCGCACCCGTACACATGCACACACGCAAAGGTCTGGGAATATTAAACTGCATTGCAGATAAATCCCCAACATATATATCGTGAGCTGCTCTGCCACGGGGGGGCCCAGCAAGGAGATTTATAGCCCATCAATTCCCACTGCCCACGGCGGCCCCACGCAGCAGCCAGGGACCCCATCCCCGCTCGGCCATCCCGCTGGCTGTGCTTCTGGGCACCCTGGCACCCCCATCCCACATGGCCCTGGGTGCTGGGAGGGGGCCTGGGTCTCCCTGGGCACTGGGGTGGGAGTTTGTGGTGTGGGGAATGTGCTGCACACACCATGTGGCATGGGGACGCTGCGTGGCAGAGGGACGGATGGCTCAGAAGGCATTGGACCCACTGGGTCCTGCGAGCACCATGGGCTGGCCCTGGGCACACGATAGCATGCACTAGCACCAGCGCACGTGCTTGTGCACACTGACACGCACACCAGAACAAGCACCCATATGCTGTGCCACACACACGGTGTCCAACAAGTGGTGCCGTACAGCTCCCGTTACAGGCAGGTGTGCCCTGGCACACTCACACACCCCTCCACACTTCCACAGCCTCATGGCATTGCCGCAAACCTTTCCCTGGGCACACACCGGGCTCCAGGATCCCCATCAGATGCCTCCAGCTTGGGCTGAGCAGCCAGACATCACCAGCAGGGTGCAGGAGCACCCAGCCCCAGGACACAATGGATGGGCAGGGGGCTCTCAGCTTGCTGGGGGAGGCTGAAGGGTGGGGGCACAGCACCGGGTGCCACCGCGGTGGCATCCCCATGCCTGTGCTTTCCTGCCCCCCCTCAGACCCACCTAGGTGGGAGCATGATGGATGCGTGCGGGAAAAGGGGGGGGGGGGCAGCGTTATTAACGGCCCTGGGTATTGCTCCAACAGGGCTGTAAAAATTAAAGGCGTGTGGATATAAAATAATGGATAAATCTCAGCCGGCCGCAGAGTTGCTGCGGCGTCCCAGGGGAGCTGACAGCTCCAGGAGGAAGGGGATGGAAACACGGGACAGGGACCTGAGAGTGGGTACAGCACCAAGCACAATTTTCCAGTATAAATGCCCCAAGTGCCCTGAGGGGCTGTGAGGGCAGTGCCAACTTGTGGAGCTGGCACTGTGAGAGGCTGCTCTGGAAGCTGGGCTAGAGGAAAAAAGGGGCTGTGCATGGGCAGGCTGGGCTGGTGGGGCCATGGGGAGTTTGTTCCACGACACCCACAAGCACTGCCCAGCCCCGAGGGCAGTGGCGGTGCCCTGTGCCCAGGTGACAACGCACCCAATTTTGGCCAAGGCCAAGCTGGTGGGACCCCCCTCCCCATGTCCTGCCCGCCCTGCAGCCCCCAGCCCTGACCCCCAGCAGCCTCCTCCTCGCCATCCCCACGGGCCACCCCGCCGGCATCCTCATTTTCCCCGAGATTAGCCGCGGCGCGGGAGCCTCCGCGCACCACCAGCAGGTGACAAATAAGATTTTTCCACTCTCCCGAGCACCCGGCATGGGTCTGTCATTGAAAATGCAAAGCAGCGCGGTGCCAACCTCCGCCACCCGCCCTCCCCTCTGCCAGCCCCTCGGTGCTGAGCGCCCGGCCAGCCGAAGCCCCCACCACTGGACCCCCAAAATGCCACCCGCTCCCCGATGGCGGTGCCAGGCATGAGCCATGGGTGTCCTCCTGCCCCGTACGGAAAGGTCCTGGGGGGTTCTTAGAGGGGTGATAGTTTGGGGGTGAGCAGTGTGGGGCCTCAGAGGGATGCTAGTTTGGGGTGTCAGCCTTGGTGGGTCCTCATTGTCCCTTTGGTGGGGGAGCAGGGCAGGGTGTGGGTGCTGGGGGTCCCCACCACGCTGGGTATTTGTACCCCACCTGTGGCGCTAAGCTCACCCTAGTGATGGCAGCGTGAGGGCTTGTCCCCTGCTGGAAGCATTTGGCCCAAGACGTGCCCTCTGGGGTGAGATTTGCCCCCACAAAACCCATCCCAAGTGACCCCAATCCCAGCTGCCAAAGGAGGAGGATGAGAATGATGCCCCCAGCCCGAGCTGGGCACGTCCACCCCGCATCCACTGCCCAATCCTCCTGAACCCCGTCCCCCAAACCCCTCGGTCCCCACAAAACCCCTCAGCCCTCCTCAGACCCAGCCCTCGCACCCCGTTATCCAGCCCTGCTGCACCCCCCAGGCTGGACACATCCCCGCCACCTGGCAGCCCCCAGCCCCACTCCCCGCCGGCTCCTCATCTCCCCCTCCGCTATTGTTACAGGGTTGCCTCTGCCTCTGTCTGCGAAATTAATTCGGAGGTGGAGAGGGAGAATTATGTAAAGTGTGGTTATTCTGGAGCGGCGGGGGAAGCGCGGCTGATGGCAAAGTGCCTTTTTGTGTGTTTAATATGCATTTTTTTTCCAGCGGTGCATTTTCAGGCGGGTAATTTGCTGTCTTTTCAGACCCCGATCAGTATCATTTCTCCAGCAATGACAGCTTTTATTTGCTCTGAAATGAATGCTGCGAAATTTCCAAGAAATAGCCGAGGCCCCGTTGTCTGCCCACCCCCGCGGGCTGGGGCGCGGGCTCCCACCAGCGCCTGCCCCCCGCAGCCCCGCTCAGCGGCAGTGCTGGGCACACGCGTGTGCAAGCCTGCACACCTTGTGTGTGTGCGCCCAGGTGTGTGAACTCACACCTCCGGCGTGCACATCAATGCACCGTGCACACACACACCCCACAGTGCATGTGAACACACATCCCCCTGTGCACGTATACCCCAGCACAGCGCCCCGCTTGTGCATGCACACACACTCCTAGTGCACGCACAGCCCTCCCCAGCACCCCCACAGCCTACTTGGCACCTGGTGATAGTCACCACGGCCCCGCTGCTGGCACAAGCGTGGGGGACTTGGTTGTGCCAAGGTGACCCTGGCACAGAGCTGGCACCTGCCTGGGGAGCACCCAGAGGGGAGCCAAGGGCTGCTGGTGCCACCTTGCTCGGGGCTGCCGCAGGTAGGGAGTGCAGGCAGGGGTGGGGGGCACCAGGACTGGGTGCAGGAGGCACCCCTGGGCAGGTGGTTTTGGCACCAGGATGGGCAGGGGCAGCAGGAGCGGGCGCAGAAGGTGTGCGTGTGTGCGTGCGTGAAGAGGGAAAGAAATGCTGTTTGTGTAGGTGTGCGCTGAGTGGGTGCTGTGCGCTGGAGCTGGTGTGCAATGCTGGCTATGCAGTGGCTGTGCGCATGTGTGCACACCTCCGTGTGCACGTGTGTGCCCGTGCCAGCCCCCCCCTACCCACATCCCGGTGCGTGTGCCGGTGTGCCTGCAGGTGCGCGGCGTGCACACGCATTGGTGCAGCTGAGTGTGCCAGCTGAGTGTGCCAACACCCATGCGTGTGCAACACTGGCTGTACGCTCCCTCAATGCATGTGTGCACAAGCCCACATGTGATAAACAGTGTTACAGGGGGGTGTGAGTAAGGCTTCAGCCCCCCAAAAACACCACACTGGGTCGTACACCCCCAGCTGGGGGTCCCCACCTCTCTGCTGCCCCAGCTGTGGCGGTGCCGGTGCCTGGCACGGCCAAGGTTAACTCCGCCAGAGACCAGCGGCACGGTGCAGGGAAGCTTTAATTTAATGAAGTGTGAGGCTTTTTTATGGGCTTTTAATTACGTGGTGATAATTAACATTATAGGCCGCCGGGTCCCGGTGGTGCCCGGCTGCCCTGTGCCAGCTCCCACCTGTTTGTAAATAAACCCAGCGGGCAGCCGGGGCCGGGGGCTGCGCCGTGCCCACCCTGGGGTACCCAATTTCCTGCTGCCGGCAGCAGAGCCAGCCCCAAACCCTCCGCTGGGGGGGAGATTTGGGCTCAAACTTAGGCACGACCCCTGCAATAGGTGGGGAACAATGTAGCCCCCCCGGCAGCACCCAGGTACCCGAGCTTTTCCATTCCTCTGGCCAAGCAGAGCTGCCTGCTAGCACCGTGGTGGCAAGGGGGGGCACAGGCAGCTGTGCCATGCTGTGTCCCCCCTCCCAGCCCCAGCCTGGCCCTGAGCAGCCCCCCCTGCATCAGGGCTAATAGGAAGTGATCCATCAGGCAGCTCCCGGGCGCACTGCCCGCCTGCCAGGCACCTAATAGATTTATTGCCAGTCACCCAGGCAATTTCCTGCCCTCCCCTAATCAATACAGCAGGGCAAAAGGGGAGGCAGCATAAGGAGCTGGGGAAGGGGATGAGAGGGGTGTCAGGGTAGCATCAGCCCCCTCAGTTGCTGAATAGGGGCACAGGGCCATGATGGGAAGGTGATGCCCCATGGGACCAACCCCTCCTGGTATCACCTCCCCATCTCCCTGGCAGGACAGGGGGGCTTGGACCCCCCCAAGCAGCAGCTGGGGGTGCCATACAGCCATAAAGAGCTGTCCCCCTCCTTCCCCAGCCTGAGGCAGGGAGCCCAGGCAACTAAGGTTCCCCTCCCCCAACCCCTTCCCATTTAATTTTCCCTAATGAAAGGCACAGAGGATGGCGGGGAGCTGGGGCACCAAGGTCAAGGCTGCCTTTAATCAATCCCCGCTGCTGGCCGGGTGCCCGGAGGAGCCTGCGGAGGAGAGGCTGGGGGGTGGCGGTGCAAGAGGAGAGCACATGAAGGGGCTGGCTGCAGGCAAGGGGCTCCCAGTAACAAACTGGGACAGCCCCAGGACCCCGCCATCTCCCCACACAAAAGGCACAGTGAATGCACTGAGCACCCGGATCCTGCCAGGGCAGCTTTAATCCTGCACCTCCCCAAAAGCACCCCAAACCTCCACCCTCTCCTCCCAGCACCACCAGGCTGGAATCACCACCAAGCGGCTCGGGGACAGCAGGAGGGGACAGGTCCCCCTCTCGCCGTGCCCAGCCCGGGGCTGTAAGGCACTGGCCGCAGGAGGGTGGGGGGACAGGGGGGACACCCTAGAGCTGGGTGCTGGTGACGGCGCTCACCCCGTGCACTAGCACGGTGGGGCCCAGGCCACGGGTGAGCAGCTCCAGCTGCCGCAGGTACAGCGGGTACAGGCTGGTGTCGGCCGGGGGCCGCGGCAGGTAGAGGAAGCGGACGGCAGGCGCCGGGCCCTGCTCCAGCACCATCTTGTTGGCGGCGCAGACGTACTCATCCGACACTTGGGTGGCGTTGGCTGGGAAGTTCACAGCCGCCCCTTCCTCCTCATCCTCATCCGGCACAGAGCCCCCCGGGGTCCCCCGCTGGGCCTGCCAGTGCAGGCGGACGACGGCGTCCCAGGGCACCAGCTGGATCTGAGCCTGGATGCGCAGGTCCTTGAGGAGCTGGCGGAGCTTGTCCTCCTGGGCGCCGGGCATGGCGCCCGCCTCCACGCAGAGGAAGAGGCGCAGGCGGGCCCGGCGCCAGGCCCGCGCCATGTTGAGCACGCAGGCCATCTGCAGCAGGAAGAGGCTGCAGGTGTCGGCGTAGCGGGCGCTGTCGGGCCGCAGCAAGTTGACGGGCCAGACGTGGATGGTGGGCGGGGGGCTGGCGGCGCGACGCAGCTCCCAGGCCTTGTCCAGGCTCTCCAGCTGCCGGGCCAGCAGGACGTTGCGCAGCATCTTCAGGGCATCGGCCACGATGCCCACGTACTCCCGTGGGGACAGCAGCTTGGGGGCGGCGGGCGCTCGCAGCGGGGGAAAGCCCAGGGGCAGCTCCTCGCGGGCGCTGGTGAAGGCAGGGTGCTGGGCCAGGCCGTCCTGAGGAGCTGCGTCGTCGTAGAAGCCCAGCACCAGGGTGTTGGGGCGCATGCCGCCTGCAGAAAGATCATGATGGGCTGTTGGGATGGGAAGGAGAGTGCCCTTCCAGCACCACCAGGCCCCAGCTTGGCTTTGGTGTGGGCACTGCCCACACCAGGTGCTTCCAAACCCTTGGGGATCACCCATCCTGGTGCCTTCAAGCCTCTTGGCATGACCTATCCCAGATGCCTCCAAGACCCAGCTTGGCTTTGGCACCGCTCACCCAGGTGCCTCCAAGCCCCCCAGCACTGCCCACCCAGGTGCCTCCAACGCCCAGATTGGCTTTGGAGCTGACGAAGGTGCCAAAGGCCATCGGTTGGACCCCTTCCATGCCTGGGCCCCACTCACCGAGGCCAGAGGTGAAGAGGAGCTGCCGGACGCCATGCCGCACTGAGGGCGCGAGGGTGAGGCTGACGAAGGCCTTGACATTCAGCTTGTCCACCAAGCCCAGCCACGAGTCCTGCTGGGGCTGCAGCGGGTCCGAGGGCAGCGCGTCTGGTTGGGGGGAGGAGACCAGCATCAGGCAGGGGTCACCCCATACTGGGGGACTCCCCAGTGTCCGCACAGCACCCCAGCACTGAGCACCCCCAGCCCCTACGCACCCCAGCGTGGGGAAGGTGGAAGCAGGTGCTTCCAGCCAGAGATATGAAATTATCCATAAATATATAAAAAATAGCAGGCAGCCCCATCCCCCCTCCCCAGTTTCAGGCCATTAGTCACCACGGCAACAGCGAGGGGAGGGGGGAGCGGAGCCAGGCATCTGCTGGGGGTGGGGATGGCCACAGCAGGGCTAGCGCATGTGCGAGGGAGCACACGTGTGTGCAAACCAACACGCACTGGGGGCAGACACACCTGAAGCATGTGGGTGTCCAGCAGTAGGCTGGACACAGGCACACACATGTGCAAGGCTGTGCCAAGCATGTCAGAAATGACCACGCATGCTGGGCGTGCGTAGGTGTGCATGGGACCGTAGTGCACGTGGGTCTGGAAAAGCCTGAGTGGCACGTGCTACGTGTGCATGTGCCACGTGTGCACACCAATGGCAACGTGCAACATTTGCACACAAGATATGGGATGGACAAAAGGCACCTACATCCCCTGTACCATACAAAGACCACAGTGCCACAGGGGTGTCCAAAGTGCTGGTATTTCCCTCCCTGTGCCCAACGGGGAGATGGTGTCAGCCCAGCCAGGGGCTCTGGGAACGATGTCCCTGATCCATGGCACTGCAGAAAGGGGCTGAGGCCACCAGCGCTGGGACAGGGCAGACCCTCACCCAAGTCCTGCAGCTCCACGTGGCCCAGGACGTAGAGGCCGCTCTTCTTGAGGTCGTTGACAAAATCGATGAGGCGGGGGCTGCTGCGTGGGTTCTGCACCATCAGCAGCATCTGCGGGCGCCAGAACTTGACGTGGTCCTTCCGCACGTCCAGCATCAGCAGGTACTTCCTCACCTGGGTGGAAGGACAGCAGGTAAGGAGCCCACCTTCCTTCAACACACTGCCCCACAGGGACACCAACTCCAAGGCCATCAGCTCTCCACCCCATGATGGGATTTGGGGGCCAGATGCGGAGAACAGGGCTCACCTGGTGGAAGATGAGGGCCTGGCTGATGTAGCCCCACGTGCTGCTGGGTGACAGGTAGTGGAGGGCAAGGAGGAGGAGGAGGAGGAAGCCCAAGCTCGCCGAGGCCGAGACGGGGCTGATGAGGAACATCATGACGCAGCAGCCGGCGATGCCCAGGAGGCACGTGTGCCAGCTGAAGTAGCGGAAGGTGGGCCTGGAGCAGGGAGAAAGGGGCACAGATTGGGCACCAGCTGCTGCACTGAAAGCATCCAGGAAGGTGCCTGATGCCTTGTTAGCAGGGCAGGGGGCACAGCTCCTGGGCTCCTTGCAGCAGGGAGCTCAGCCCAAACGAAGCTTGGCCTGGGGTTCTGTGCCACCTGCTTCACGCCAGCCATGCAGACAGGCTACAGGCACCAGCAGCTGGCATCACCTCTGTCCTCATCAGCGTGGCACCGGCAGGCACAGAGCCCCTGGTACCCAGCTGTGCTCGTCTGGCCCAGGAAAATCCCGATGAGAGGCAACAGGCACGTGCCAGGCTGCTGAAGGGATCGTGTGCTCATTGCACTGGGGGGGACGACAGGGAAATGCTCCCTGGAACCACAGTGCAGGGCACAGAAATGGCGATTTTTCCATCTCCACCAGCCCCTTCCATGGCCTGAGGGACAGGCAGCCTGGAAATGCCACCCCACGGCTCCCACCTCCCTCAGCAAGGCCACCCAGTGAGCCCATGCCTCTCCATGGGACAGGGTTGGTGGCACAGAGGACAGGGACACAGGGAGCAGACAGGGCATCCCTCTGTGGCAGGGGAAATGCTTCACACACAGAGGGGAGATGGCACTGGGCAGCCCCACGCTGCAGAAAGGGGTGACCCGAGGCAGGGGCGGTGGCCGGGGGGTTCAGCAGGGACAGGGGCCCCACAGTGGCACCAGCAGCCGTGGCACCCGCTCATCCTGGCTCAGAGAGGCGGAGGCGGGGAGGCGAGAAGCTGTTATTTTCTCTAATTGTTGTTTTTGCTGAAAGGTAATTAAAATCCTTTTCCGCTGCGCTTGATGGAGACCTCGGCACGGGGAGGGGGGCATCAGAGTGAGCGATGGGTGAGGGGCCCTCTGCCACCCGGCCCCAGCAATCTCCACCAGGCACCAGTCTGTGCCCCATCACGCCCATCCGTGCCCCAAATCCTCAGGCACAGGGAAGGCAGGACACGGGCACGATGGGTGGCTGGACCCAACCCAAAGGGTGCAAGGTAGATCAGCACCCCCCAACCACCCCACCGTGCCCCCCAGCTCCGGGCAGCCCCTCACCACCCGCCCCAGGCTGGTGCTGCAAGCCATGAACTCGTCCTTCCTGGAAGATCTTCTCCTCCCCCAAGGCAGGATCCCCCTCCTTCCCTCCCCCTTCCCCTTTAGTTTAATTAGCGCTAATGGAAAGTGGGCTCCATCACCGCTTGGCGAGCTGCCCGGGGGATGCCAGGCGGGTGCAGGCTATAAATTACCTCCAGAAAGCCTCTGGGGAGGGGGCACTGGATAAATCTAGTGGCCTGGATTTATCTCTACCCGCTCAGTAACGCAGTGCCGGAGGATGGAGGCTGTCCCCTTCTCCCTCCCGAGGGATGGGGGTGTCTTTTCCCCCTTAATGCTGCAGGAGAGGGGCGGGCAGTATCCCTGCCCTGCAGATGGAGGATGAGTGGTGGCTGCCCGGCATCGCGGAGCAGCCTCCCTCTCCCCTGGGCCAGCAAGTACCTGAAGTTGGGGGCCGATGCCCACTCCAGCGCCAGGCAGGCCAGGTTGACGGTGGCATAAACCAGCAGGAAGAAAGTGGTGACGACCCCCGCGATGGTGTTGAGCTTCCCGGAGAAGAGCACCAGCTGCGGAGAGTACGGGGGATGCAGCATGAACCGGAGCCGGGGTGTCCCATGAAAGGGCAGTCAGTGTGCCACACGGGACACAAATCCTGTCCCCGGACAAGCCCAGGTGGGACAGGAGCATCCCCAAACTCACCTGCACCACCAGCCAGGAGAGGATCACTGCCATGATGGGGTTCCCGCTTGCGGATGTCTTCTTGGCAAGCGCCAGCGCCCGGCCTGTGGGCAGAGCAGGAAGGTTGGGCTTGCATGAAGCAGCCCAAAGGCCACCAGCAGGCTGGTGTGCGGGCCTGTCCCCCGACTGGGGACAGGAAAGTGTGCTCTACAGACTGATGGGGGGAAAAACAGGCACCCCCACATCACCCCAGCAGGGACAAACAGCTGAGCCATGGGGTACCAGTGCCTCCAATGTGCTGTCCCCATGCTGGCACTGCCAACCCAGGGTGGACTGGGCATCACTGAGGGGAGCAGAACAGCCTCAGGACCCCAAACCTGACACACACCAACCCACAAACATCACCCCAAGCCAGGAAGGGGGTTCGCTGGTGCCAGGGCTGGTTTCCAGCAGCCAATTCTGGCCTGTGCCAGCACACTGCAGGCACTCACCAAAGAGATCATCCCGGGCCAGGGCGTAGAGGATGCGGGATGCCCCGATGAGGTTGCTCATGGCTGCGGAGAGGGTGGCAGCGTAGATGCCCACCGTGACCAGGGGTGGGAAGATGCTGATGTCACGCAGGAAGCCGTAATCCTGCTGCAGGAGGGTCCTGGAGAGGGACACACGCATGGGGGCACTCAGCATGGCTCACGCCAGCGCGCCCTGGCACCAGTAACCCCAGCACGGGGACGCACCTGCTGCAGGTGGCACACATGAGGAAGGCCAGCAGGTTGTAGACGAGGTAGGTGAAGAGCACGGCGGAGATGGTGCCCCGCGGGATGGAGTAGCTCGGGCGCTTCAGGTCCCCTGCGGGCAGAAGCAGGTGTTATCACCTCCTCGTGGGCACAGCACCTCCTGCTCCCCTCCCGCCTCACCCCAGTGCCACCCAGCCCCAGTGTCACCCTACCTGACATGTTGGAGCCTGCCATGATGCCGGTGCAGCCGTTGAACATCACCGCGAAGACGGAGCTGAAGCTCATCATCTGCCCCGTGGTGTAGTCCACCCCATAGCCGCCTGCAAGGCACGGGGGTGCAGGCTGTGACGGGCTGTCCAGGGTGGCACAGCACTGCCACATGCCCTCTCCTCAATGCCCCTGTCCCCAGATGAGTGCCACCACGGGACAAACCACCCCATGCCATTTGCTTTGTGCCTGCAAGCCCCCTACACCCTCCAGCAAGCCTCTGCTGGTGCATAGGTGCCCGTGCCACCCCTCTCCAGCCCAGCAGGTAGGGCTGGGACGTGGCTGCCATGCTGGGGACCACAAATAGGGCTGGAGGAAGGCCTCGCTGCTCCTCACCTCCCAGGTTTTCCCTCAGGGTGGCGAGCGAGAAGCCCGTGAAGTTGCCGCTTTCGGTCTCCGAGCTGTTGGGGTGCGGCATGCGGATGGGCACCCCGAGGGGCCGCGTGGCAAAGAAGCTGACGAGGATGGTGCCCAGCACACCCGCGACGATGAGGAAGATGAGGAAGGTGGCCTTGGCGTAGATGGAGGCACCCACGAGGCACACGACGAGGCACAGGGCCAGCAGGATGGTGCCGTAGAGCAGCTCGTACCAGTAGCTCTGGGGCAGGACGTGGACACCCGTACCCTCTTTTTGCCCTGGCCAGAGACACGTGGGATTCATCAGGGCTCGGGGCAGGCACCAGCTCATGGGGCAGGGGTTGGCTGAGTCGTGCCAGCCATGCCAGGGACACTCGGGGTGCTCAGGGAGGGGACAGTCGACGTCCCATCCCCACAGGGTACTCACCAGGTGGGATCCCAAAGCTGTCCACCACCGCCTCCACCAGCCCCAGCACATAGAGGGCACTGCCACACACGTTGGCCAGGAAAAACATGATCCCAATGCTGCCCCCGAACTCCGGGCCCAGGGCACGGCTGATCATATCTTGCTCAAGTCAAGGGAAAGTGCCAAAAACCCAAACCAGAGCCCAGCAGCACCGTCGGGTGCCCCACCACCCATGCACCCCGGTGCCATCGGGCTGCCACCCGAATTTGCCCACAAAGTGAAGGATACAGTAGGCTCCCCCGGCATCCAGCGCCCCGTTGGTGGCGATGGCACACACGGACAGCACGGTCATGCCGATGATGAAGTACGCCACGGCGAACATGGCCAGAGCTTGGTACAAGCCAGCGTGGCCCACCACGAACCCTGCCGAGGTTGGTGCCATGTTAGCCAGGCACAGACACCACCATGGGGCTGCTCCTGTCCCCGTGCTCACACCGTGTCACCCCCTGCCCTGCCTGGGGGACACAAACATCCCATTTCCCACCCCGTGGTGCTGCAGACTCCCACCCACAGCAGCACCAAGGGCCAGCCCAGCCAGTGTCCCCCACCTCAGGGCATCCTCCTGCCGTGCCAGGATCGGGCCCAAGCAGCTCAGGGCAAAAAAGCAGGGAGGAAGGGGACGGGGGGACACCGGGACCCACCTTCCCTGCTGCCAACTCAGTGGGCAGGGAGTTCCTGACACCAGTTTGGGCAACGAGAAGTGATGGGGGCAGAAAAGCAGGGCCCCCATTAAGGGACCCCAAGGCACACGGGGCAGCAGTGAGCAGGGACAGCACCGGACCGTGGCACCGGGACAGACAGCCCCGAGCTGCCCCCCACCGTCTGCTTCCTTCTGCCCACGTACCCCCTTTTGGGGAGGGGGAAGGGGGGGTGCAGCACACAGGAACCTGCAGATGCCAAGCCCCAAGCGCAGCCCTACGGCTGCTCTGCGTGCTCTGTTTGCGCTTCCACCCGCTGCAAACCAGGAAGCAAAAGCAGCCCTGGGACGTCCCCACCATCGGCACCGTCCCCAGCACCCCCCAGCCCCCGGGGGCTCAGCAGGGCACCCGGAGCCCCCCCAGGTCCCTCCCCAGAGCACGGGCAGACTGCCAGCGGGGCTGGCGAGGCCGCGGTCAGGAAGGGGCTGCCCGCAGCGGCGGCGAGATGCCCTATCTCGGCCACAAGATCGGCCGCAGCGATGCCCGGAGGGGTGGAACTGGGGGAGGCGAGCGGCAAGGAGCTCTCGGGGGTGGCAGGCTGGGGTTTGGGCCCCCCCGGCCTGCAATCCCCAGGGTGCCCCAGTGCCAGATGCGGATGGGAGGAAGCAAAGGAGTGCCAGAAGTTGGGGGCAGGCAGGAGGGGCTAGAGATCTCCAGGTTTTTAGAGACCCAAGGGTGTGCTTGAGGAAGAGGGGGGCCACCCCGGGACGCCCCCATGGTGGGACGGTTCCTTTTCCTGGCAGCTCCACCCTGCCCGGCCCCAAACTTTCCCTCTGACCCCCAAAAAGTAACACCACCCCCACGGGGGTCTGGGCGGGGGGGGCCCGCCATGGGTGTGTGGGGAAGGGGGGGGATCAGGGCTTGAACAAGGCCCTCATGTGAGGGGTGGGAAGGGGATGGGTGAGGGATGGGGGCTCGCCCTGAGATGTCCCCAGGGCAGGGGAAGGAGCTCAGGGCCCCCCTGGGCCCCCCGGCACGCAGCCAACTCCCGCCCAGGGTTTCCCGTGGGCGGAAAGTGAAAGAGGAAAAGCCTTCCCTGTTCCTGTCCGGGCCTCTGCCGGCCCCAGACCAGGGGCATCCCAAGGCCAGGGTTCCCCAAAGGGCTGCCACTTGCCCCGGGCTATGCCCAGCCTGACCCCCCTCCATGTCTCCCAGTAACGGACTCAAAACTCAAACTGGGAGCAGACTGGGAACTAATCGGTGCCCTCTGAACAGTGTGGAGATGGGGGGGGAGGCCTGGTCCCTGCATGGGGACATGGGAATCTGCCCTGGGGACACCAGAGGGGCTGGGGAGAGCGTTGGGGTGCAACACTGGGCGATGCCCAAAGCAGCGGGGTGCTGGGGCTGGAGGGTGGGGGGATACCAAGGGCCCTGGGATCCTGCCTGGAGAAGGTGCTGGGAAGGTGCAGGCACCCTGCTCTGGGGGTGCTGGGGCTTTGGACGGGGTCCTGCCCTATAAATAGTGGGGTCACAGCCTGGAGGGGTCAGGAGGGGCCACGCAGCACCGGGACCCCCGAATGAGGGAGGCAAGGGGGGGTGCTGGGACTCCAGCTTGGGGATGAGGGGGACATGGAGGGCACTGGGGGGCCTCTGGGACCCCAAACTGGGAGGGCACTGGGACTTCAGCACGGGAAGCTCAGGACACGGCCCTGGGGGGAGCAGCGGGGCCACAGCCCGGGGGGGCTTGGAGACAACAGAGGGACCCCAGCCCGGGGTGGGGGGCGCTGGGTCCCCATCCGGGGGGTCGGGGGGGGGGTCCCGGGGGGGGTGCGATGCCGGCACTCACCGAGGCGCAGGAAGAGGACGACGCTGAACATGGAGAGCAGCGTGGGCACCACGACGCCCAGGAAGGTGGGCAGCTTGCGGGGGGCTGCGGCGGCGGCGGCGGAGGAAGAGAAGAAGGAGGAAGAGGAGGCGGCGGCGGCCCGGCCCCGCTCGTCCTCGGCCGTGCCGCCGCACAGGCGGTAGGTGAGCAGCGCGCTGCGCTCCGAGCTCGCCATGGCCCGGCCCGGCCCGGCACGGCCCGCACCGGCCCCGCAGCGCGCCCGCGCCCCGGCCTCGCGCCACGCCCCCCCGATGGCCACGCCCCCCCGCGCTTGTCACGCCCACCGCACAAGCCCCGCCTCATTCGGCCGCGCCCATCTCGTAGGCCACGCCCCTCTCGTAGGCCACGCCCCCGGCCCC